>ML782153.1:643556-667668 GCA_009831015.1 Picea engelmannii | reverse complement strand
TTCAAAGTGCTATTTCTGTTGCTATTTCGTATATCATTTCTGTGTATTGTGAAGATTATGCTGGATATTTTACTGTTATTCTGTCATTTCTAGCATTTCATTTCTGTTCTGCATATTTTATATATCTGGTATCTTGCAAAGTGCCTGTTGAAAAGGCCACTTGCTACTAGCTCACCTGAAAGAGTTTGGAGGACAAAGGTATTATTCTGCTGCACCGCTGTTATGACAAAAGGACCTATCCAGAGAGCCTCAAATTTTCCGTGTTTCCCCTTCTCCTGCCTTGCTGCATCCCACTTTAAGACTAAATCCCCTGTTTTGAAGACATCTGATTTAACTTTCTTGTCAAAAGTTCCTTTGATTCTTTCTTGATGCAATTCTATTTTTTCCAAGAGCTGCTCTCTATCTTACTGTAGTTCCACCAAATTATGAATTCTCCTGGTCAAATCACTTGGTTCAGAATCAGTTTCTTGCAAGAACTTTGCTACCGGCAATGCAAGTTGAACAGGAAATATGGCCTTAGTACCATATACCAACTTGAAAGGAGACGTGCCAATTGATTTCTTACATGTAACCCTATCAGCCCACAAGGAAAACTTCAGTTTGGAATCCCATCCTCTGGCATTCTGTTCAAGCATATTCTTTATGATCCCGACTAAACTCTTGTTGGATGACTCAGCTAAACCATTCCCTTGCGGGTAGTAGGCTATGGAATGTACCAGCTAAATTCCCAATTCTTTACACAATTTCACCAAGTTTTTATCTTTGAATGCAGCAGTGTTATCAGTGACCAATCTCTTGGGGCATCCAAATCTGGCAAATATGTTTTCTTGCAGAAAATTTATGATGACAGTATGATTGGCGTTCCGAGTGGGAATAGCCTCAATCCACTTTGTAAAGTAATCGGTGGCAACCAGGATCCACCGATGCTGACCACTAGAAGGCGGATGAATTTCACCTATGAAGTCCAGGCCCCACTACTGGAAAGGCCCTGTGACCACTATAGGTTTGAGGGGAAGAGACTTCATTTGTTGTTTACCTTCAAATTGTTGACACTTGTCACAAGTTCTCACAAACTTATACACATCTGAAAATAAGGATGGCCAGTAGTAACCAGATCTTAAGATTTTATGTGCGGTGGTTTTCCAATAGTGATGTCCTCCAAATTCACTATTATGCAATTCAGTCATGATCTTAGTTGCTTCTTCTTGATTTACGCACCTCAACAATAAACCTATGGGGTTTTTCCAGAACAACAAGTTGTCATTGATGTAGAAATTTATGGCCTTGAGCTTTAAAGCCTTTTTTTGAGTTTTCGTCAAATCTGATGGGACTGATAAAGTTTGCAGAAACTGAATAATATGACTGTACAATTTGCAATCAGCTAAGTGAGCTGAGACCTGCATTTTCTCACCTTCTTTATCCTCTGAAGGCTGATCATTTTCTGCATTAATACTCATCAGATTTATGTCAAGCAGCCTACAATTTTCCTCTGCCAGAAGTTTGGCAAGGCCCTGACCTTTCACGAGTTTTGCTGGTTTGATTTCAACATCGAATTCAATCAATCTAGCTATCCACTTACTCCTTTTTCCATCAATGTCGGGCTGGACAAGAACATCTTTAACTGAACTGGAGGGAATGAAAGCTATTACCTTTGCCTGAAGAATGTAGACTCTGAAATCTTTCAATGACTTGACAAGTGCATATGCTTGTTTCTCCAACAATTTGTACTTTACCTCTGCATCCCTCAATACCTTACTGAAGAAGGCAACTGGCTGCTCCTGATCATCAACATTTTTCTGCAAGAGTACCACTGCGATTGTATCACTGGAAGCAAATGAAAAAATGTAAAATACCTTGGAGAAATCGGGGCTGATCAAAACAGGGGCTGTTGTGATGGCTTTCTTGATGGAATTGAATGAATGTCTGGCTGCTTCAGTCCACTTTACTTTAGTCTTTTCTCAACATAGAAGTGATATGCTTTGTGAGTTCAACAAAATTTACTATAAACCTTCTGACAAAGTTAATAGTGCCGAGAAAAGACTGAATGTCCTTCTTTGATCTAGGAAGAGACAGATTTTTAATTGCTTCTACCCTCTTTGGGTCTATCTTAACCCCATCAGCTGAAACAATATGCCCAAGTAATTTCCCCTCCTTAAGTGCAAAATTTGATTTTTTTGGGTTAAGAGAGATGCCATACCTTCGACATTTCAGAAATGTCCTTCTCAAGTGCTGCAAATGAAGTTCGTGGCTGCTTGAGAAAGCAGTGATATCGTCAAGATAAATCAAGACAAATTTATCTTTCTCTCCAATGAAAGCAATGTCCATTGCCCTTTGAAATGTCGCTCCTGCATTCATCAATCCAAAGGGCATCTTCTCGTACATAAATGTACCCCATGGAATGGTAAAGGTAGTCTTTTCTTTGTCTTTCGGATGGACAACAATCTGATTGTATCCGGAAAACCCATCAATAAAGGACATTAACTTCGATCCTGACACCTTCTGCAAAATATGCTCCATTTTAGGCAGAGGGTAGTTGTCTTTCCTAGAGCACTTGTTCAAATTTATGAAGTCGACGCAAAGTCTGATCTCTCGATTCTTCTTCCTAACCAGCACAAGATTCACAATCCATTCTGAATACTTGAGAGGAATGATAATGTGGGCATCCAACAGTTTCTTAATTTCTCTTTCCATTGTAGGCAGCAACAAAGGGTTGAAGAATCTAAGCTTCTTCCTGAATGGTTTGGTGTCTTTATTCAAGGGAATCTTATGCTGAATCACTTATGTGTCAAAGGTCTTCAAATCATCATACTGCCAAGCAAAGATGTTTGCAAATTCCTTTAGCAATTCTCCATAGTCAGCCCTTTGTTTTTCAGTCAAATGTGAGGCTAAGTTAACATGTTTAGGATCTTTCTCACTAGCCACATTATACTGCAAAACCTCTGAGTCTTTCTCCCCACTTTGCAATTTGACAGCCACATCATTGTTATCGAACAACCTTTCCAACGGGACAAAACCTTTAGGAATTCTGTTGGTGGACAACTGAACTATTTCATGTGCTGCGATTTTCTCTTGAGCTTTGGCTCCTCATTTTCATTGTCATGTTCATTCTCTTGATCGATCTACAAATCTACAAACTCATCTATCACTGCAAGGAATCTAGTGAGTTCAGCATTGTCTTCAAAAACCTTCCAAAATTTTACATTATCAGGGAGAGAGGGCCTATATTTAACTTGAATTTCATAAGTTAATTTATAAGGCAGAGGGGGTATGAATGCACAAGCAGACACAACCAATGAATCAGCCAATTCATTCATTGCTCTAGGTACAAATGCAATTTTGAAATCTGCAAAATTTTGAATTGCCTTCAACACTTCATCTCTGTATGCCTTCAGCCTAACATGCTTGGCTTGAAAGGACTTATTCACCTGCTGAATAATCAAATCTGCATCTCCAAACACCTACAATTTTTTAATGCCCTTCTCCTTGGCTGAATTCAGTCCCAAAAGTAATGCCTCATACTCAGCAATGTTATTAGTCACTTTAAAATCGAGTTTGAAGGACAAATGAGAAGTTTTCTTAGAAGGAGAAATGAATACCACTCCTGCTCCACCTGACTCCTTAGTGAAAGCACCGTCAAAGAACATGGTCCAAAGGTCTTCTTCCGCTGTCTCTGTGGGCTGAACTATGATCTGATCTGTAGGCTTTCTGAGCAGCAATGTATCAGGCAGTGAATCATCAATTTGCAAAATACAAGATCCCATACCTGTGTCAACCGAATAGATAGGATGACTGGATGGATTCTTCTCATCACTGATTACATATGCCAACTGAGATTCCCTGTAAAGCCTTCTATTCACCCCTCCAAAAATAGGGATAGTAGCATAGGAGAGATCCATTTGAAGAGTGCCACCTAGTCTCTTCATCCACGATCTTGATAATAGACATCCAAATTTAGGAGGTATGTCAGCCACCACTATATCCATCACCATTGTCTTCATTGATGCTTGGGTCAAGGTTACAACCAAATCCTTAATCATCCCAAGGCATTTGACTTTTCGAGAATCAAAGGAGAAAAGGTCATGATAAGACTTGGTGATCTCCAGCCCAAGCTCATCCATGACAGCCTTTGGCATCAAATTGTGCGAAGCACCGGAGTCCAACAAAAAATTATGCAGAGTTTTCTCATGAATATTTAAGGAGATGTAAAAGGGAGGACAGTTATCATATCTGTCTTCTATCATTTGGCCCAGGGTGATGGTTGGCTTATCATCATAAATGTTGAGGATATCAGCAGAAAGGGATACAGATTGGGAGTCTAGAGTTTTGAGGATATCCCTTTTAAACATCTCATTTTTCATCAGCTCAACTAGAGGAATAGGAATCTTAATCTTTTGTATTTCAGCCTCAAAATTAAAAGAATATGGAACCTTATCAACAGCCTTATCAGAAACCTTTACCTGATTTGAAGGGGCTTCCTGATTTCTTTGCTGTTCGACAGGGGGCTGACTTTCTGAAGTTTGATGGTTGACAGCGGCAACAGTCTTCTTGGGAGGAGCTAATGCTTTCACCTTGGAAGAATTTGCTTGCTGATATTCTGATGTCTGATCCTTTTTCTTAACAGGGGCAGCAGGCTTTTCAGGAGAGGCTGGTGCATCTTGTTGAGTAGCATTAGATTTGGATCGGAGGTTATATCTATTTTTATCTTCTGCCGTGAAAATGCCATCACCAAGAAGATCATCTTCTATCTGTTCAGTCATTAATGATTCCTCATAATCTTGTTGTGTTAGATAAGACTTCCCTGTCTCTTCTCCAACACAATGAATGTCACCTTCTCCATCTTCTTGATCTTCACCATTCTCATCGTCCATCACAACATTCTGAAGAGGGACCTTTATCCTCTGATCTTCATTATAATTTTTTTCTCTTTGCAAGATCTGAGTTGGCTGATTATTCCTTCTGAAGTTGTTGGGATTTAGATTAGGATTTCTACCTGCAGGATCATAAGTGCTTCTACCTTTCACAGGCTGTTTATTTTCAATCTTGAGCTTAGATATCATAGAGGTTAGAGACTCTAACATTTTGGCCATTTTATCAAGTTTTGGATCAGCATGTAATGAAGATTAGGCTTCATTCTTTGATCTTCTCCTATCAGATTCTCCTTTCTGCTTCTGGGAGGCTAGAATGTTTGATTCCACCTCAAGGGAAGCATCTTGCATGAGGGATAATTTTTGTGACCTCCTTTCTCTCAACAGCAAACAGAAATCTGAATCAAAAGCATCAAAATATGTGATCTTGGCAGAAGCATCTGATGGTTTTATCTCAGTTGGTATTTTTCCATACATCCGGTTAAACCTCTTAGTAAAGTCAGAGACTGACTCATTACTTCATTTGCTCAAGTTTTCGAATTCTGTGATGTAGTAGACAAAATCTCTTCTGTCACCCCAATGTTTCAGGAATATCTCATCCAATTGCTCGATTCCGGCAATGGAACCAGTAGGGAGTTCTTTAAACCATTTCCTAGCATGGCCATCTAGGCTTTGGACAAAGACTCGTGTCCAAACATCTTCTTGTTCAATATTAAGGTTCTCTGCATAACTGTAAAAAGCCTCAATATGTTCTTCAATAGACACATCGCCTTCACCTGTGAATTTAGGCATATATTTCTGATAATCTCCCATTGGCATGGCTGCTACTGGGTTCGGCAATATGAGTGGTGCATACCTAGCAGCTAGGATTTGTTGCATATTAGTCAAAGGAGGTGGTGCATCCATGGCTATTAGAGGTGGGGAAAATGATAGTTTCTTCTTCAAGTCTTCAATACTGGAGGAATTCAAAAGAGGTGAATCTTCTAAAGGGAAAGAGGTCTGATAAGAGGCCCTGTAAAAATTTGTAAGCTGCCTAGCTAAATTTTCTTCACCCTTAGCAGATAGCTCTTGGAGGAGATGTTCAACAGCAAGGAGGCTAGTATAAATGTTCATGTGGTCTTCTTGTTGCTGAGAGTGGAAAGACTCAAGGGAAGAAGAACTGTGGCTTCTTTCTAAAGTTTTTTCAATCAAATTTTAATTTATCAATTTATCATCACTAGGATTTTTCTGTTGATCAAAAAGAGTTTGTTCTACTATAGTATTTACAACCTTTTTATCATCAGTGTTCTATGAAAAGAACTCAACTTTTTCTGCAGTAGATTTCTCAGAATTTAAAAGAGGATTACCTTTTGGATCTGCTCTTGAAGTTTGACCTTGAATCAACTTTCCTTTTCTGAGAATTGATTCTGGATTCGACACTGGTGTGATCGGTGATTCTTGAGGATTCGCCCTAGTACTGATCCTCTTAGGAGCCAGGATGAACTTGTGGATTCACCAGATAGATGATTACAACCAACTGAAAATGTCTAATCTTTGTCTATCATCAAAGATCAATTCTGTGTCGTAAACCAGGAAAGCAGATCTTGAATTCCGTCTCTCCGACAACAGCGCCAATTTGTTATCACTCCAAGAAACTCCTTAGGGTTGTAGGATAAGGATGCTTGGTAACTTAGGAATAATGGTTTTTATGTGTTTGGGACAATGGGGTATTCAATGATTTGTATAAGAAACAACTCATCACACATCTAAAGATACAGTGCTTTCAGTAAACAATAACCAGATCAAATAATTGAAAGAGAGGATGGAGAATACTATTCTTGATTTGCCAATACGAGTGAAAGTAGGGCCTAATACAAGACAGCAAGGAATCCTTTAATTTCAAGCCTATGAGTTCAACAAAGAGACAATAGTCTTTATGAACTAAAATAAACTGAAATTAAAGTACAGAAAATGAAAGATGAACAATTCGGGTATTGCAAATGAAAGGAAACTACACTTTATTTCTGCAAAAATAGTCTATACAATGGCATCAAATATCTCCCAGTTTGAACCCCTGTTTCATATCAAAAGTGGGCATTTATAGCCTCTTAAAAACAGTTTTACAGATCCTAAAAACATGGATCTGTATTTAATAAAAGTAATTCAAATCTAACTCAACAACTTGAAAATAAAGTCTTAACAACTAAACTTAGAACTCAAACTGTCTTCAATCTCCAAAATTCGCCATCTGCATCCTTCAGCTCTTGGGATCTGCAATGTAATGAAACATGGCAGGACACCTGTCTTGACAGTTGGATCTCTCCAACGTTCATGGTCAATTTTGAGGAAGTTTTTTTGCATGTGGTTGCCAAAATTCTCTCGAACCTCTGATGCTGAGTCCTTTGCATGCGATCTGATAGTCCATTGATACTCTGGAACTCTTTCAAAACCTGTTCAAAATGATCTGTTCTGTCCTTGGCTTCAAAAAATACTTTTCCATCTTTCAACAACTAACTCGTTTAATATTTTGCTGCTTAGCTGTTGAAAGTCGCCACTTTCAACAGCTAACGGGTCATAAAATATCGCTTTGCGCTGGTGAAAGCTCAGACTGTGCCCAAAACGAGTTTTCACCTTCAAAATTTTGATTCCTTCAAAACTCAGTGTGTTTCAGCTTTCTCACCTTGCATATTAACAACGACTTGAGCAAGTACCTTCAAGTCTGGATGGGATTTTTGCCTTTGTTTTTGTTTCAATCTTCTTATCTGCCTTTTAAGTCGTTTGGCAAGCCACCATAGGCTATTGTAATCTTTGGTGAGTTTTTGCTTTCTTTTCTTCTCTTTAACACTTTCCTGAGCCAATCTTTCAAACACAGCATTGGTTTTGGCGAAGTTATCAGACAACTTCTTATACCTTTCTTTGATGACCTGTTCCAAAACCTCTTGTTGAGCAATGACCTCTTTCAGATGCTTGATTTTCTAAGATTTATTTGACTTGGATATTTTTGATGTTTCTCCTTCCTCTGTATGAGTGAAGGTCTCATAGCTTTGTGCAAATTCAGTTGACTGCTCAGGGCTCTTAGTGACAGGGCATTGATCTTATTGTTCTGATTCTGAGTCTGAATAGGGCAAGTTTAATATATTGGTTCTCTTCTGTGTACTCTGCTCTATAGGATGTTCTGTGGTCTGCTCAAAGTTTAACCTTTTCTTCGACCTGCGGGGCTTCACTCCAGAAATTCTATCTTCTGGAGGTCCTAGCAGGGTCCTTCCTTTTCTTGAACTGCTTTGAGGAGAAGACTATTTCTTTGAACCTTTCCCTGTTCATTTGTGGGCTGGGTCTGTGTTTCAAAACCCTCCCAGAATAGAAAATGATCCCAGCTCCTTCCCTGTTGTTTCAATTCCTCCAGGATGATCAATTTTATGAGGCCGGAGTGGCATAGAGTACTTTTCATGCTCAAGGGTTGGGCCTTGATCTTCTTGCAAACCTTAGTCAAACTCTTATGAAGGAAAAAAGGTAAATTGAGGGGATCCTTGCCTGTGAAATGGTCCAGGAGTTTGAAGTGATACATCATGAGTTTATCATACCTGCCCTCCAAGGTAATGTAGAGTTGGATGGCTCTGAACAGCTCCTGCCATTCTTCTTCTAGATAGGAAACCAGCATACCCTTTTTCCATGCCTTGTGCCTGAACTCTTCTTTCAAATAAGCTCTGAAATTCAAATTTTTGGGGGCAGTGGTTTTGAACCAACTCTAGCCCGTTCTTGGTAGGCTTGTTGCTACATCAATGGCAGCTTCATCTATTATAATTTCCAAGGACCCAACACGAGCTTTGTTCCCATCGAAAGCCTTGGCAAAAGTTTCTGCTGTAGACTGGTGGAAACCGTTTTGCAACCTATCAAAGAATTCAATACACCCTGCATTTGCAAAATGCTTCTGGACTTCAGGATGTGTCTGTAGAAAAGATAGGCTATCCAGCTCTCTCCTGAGTAGAGAACCACTGCGTCTCCTCACCATTCTGTAGCTCGAAAATCCCAACAATTTCATGTATTAACCCCTGCAACTGTTGTTCGAGTTGAGGTAGTGCGCTGTTGAAAGCACTCGGGAGTCGGCTATGTTTTCTAACAATTTAAATTTTAACAATCCTTCATGAACAGGGTGTGATATGGAAACAATGCCTTGATTTGATATTGTCAGCACGGCAGTACATCCTCTATACCTGCACCACTGAATTCGAACTTGCCATCCCTGATGCCATGATTGTGGAGTGTGAGTCTCTGAGCCGGATCCGAGATGTAATCTGACTGGGATGTGGAACTTGAGTTTGAATGATTACCCACTTTCTCCAGCGCGTCTTTTTGATCGCATGGCGTGAGTCGATCACATCATGATTTAATTTTGAAACGTGGATAAGCGCACGTGATTTGCGCTTTCTCCAACCAATGGCCCATGGAAAACGCCCCTCACCTATAGAAACTTACCACTTTCACCAGCGCATGATTCCGCAAGAACTGCTCCTTAGCTGTTGAAAGTCTTCACTTTCACCAGCGCACCACCCTATGAGAATTTATCCTTAGCTATTGAAAGTCTTCACTTTCACCAGCGCATGACCTTGTAAGAACTGCTCCGTAGATGTGGAAAGTCTTCACTTTCACCAGTGCACAGACCTATCAGAGACGCTCCTTAGCTACTGAAAGTCGTCGCTTTCCACAGCTAACACTCATCTTTTGGACACACGTTAGCTGTTGAAAGTGAATTATGAAAATTTTGAAAAGAAGACTTTTATGGGTCATATTATTTTCTAAGACAAAAACCAAAACATAAGTTTTGCAGCTAGAAAAACTCAAAAATGAATTGAGGGAACTACCAATAGCCATGCTATCTACCACAAAATGTGACCAAAGGGACGTGTTCATTTTGGGAGCTAACAGATCCCATGAAGCCAGCTTGAGACTGTTGGAGGTTAAGGGGGCCCCAAGGTACTTGGAGGGGAGGTCTCTTTTCTGGAATCCCATGGTTCAGGTGATATGCATCTGGATTGCAGTAGTGGTATGAAAGAAAAAGACTTGATATTTGGTAGTGTTGAGTTCCATTCTCAAGGCTTGCCTGAAATCCTTGAGGATTTGTTGAATTTCTTTAGCCTCTTGTATTGAAGGCTGGGCCATGAGAAGCATGTCGTCAACAAATTGTTGGTGCAAGAAGGGTTGGTCATAATTGTGAAAATGAAGGCCCTGGATTTTGTTGTTTGCAACTACAGCTTTGATATCTCTTCCAAGTCCTTCTGCCATCAGGATAAAGAGGAAAGGGGAGAGGGGATTTCCCTGACTAATGCCTCGAGAGGGTGAGAATGGTTGGGAGGGGAGGCCATTAACCAACAAACAAAATAAGGTAGAAGAGGTAATGGAAAGGACCCATTTTATCCATAGAGGAGAGAAGATGAAGCCCCAAAGGGTGAAAAAGATGTAATGTCAATTTAGCTTGTCAAATTCTTTTGACAGGTCGAGCTTTAGTAACATTCCTGGAGTATTGGTAGTTTTGAGAGAATGAAAGACTTCATGTGATATAATGATGCCATCTATGATTTTCCGCCCTTCCACATAGCCAATTTTCTCTTGTGATATGAGAGAGTGATCCATAATGGATACCGAAACTAAAATGGGTTAAGGAAGACCTAAAAATAAAAGTGATTAGAATGGTTTCAAAGTGGACGTGTGTGTAGGCCTCGTTGATATGAACCCAACACAATTTGAACGGGCTCAAACAAACACCGTATACGAAAGATATCGAGGTCTGTTCATTTTGTCAAATAGGCAAAAATTGATGACTGTGCAGTCCATACAGTGTTGACGTGGCAGTTGACTGTACAGGTTGTACAGTTGTACAGTTACATGACAGGTACAGTGGATGCTGACTAGGAAGACACATAGGCTGGCAGGTGGTTGAATCAGGTTTTGACACGTGGGAGTTTGTGGGCAAGTTTTATGGTGCCACGTGGCCCAGTCCTTTGCTTCCACATGGCACCCCTCCATTGGTTTGATTGTTGGAAAAAATGTATGGATTCCCAAGGAGTCGAACCCGTGACCTCCGGTCCAGGTGGCGAGCGACTTGGCAAGGCTGGGCTACCAGCCCACCCATGGTAGTATTTGTTATATAATGTTTAAAACATATATTTAAACTTGCCATAGTGTATATTCGGTGGAATGAAGGGCCGGGGTCTAGCCCCATCCCCCAGCGCTCTCAACACATACAATTGTTACACCATATTCCCACACTTATTACACTTTTTTGCGGTCCATCTAGCCCTGGTCGCGTTGGCATATACATATGACCCGATGTTGTTTGTTTTTTGGGCGCGGAAGTTTGGGGTTAGCACTCGGCTGGCCGGGCTAGCCCATCGACCAAGATTCATAACCATAGGATTCTAACCAAGGGCTATAACCATTACATGTGCGTGGAGCCTGAGGATGTGGCCACATGGGCCAAGCCAAATGACCAGGAGCCAGGATTGGACAGAGGGGTCAGCGCGCCAACCAACCCGGGGTCACATAGAGGGCACCCATATGAATAGGGGCCCGCATGAAGGGGGTTGCACCCTATTATATTCCAAAAGTGCGTTTTATATCATATAATAAAGTTTTTTATTGATTTTTTCAGCAGTTTTGAGAGATTTTGGCCAATATTGGGGGATCTTGAGCCCTTTTTTAGACTAGATCTTAGGGAGAATTTGGAGTTTGTTACCCACTTCAATCCTATATAAACCAGAGGTTCTTGAAGCCATAGAGGGGGTTTAGAACAGGAAAATGCTGAAGAATTGAAAATCCAAAGCCATTTTTATGCAGGGAAGCCATTGAGGACAACAACTTTGCGGGCCATTTCTGGGAGCTTCATTCATCCGTTTTCAGTGCCGTCAGTTTTGTTGGGCTCTTGAGATATTGTAGAACACAACCAGATCATTTTGTAATCCAATTCAAAATTTTATGATTTACTTTTGAATCTTTGAACATAAATAAGAAAGCCTCACCCACTGAGACAAAGGCCCAGAGACGTAGGCGAGATTTTCAAACTCCGTTATCAACTTTGTTGTTTATTTATGCTTATTTCCAGATCTATATATGTTATTATGGCTTCCATCTTTCATCATTAATTCTTCCTCTTTATTCAATTTCCTAAATGGTTTAATAACACATGCTTTAAAAACTCAACCATTGTCTTTAAAAGATCATTTCGGATCAAGTGGTATCAGAGCTAGTTGAAGGTTGGTTTTTGAGTTTGCATGATTACCAGGGAAAAGTTGAATCATGGTGAAGGCGAGCTTGTTGAAGAGAATCCTGAGATTGGATTGAGAAAGATAAATTCTCAAAGTCAGAAGATGACATCAGAAGAGGGACATTCTCATGATGAGAAAGAGTTTTGAAAGACTTTCTTCACCATGTCGGAGATGATGAAGGTTCTATATGAGGATTACTTGGAACGGAAGAGACCAATTCTAGGTGAATCTCCAAAGGTAAAAAGTGAAGAAGGAGAGGATCCTCCTCAAACTCCTCCTTCTCCTCCATCTTATCCATCAACTTCTTCTTCTTCTTCAAGTTCAAGTTCCAAATCCACCGCAAGAAAACATTCCCATAAACATAAAAATGAAATGCCTTTACTTAAGCTTGATGTGAAATTTGAATTACCCATGTCTGATGGTGAAGTCAATGCAGAGAGGCTTGATAACTGGGTCGAACAGATGGAGGTTTATTGCAGTGTGCAACAAATGAAGGATGAGGCAACTCAAATCAATTTGGCATCGCTTGGACTTGCAGGCACAACACTCATCTGGTGGCAGAGAAAGTTGCAAAATGGCACACAACTAGTGGGTAATGTATTTCCATCATGGAAAGTTTTTATTTCTGCACTTAGAAAGAAATTTTATCCTTTGGGTTATAAAGAGAAGTCTTTAATTGAATAACAAGGTCTTAAACTAAGAAAAGGACAAACAGTGCAAGAATACACAGATGGATTTCATAAAATGGCATTGATGTTAGATATTCCTTTACATACCCAAGAAACACTTATGAAGTATATAGGAGGTTTACCTACACATATTCATAACTTTGTATTTATGTTTGGACATACTAATCTTGATGAGGTTTCTGTTCAAGAAACATACATTAAGGCAGGGAAAATAAGAGTTGGTGTATCATGGGAATCATCTTCGAGAAAACAGGACAAAACAAAGTGGAATGGAAAGAAGACAAATTTAGTGGCAAGAAAGGAAGAGAATCTCTCTTGCAAGCATTGCAGGAAAGAAGGGAATGATGAGGACCATTGTTGGAAATTTCATCCCGAGAAGAGATTAAAGTGGTTCAAAGAAAGGAAAGGGAGGAAAATAGTTGCAGCAACAACACGACCAATAGACTTGGGATCAGATTTGGGAGATGAATCTAAAATTTCAGCGGTTGGTTTGGCAGGTAAAATTGGTGATGGATTTGATTCTAGAAGTAAATTGTTTCACATAATGGTCATAATGAGGCATACTAAGGTCTAAACATTGATAGATAGTGGATCTCAATCTAACTTGATTTCAAAGGAATTGGTTAAACAATTGGGATTAAACACTCAGATGCATCATAAGCCTTACTCACTTAAATGGATAACCAACAATCATAAATTGCACATAACAAAGAAATTCACATTAAAGTTTGCAATTTCATCTAAGTTTGTTGATGAGGTAACATGTGATGTGGTGCCACTCAATGAATGTGGAATGGTCTTAGGCAGTCCTTATTTGTATGATCGCAAAGAAATCTTCCACAGGGAACATAATCAATATCACTTAATGAAAGCATGCAAAGAATATGTTGTACATGCTCATCACTTAAAAGATCAATCTCTTCAAACAATGGAACAATTAAGAAAGACAACTCATGCAAGAAACACACCTATAATTGTCCCAAATCAAGCAATTGATCTTAAGCAAGAATAAGAGATGATTGTAAAATGGAAGATCAATCACACTTTTCTTCAATATAAGCTAATTTCATGCAAGTATTACAAACATATTAGCTCATTTGCAGTCATATTTATGATGTTATCATTAGTAATTTTGTCAACATGTATGATAGTGGATTCAGTTATATGTGACAAAGTACAAGTGGCTAACAATATGTTGTCACTTATCATGGTTGTTTTACAGTTGATCTTAATGAGACAGGTGCACAGGACAGAGTTTAAAGACAGAGAACAAGTCGGGTGTCATGTCTCGCACTTGATGACTGATTAGTATCCTTTTGGAGGACCAAAAGGTCTTTAGTGGGGAGGTGTGATCCAAAATGGATCCTAGAACCAAAATGGGTCTAGGAAGGCCTAAAAATCAAATTGCTCAAAATGGCTTCAAAACAGAGTGTGCGTAGGCCTCGTCGATACGAACTCAACGCAACTTGAATGGGCTTAAATGGACACCGCATGCGAAAGATATTGTGGTCTGTTCCTTTTGTCAAACAGGAAAAAATTGATGAATGTGTAGTCCGTATAGTGCTGACATCGCAGTTGATTGTATAGGTCATATGGTCATACAATGACATGGCAGGTATAGTGGATGCTGACTGGGCAGACACGTAGGCTGGCAAGTGGTCGAATTAGGTTTTGACATGTGGCAGTTTGTGGGAAAGTGTTATGGTGCCACGTGGCCTAGTCCTAGGCTGCCACATGGCACCCCTCCATTGGTTGGATTGTTGGGAAAAATGTATGGACTCCCGGGGAGTCGAACCCATGACCTTCGGTCCGGGTGGCGAGCGACTTGGTAGGGCGGGCTACCAACCTGACCACGATAGTACTTGTTATATAATGTTTAAAACATATATTTAAACTTTCCATAGTGTGTATTTGGTGGAATAAAGGGATGGGGTATAGCTCCATCCTCCAACGCTCTCAACACATACGACCGTTACTCCATATGCCCACACTTCTTACATTGGCGTGGTCCAGCTAGTCTTGGTCGCATTGGCGACGGTGTTTGTTGTTTGGGCGCGAACGTTTGGGGTTAGCACCTAGTCAGTCAGGATAGCCCGCCGACTAGGGCCCATAACCATAGTCTTCCAACCAGGGGATATAACCGTTACATGCATGTGGAGCTTGAGTTTGTGGCCACATGGGCTAAGCCAAATGACCAGGAGATAGGATCGGACAAAGGGGCCAGTGCGCTAGCCAGCCCGGGGCCACATGGAGGGCACCCATATGACCAGGGTCCCTTGTGAAGGGGGTTGCGCCCTATTATATGCCAAAAGTGGGTTTTATATTATATAATAAATATTTTTATTGATGTTTTCAGCAATTTTGAGAGATTTTGGCCAATATTGGGGGATCTGGAGCCCTTTTTGAGGCCAGATATTGGGGAGAAATTGGGAGTTTGTTACCTGATTCAATCCTATATAAACTAGAGGTTCTTGAATCCATATAGGGGGTTGATAACAAAAAAATTATGAATAATTGAAAATCCAAAGCCATTTTTATGTAGGGAAGCCATTGAGGAGAGCAACTTTGCGGGCCATTTCTGGGAGCTTCGTTCATCCGTTTTCAGTGCCGTCAGTTTTGTTGGGTTCTTGAGATCTGGTAGAACACAAACAGATCATTTTGTAATCCAATTGGAACTTTTATGATGTACTTTTGAAGCTTTGAACATAAATAAGAAAGCCTCACCCATTGAGACAAAGGCCCGAAGACGTAGGCGAGATTGTCGAACTCCGTTATCAACTTTGTTGTTTATGGTTTGTTGTTTATTTATGATTATTTCTAGATCTATATATGTTATTATGGCCGCCATGTTTCATCATTAATTCTTCCACTTTCTTCAATTTCCTATATGGTTAAAGAACACATGCTTTAAAAACTCAACCATTGTCTTTAAAAGATCATTTCGGATCAGAAAGGGGAGCAAGGGCTTCAGTATATTGGCAATGGTTTTGGTAATGATTTTGAGGATAACATGCTTTACAACTATTTAAGAAAAACATAAATATAATATTAAAATTGAGATTGTTCTTTACAACTATTGATCTTGTTTATTATTACATTCAGAGTGGAAAAATCATTCCCACTAAAATATTTTATTTTTGTAAATGAGACTTTAAATGTGATCAATCACTCATCGTTTCATTTTTAAATGAGACTTTGATCTCTATGGCTCAAAAATAATGTATGGAACGTGCCTCAAAGTTAATCTTTTTTTTAACAAGATCATAAGCATATATATATATATATATATATATATATATATATATTTGGAGAATAACAGAACAAATTAGATTGCAGAGAGCTTTATAGTTAGATTTGAAGTTGTTGTCTTTAAAAGAGTTTGTAGAAGTGTGATATTTTGTTATTTTCAAAATTTATAGAGTTCACTTGAAAATTTCTTATGGTCATTCGTAGGGTGGTCAATATTTAGTTTCCTACTATCTACACACACAAAAAAAGAATTGTAACATTGGCAAGGCTCATCATGGGAGGCACTTATATTAAAACACTTTTCCATTCTACTTGGAGTCTTAGGGTTTGTTGCAGCTCCCATAGAAGGCTCACCATTGCAGTGCAATCCCTACTTGAGGGCCAACCATAACACAACCCTTCCCCTTGTTTCAAAAAGTGTCACAATTGTATTGGTAGTGGTAACCCCATACCATATACTTGTACCTATAGCATGGGTTTTAAATTTACAAGTTCTACATATAGTTCCCAATTAAGTTTAGACGCCACCTCATTCAAGAATGATATTTTACCAAATGTAGATCTAGTAATCATATCACTTATATCCTTTGTTAATTGGGTTCAAGATAATATGATTCAAATGGAGCTAGCTCAAGTCACAATTCTTAATCCTTATTCAAGAAACACCCTACCTAGCAATTGGGTCCACTTAATTCATTATATGAGACTAAATAGCAAGGGCATGCCCAAGACAAGATACAAGGGCTCTTACCAACTCAGCCCCCTCTAAAGTCTAATATGTTTCTTTGTATTGCCTTGAAATTTCACCATCTAGGAGAATAATAACAAAATAATAACCAATTTAATGTCATTGATATCAAATATATTGCATCAATGAGTATCTAAAGAGGGAATTACCATCATGGCTACCACCTAACCTCTACATGATTTCAATAGGCCTACTTATGTGCCTTCATTTTGGACATTTTTAACTATCTTTTCATTAATTCATCATTTATCCTTTTGCCTATATTCTATCTTGTCATTATCTATTTTATTGATTAGTTTGAAGATGAAAGGCTTTGAGATATCTTTAATCACATTTCTAAGTTTCTAATATATTTTTTTTAATCTTAGGGTAGTGGTAGATTCTCTCAATTTTCTTTGGTTTTAACTATGGTTGTGGAAGATGTTATATAACCATTTCTAGTTGCTAACAAACCTCATAAGGTGGATAACAAGATTGAGTGATTATGGAAGATGTTGTAGAACCATTTCCAATTTCTAATATATCTCATAAAGTTGACTACAAACTTGAGAAACAAATATTGGGACATGTAGTGGCAACAGATCTAAAGTTATTGTGTTATGGATTCACATGGAATAGGTTTGGATGTTATTCATATCTTTTCTTTATTCCTAGCAAGATAGAGACATAGCCTTAAAAAGTGGCTTGTAGTTATGGGAAGAGCATAGTTTTTCATGAATGACTAGACAATAGGTGTTGACCCTATGGATGACTCACCTTTAGTAATTTCTAATTTCTATATGTATAGGACTCCCTAGTTTACCTAAAATTATTTGACCTCAAAGCACGGGCTAACTAGTGACTAGTGAGAATGCAATATAAATATGAAAAAAGCATGGGGTAAATTCTTCAATCTATAGCAATTCTTCTAAAAAGACAGACAATACTGAAACATAAGGGAAACCAACTGGAATTTCATCAAATGAAATAAAGTTGGTAGTCTTCCACTACAAAAAGTGTGGGAAATTGTTCAATATATAATGATTCTAATGAAAAAAAAAAAGTGTTTAGAATTTCTCCAAAAACTTGATTGTTGGTATCAATTCACTCGTAGAACGTCCCCAAGAAGGTATTCCACAAGAAATCATGGTTAGTGTTATTTCACAATACAAAAATGTGACGATTGTAAAATATCATAATGTGTTCTTTCTTCCCCTATATTTTAAATTATTCTCTCCACTTTCTTCCCGAAGTATTCTTATCATACTTAATGTAATATCATCACGATTTTGAATCATATCAAGTAAGTGAAAATAATATAACCATTAAAAATTAAGAAAATTGGTATTTTAAATGTTCTATGTTTTGGCCCTTTTTCAGGGGATATTTTCCATTTACTTTTTCCCGTAATCTGACGAGAACTTGTCGGATCTGTATATGTGAGTGGCCAAGACTGTATAATCGAAGTGCCCTAGGGTTTTTTCATCATTTTGAATCCATTTATGCATTTAGACATTTAATTCAAACAAAAAAAAATTGTGATTTCGTCCAGATTTATGTCACTGGATTCCAGCGAAAAGGGCCAAAATCTAGAACATTTAGACAACGCCTTAAGAAAAAAGAATAAAGGATCGATGCTTCCAACATTTTAAAATTCTACATACATGGAATGAATGTATTCATAATAGTTGAGTCCTATGATACATTCCAAAATAGGCAAAAAATTGCATCTCAATATAATGAAAAAGAACCCCTAAAAAACCATAAGCATTGTAACCTAACTTTTGTTTGATGAATCCTACCTTAGGTAACACTTCAACATTGGTGAATAAATATTGCAATTCAATATTAATGCAAACAAACCGTCAAAAAAGATGTTCACTACCAACAAGGCCTTTGGCTAACTTGTAAGGTTGTTTGAGTGTTAAGTTGTTCACAAGGGTTCCATTCTTAGTGTGGTCCATCCCACCCAATTGGCATATTAAAAATGAATTGGGTTAGGTGGCAATCCAATGAAAATTTGGATGCAACCCTTAGAGTTCATTTATTATAATCCATGATTAAGCTTGAGGCATGCCTTGCAACATCAACTTTGCAAGGGATATGGTTCTCTTGCATTGCTTGAGAGATAGTTCTTTTAGTTTCACTTTTAAGATTACTCATCCAAGTTTCACCCCTTGGAAATGATCATCAAACCCACCATCCTTTATGGATTTGAGGTCCAAGGACCTATTTTGTTGAGAGTTGAATGGGCTAGGACGGAGAGAGTCTAGATCCTCCTGTTACAATGTATGATCTGTTGTAAATGGATTGATCCTTATGAAATTATCGATGTTGAATTTGGTGCACATCCTTTGTTCCCTGAGACTGTTTTCACATTGGTCTCCTTGCTCCATAGGTTAGGATATTTTGGGGACTTAGCTTTTAGGAGAGATAATTACCCATTCCTAACACTTTTCTACTAAAAGGAAATTGAATCTACTTCCACAAACCTCCCCCTAAACAATGACAATGTTGGTTCTCTAAACTTATTTGCTCCTCCAATCTGTCATCATTTGTATTGATTTCCTCCCCCATTTTAATTATTATCTTGATGCACATAGCCACCTTCTATGCTCCAAATAGGAGTTCAACATAATAACGAGAGAGGACATTTATAGACAATACACACAAGTCATCCATATTTCCCTTCCCGGGGACCTTTTTTTTGTTTGCTAGTGTGTTTGTTACTTGTGGGACTAGCATGTGGTCTAAGAAACCATTATCCATGGGCATCTAAGCTATCAAAATCACTTATGGATCACACTCGGCGTGGGCCACACCAAACCTTAACATGGATGGATTTTTTTGAGTGTCTCCTCCAAACTACCGTGAGTTTCGAACCTTGGCCACCTTATAGAATTAAACCGTTTAAATCCAATCGCATTAGTGAGATTTGACCCACTCCCAAGGACCTTATTCCTAAATTTTTTTTTTTTATTATTATTTTTATTTTGAGCACTTCAAGCAGTTAAGAGATGGCCTTATTTTGAAACCTGAGCATAGTCAAGAATGCTAGAGATGCAACCTCAGAATTCCTTAAGGATAATGTAAATTTTATTCACATTAGCTCTAGTTTGAGACTAACCACAATATTTTTAGGTCTAAGAGGATTTGTTATATTTTTCACCTACGAGACACCGAGTCAAAGGTGTTATCACTTCGTAATTTCTCAGGTTGAGGAAGAAATTGACAGAGGTAACCACAAACCACTTTGGAGTCCAGGATATAGCCCCCCTAGACCAAGAGAGGGCTCTCTCTATAAGTTTTTTTTTTTTTTTTAAGAAGATATTAGGCTAGCTATCTAGTTCAGGGTTGGGTTTTTTTATTGGAGTCACAAGCTAAAGTTCAGTCAAGGAAATGTTCTACAGGTAGACCTATAGGGAAAGGTAGGCACCTTTGTTGGATCCTTTAAGGTTTTATGAATGATTGGGAATAATTAATGAGCGGATCAGGTTATAACAATGCAATTGAGAATCCTAGAATTAACATTCAAGTAGAAAACATTGATATTGCTTTAAGCTAGAATAGGTTGTTTTAAAACAAATCCTAAACTTGATTTACTTTAAAACAGTAGAGAAAAGAAACACATATGAAAATAGAGAAAACAAATTATAGTAAGAAGCACTTCACGAACATGAGTGACATAAGAATCCTACAACTATTGTAACTGTATAACTGTATTTGATAAAATGTGGCTCTATGAGCTGATTACAATAATGAGCACTTTTTCTTCCACAGGTTCCCACACTTTTTACATCAAAATTACCAATATATAAGAAAAATCATTCCCCAAGCTTAGGGTTTCGGATCTAACCAATTCTCCAAAAAGAGCAGCCCCTTACATTAAAATTTGGAACTTTATTCCCCAAAAATATACCAACTGCTGCAAAATAGGGCTGCAATTATGAGTTTGTTTCTCAAAAACCATGATAGCTATGTAAAATATGGAAGAGGTTATTGTATATCAGCTTGTTCTAAGAAAAACCTCTCTCGTGTTTTTGAGATTCGTCTATGTTGACCAAGGATCTGTATTTGAAAATTATGAGTAAAACAGGCAGCAAATAAATCCTGAAAATAGGCCCCAAAGATGGTCTCGATTATCCAAATTTGTAGCAGCTGTGAAAACTATGGGAGAGTTTATTGTTATTTGGCCTGTGCTGAGAAAAAACCTCTTTTGGTTTTTCAAAATTCTCCCTGTTTTCCCCAGAAATCTCCTTGGAAAATAACTGGTCAAATTGTGCGAAAAATGGTTTTTAGAGGGGGAAAAGTGGTTTCTAGAGGGGGGAGTAGGGTGGTAAGCGGTTTTGGAGGGGGTGTCCCAATTCATGGGGGTGGTTTTGGTAAAACCAAGACTGGCCAAGACTATATAATCGAAGTGCCCTAGGGTTTTATCAGCATTTTGAATCCATTTATGCATTTAGACATGCAATTCAAACAACAAAAAATTGTGATTTCGTCCAGATTTATGTCACCGGATTCCGGTGAAAAGGGCCAAAATGTAGAACATTTAGACAACAACTTAAGAAAAAAGAATAAAGGATCGATGATTCCAACATTTTAAAAGTCTACATACATGGAATGAATGTATTCATAATAGTTGATTCCTATCATACATTCCAAAATAGGCAAAAAATTGCATCTCAATATAATGAAAAAGAACCCCTAAAAAACCATAAGCATTGTAACCTAACTTTTGTTTGATGAATCCTACCTTAGGTAACACTTCAACATTGGTGAATAAATATTGCAATTCAATATTAATGCAAACAAACCGTCAAAAAACATGTTCACTACCAACAAGGCCTTTGGCTCACTTGTGAGGTTGTTTGAGTGTTAAGTTGTTCATGAGGGTTCCATTCTTAGTGTGGTCCATCCCACCTAATTGGCATATTAAAAATGAATTGGGTTAGGTGACAATCTAATGCAAATTTGGATGCAACCCTTAGAGTGCATTTCTTATAATCCATGATTAAGCTTGAGGCATGACTTGCAAAATCAACTTTGCAAGGGATATAGATCTCTTGAATTGCTTGAGAGATAGTTCTTTTAGTTTCACTTTTAAGATTACTCATCCAAGTTGCACCCCTTGGAAATGATCATCAAACCCACCATCCTTTATGGATTTGAGGTCTAGGGACCTATTTTGTTGAGATTTGAATGGGCTAGGACTGAGAGAGTCTAGATCCTCCTGTTACAATGTATGATCTGTTATAAATGGATTGATCCTTATGAAATTATCGATGCTGAATTTGGTACACATCCTTTGTGCCCTGAGACTGTTTTCACATTGGTCTCCTTGCTCCATAGGTTAGGATATTTTTGGGACTTATATTCTAGGAGAGATAATTACCCATTCCTAACACTTTGCTACTAAAAGGAAATTGAATCTACTTCCACAAACCTCCCCCTAAACAATGACAATGTTGGTTCTCTAAACTTATTTGCTCCTCCAATCTGTCAGCATATGTATTGATTTCCTCCCCCATTTCAATTATTATCTTGATGCACATAGCCACCTCCTATGCTCAAAATAGGAGTTCAACATAGTAATGAGAGAGGGCATTTATAAACAATACACACAAGTCATCCATATTTACCTTCCCGAGGACATTTTTTTTGTTTGCTAGTGTGTTTGTTACTTGTGGGACTAGCATGTGGTCTAAGAAACCATTTTCTAGGGGCATATAAGCTATCAAAATCACTTGGGGATCGCACTCGGCCTGGGCCACACCAAACCTTAACATGGATGGATTTTTTTGGGTGTCTCCTCCAAACTACCGTGAGTTTCGAACCTTGGACACCTTACAGAACAAAATCCTTGAAATCCAATCGCATTAGTGAGATTTGACCCGCTCCCAGGGACCTTATTCCTAAAATGTTTTTTTATTATTATTTTTATTTTGATCACTTCAAGCAGTTAAGAGATGGCCTTATTTTGAAACCTGAGTATAGTCAGGAACAGTAGAGATGCAACCTTAGAATTCCTTAAGGATAATGTAAATTTTATTCACATTGGCTTTGGTTTGAGACTAACCACTATATTTTTAGGTCTAAGAGGATTTGTTACATTTTTCACATACGAGACACCGAGTCAAATGTGTTATCACTCCGTAATTTCTCAGGCTGAGGAAGAAATTGACAGAGATAACCACAAACCGCTTTGGAGTCCGGGATATAGCCCCCCTAGACCCAGAGAGGGCTCTCTCTATAAGTTTTAGCTTTTTTTTAAAGAATATATTAGGCTAGCTATCTAGTTCAGGGTTGGGTTTTTTTATTGGAGTTGGTCGAAATAGGAAGAAAAGCCATTGGGAAATGGAGTCACAAGCTGAAGTTCAGTCAAGGAAATGTTCTATAGACAGACCTACAGGGAAAGGTAGGCACCTTTGTTGGATCCTTTAAGGTTTGATGAATGATTGGGAATAATTAATGAGTGGATCAGGTTATAACAGCGCAATTAAGAATCCTGGAATTAACATTCAAGTGGAAAACATTGATATTGCTTTAAGCCAGAATAGGGTGTTTTAAAACAAATCCTGAACTTGATTTACTTTAAAACAATAGAGAAAAAAACCACATATGAAAATAGAGAAAACATATTATAGTAAGAAGCACTTCACCAACATGAGTGACACAAGAATCCTGCAACTATTGTAATTGTATAACTACATTTGATAAATTGTGGCTCTATGAGCTGATTACAATAATGAGCACTTTTTCTTCCACAGGTTCCCACCCTTTTTACATTAAAATTACCAATATATAATAAAACTCATTCCCCAGGCTCAGGGTTTCAGATCTAACTGATTCCCAAAAAGAGCAACCCCTTACATTAAAATTTGGAACTGTATTCCCCAAAAATATACCAACTGCCGCAAAATAGGGCTGCAATTATGAGTTTATTTCTTAAAAACCACGACAGCTATGTAAAATATGGAAGATGTTATTGTATATCAGCTTGTTCTAAGCAAAAACCTCTCTGGTGTTTTTGAGATTCGTCTATGTTGACCTGGGATCTGTATTTGAAAATTATGAGTAAAACAGGAAACAAATAAATCTTGAAAATAGGCCCCAAAGATGGTCTCGATTATCCAAATTCGTAGCAACTGTGAAAACTATGGGAGAGGTTATTGTTCTTTGGCCCGTGATGAGAAAAAAACTCTTTTGGTTTTTCAAAATTCTCCCTGGTTTTCCCAGAAATCTCAAAAAATAACTGGTCAAACTGTGCAAAAAACAGTTTTTAAAGGGGGGAAAGTGGTTTTCAAAGGGGGGAGTAGGGTGGTAAGCGGTTTTGGAGGGGGGGGG
>ML782153.1:581768-643347 GCA_009831015.1 Picea engelmannii | reverse complement strand
GGGGGGGGGGGGTCCGAATTCATGGGGATGGTTTTGGTAAACTAATCCCCTCTCCCCCCACCCCCTCAATTAAAGTACTTATGGGGAGGGGGGTTCTGTTATATGGAAATGGGAAGGGTGAGTTATATTAGCTTTATTTTTTATGATTTTAGTTTTGTAAAAAAAAATTATAATATTTTGTTTTTTAAATTATTGTTTTTTGTTTTATTAATTATGCCTTTTTTTGTTATTTATGTATTTTGTTTTTTTATTTTTATTTATTTAAATTTAAATTTTTAATATTTTTTTATTATTAAAGGTTTCTTAATTAGTTTTTATTTTATTTTTCAAATTAATGTTTTATTATGTTCTTAATTTTATTATTACCCTAACCCAATTACTAACCTAATTATTAATTATTAACACTATTAATTTAAAGTAATTAATTATTATTAATTACTTTATTAAACTAATATAATTACTAACCTACTAATTAATTCTTACATTATTAATTTAAATACTTATTAAACTAATTAATATTTTATTATCCTTTGTTATTTAACATTTGTTTTATTCAAGAATGAAATTAGTAGGGGGGAATGATGAAGTGAATGGTGCAATGGAATGACTGGTGCAGCAGGATGAGAAAGTATTGGGCAAAATGGATGGCGAGAGAGGCAACATCATCTAGGAGACCAACACGCCATGCGCCTTCTTGAAAATAATTTGAAGGATAAAATATTATTTACAACATCTTAAATATAAAATCCCTAGCTAAAATCAAGTGACCCTATAAAAATTTATAGGACCCTAACATAGGCTCCACTTGGGGATGGCAGCTCTGAAGAGGTGTCAAGAATCACAGATCTCTGAATATGAAAATCAGTGCTTTATCCATTGGGGCGTTCCCAAAATTGAAGACTGCAACTTGTTCTGTGTCCTGCTTTTGTACCTATTTCAAACCTATGAGCTGCAACCTGTGACCTTCTCCAACTAAACTCAACCCACTTTCAAAATGAAAATCAAAACTGTGATTGCTCCAAACTGAAAATGAAACTCTGAAAGCGAAACTGAAATGTAATGAAAAAGTTGCTTGCCCAACAAGATTATTTGCACATCTACCTACCCTACATTGATGGAAATCATGCTGCAGGATCAAGTAATATGAAATAGCCAATATAGCCAATCAAGTAACCAATTCAATGATTTTACTCCTTGACTATGCTTGATCACAATCAAAAGAAGACAGTGTGATGGTGAAAGCAACTCATAATGTATTTGGTTTTCACAGTGAAACCATAGTTGAGTGTTTAAACATAAAAACTCTTCCATATACATGGCTATAGGATCTTTAAAATCATAGATGCCATGCCCTACTTGATAATTCTGAATATGTTCTGTAACTTGATTGTCATGTTTGCTCTATTCATAGGTGTTTTCTTCTTGCACATACTGTTCCATATGTGAGTTGTCCAAATCTTGATCCACATCAAAACATTCCTCATTCTCAATATAAAAGGGCAAAGATAGGAATGTGTATTTGTGGCTCTGATGAAAAGAGACTTCAAAAGAAAGACCCTGAAATGAAAAAGTTAGGGGTGTTTCCTGATCATTTAAAACCTCAAGTTCTTTTTCAATGTCCTTGGCAAATTCATCCAAAAATTGGATCTTATCATCTGAACTTCTTTTACATGATTTTAAATAAGAAGACAAACATGAAGAAAAGTTTTCATCAATTTGCTCATCAGTGTACATATCATTCCATTCTTTAAAACCTTGAATAGAAATAGGGGCTACCGCAAATTCTATCTTTTCCATCCATGTTTCCAAGAAAATAATCCAAAAAATTGAAAAATATCTAATGGATTTGGTGGGTAAACCATCAGCCCAACTTTTAAATTTCCCTTGGAATGAATCATAAAACAATCTGAGGAAAACTTCTTCATGTTTGACTCTAAGAAGCTTAGTGAAATCATGAAAATTTGATATATGCTTCAAAGTCAAACTCAAATCCTCACCATTAAATTTTGGACCATTTCTCAAACAATATCCATCCTTGGGTAAAGGATTTGGAAAACCATAAATCTGTGAAAATTTTGAACATGCATACCTTGAAACAACTGTAGCAGCAACTGAGTTCTTCATTAGCCCATTGGAGTCATCTTCAAACTACTTATCTGATGTATGGATTCGTCAGGTGAATGGTACAACCTTCCTGTGTTTGGTTTATGTTCACCATCAGAAGTCAAATCTAAACTTTGATGCACATTTTTGAGGAACATTCCCCAGTATGGTCACCACTATGTTAGCACTCCATAATTTCTCAGGCTGAGAAAGAAATTGACAGAGGTAACCACAAACCACTTTGGAGTCTAGGATCTATCCCCCTTAGACCCAGAGAGGGCTCTCTCTATAAGTTTTATCTTTGTTTTAAAGAAGATATTAGGCTAGCTACCTAGTTCAGGGTTGGGTTTTTTTATTGGAGTTGGTTGAAACAGGAAGAAAATCCATTGGGCAATGGAGTCAAAAGCTAAAGTTCAGTCAAGGACAGGTTCTACAAACAACTCTACAGGGAAAGGTAGGCACCTTTTTTGGATCCTTTAAGGTCTGATGAATGATTGGGAAGAATTAATCAGTGGATCAGGTTATAACATCGCAATTAAGAATCCTAGAATTAACCTTCAAGTAGAAAACATTGATATTTCTTTAAGCCAAAACATGGTGTTTTAAAACAAATCCTGAACTTGATTTACTTTAAAACAATAGAGAAAAGAAACACATATGAAAACATAGAAAACATATTACAGTAAAAATCACTTCACCAACATGAGTGACATAAGAATCTTGCAACTGTTGTAACTGTATTACTGTATTTGATAAATTGTGGCTCTGTGAGCTGATTACAATAATGAGAACTTTTTCTTCCACAGGTTCCAAACCTTTTTACATCAAAATTGCCAATATATATAAGAAAACTCATTCCCCAAGCTCATGGTTTTGGATCTAACTGATTCGCCAGAAAGAGCAGCTTGTTACATTAAAATTTGGAACCGTATTCCCCAAAAATAGACCAACTGCTACAAAATATGGCTACAATTATGAGTTTGCTTCTCCAAACCCACGACGACTGTGTAAAATCTGGAAGAGGTTATTGTATATCATTTTATTCTGAGCAAAATCCTCTCTCGTTTTTTTGAGATTTGTCTCTGTTAACCCGTGATCTGTATTTGAAAAAGATGAGTAAAATAGGCAGCAAATAAATCATGAAAATAGGCCCCAAAGATGATCTCTATTATCCCAATCCGTAGCAGCTGTGAAAACTATGGGAGAGGTTGTTGTTCTTTGGCTCATTCTAAGAAAAAATCTCTTTCGATTTTTCATAATTTTCCCAAGTTTGCTCGGAAATCGCCTCGAAAAATAACTGGTCAAATTGTGTGAAAAATGGTTTTTAGAGAGGGAAAAGTGGTTTCCAGAGGGGGATAGGGTGGTAAGTGGTTTTGGAAGGGGGGGGGGTCCGAATTCATGGGGGTGATTTTGGTAAACTACTTTCTGGACCCCCTCAATTAAATTACGGATGGGGAGAGGGGTGTCCGGAATATGGAAATGGGAAGGGTGAGTTATAATACCTTTATTTTTTATGATTTTAGTTATGTAAAAAAAAATTATAATATTTTTTTTTTTTTTTTTTAAATTTGTTTGATTAATTATGTTTTTTTTTTGTTATTTATGTATTTTTTTTTTTAATTTTAATTGTTTTTATTATTAAATGTTTCTTAATTAGTTTTTATTTTATTTTTTAAATTAATGTTTTATTATGTTCTTAATTTTATTATTACCCTAACCTAATTACTAATTATTAACATTATTAATTTAAACTAATTAATTATTTATTATTAATTACCCTATTAAACTAATCTAATTACTAATCTACTAACCTACTAACTAATTCTTACATTATTAATTTAAATACTTATTAAACTAATTAATATTTTTTTATCCTCTGTTATTTAACATTTGTTTTATTCAGGAATGAAATTAGTAGGGGGGAATGATGAAGTGAACAATGTAATGGAATGACTGGTGCAATAGGATGATAAAGGATTGGGCAAAACGGATGGCGGGAGAGGCAACATTATCTAGGAGACTAGCACGCCAGGCGCCTTCTTGAAAATAATTTGCAGGATAAAATATTATTTACAACATCTCAAATATAAAATCCCCAGATAAAATCAAGTAACCCTATAAAAATTTATAGGACCCTAACAAAAGGAATAGCTTATCTTTTGGTTCCCATTATACTATGAGACCAAGGGGAGCTTCCATTACTTCTAGAAAGATATAGGGGTTCCTTCACTACTTTCTTTAGGTACTTGAGCTAGAGTTGTCTACTCTAACCCTATGAGAAGTACTAGATCTCATGAGGCATACTTTATCGGGTCCACCTAAGACAAACCATGTAAGATTAATTACTTCTTTATCTCCCCCATGAAACATAAAATTTTAGATCAGTGTGACCTTGCATCTCCTTTAGACCAACAATGAACAAAATGGTTTCCACCAGGGGCTCTTCAGGCTTCCTACATGACACAACTCTCAACTCAAATCCCATTGGGTTGACATACTTCCTAGCTCTATGAGAACTTGGATCTAGACTTGTACCACACAGAGCACTGTTGATCACTATGGCCAAATTTTTGTATAGTAATGAATCCAACTTTAGATAGCATTTCATCACTACTTTTAAATTATCATGGAGATATTCTTACGAACGAGCTTAGGTGGGATTCTCTAGCACCTAATAAGAGTAAAATGTAAAAATGGCCATGGAGATATGCTTGTGAACCAACTTAGGTGGGCTTCCCTAGCACCTAATAAGAGTAAAATGTAAAATCTCCTTAATAACGTATTTGCATTTTTCATCTCCAATGTGCACATGGTTTCCAAGATTCCATTGTAATTTTTCATCTCCAATGTCTCGAAATGTGCACATGGTTTCCAAGATTCCATTGTAATTATTACAATAAGCGTGGGAAATGGGTTCCCTTAATTAACCAATGAAGGAACCACCAAAGAAACCAATGATATGCCAACTAGTCTGAAATCAAGATAACTACGATATTCAATAATTAAACCTACATTTAATGTAAACAAGTGCTGCATAGAAGCGTAGTCCCTACCGCACAAGTTTGGTTGTGCGCAAGTTCTTTTTCTTAGAAGGGTTTTAGTTCTGGTGATACATTGTATATTTGAACATACATTTTATTTATGGTTTTGAATGGTCAGTTATTAGATTTGAAATAAACACTGCATATCCTACACTTATTTTAAATATCATTATTTATGAACACTTGATGAGAAATGATTGCTTATAAACCAAATTTCTTATAATTGTTTCCTTATTTCAAGAAAATTTTGGATTGAGTATTAGAATATTAAAACTACAACATACATAAGGTATGGGTGCAAGCATGGGATTTGATGGAAGTGGAGTAGGGAGTTCCAAAATGATCCACTAGTTCAAAGAGATATTGAAGAAGACACTACCTACAATTGAGGAGGACCCGTTGTAGCTTTAGGTTTTGTCCTTCTCCATGTTCCCATGCATATGCAGTGAGGAATTTGTATTCCTCACCTAACCAACTGTCATCACTCGTTTTGAATCGAAAGAGAAAGTTGTCACCTTCGTATAAGCGACTACAAGAGTAACCACGGGAACCAGGAAAGGTGAGAAAGCACATCAATATAGAACCGTACGATTGGAATTATTTGACCTTCGTATGAAACTTAGATGGAGATGCAACAATGAATGGTTGGAAATATTTTGTCTCCATATCAAACTCTGTTAGGAACCAAATATCAAGATAGCATAGAAAAACCTTAGAATAAGTACTCAATGCCTTGAAAAATATAGAATTTCATATAATAATCCTCTTTGAGGGGGAAACCTCCTTATACACCACATAAATTTACAGATACAAGATGATTCCAAATGAAAAGGTCTCCTTGGTATATATAGGAGACTAGGAGGTACAATTACAACTAATGGACCCAACCCAACACAAATAAAATAACATTACTAATGTAATATTCCCTAATTAAGGGGTAATGTGCCACTATTTAGGGCTTAACATGCCCCTCCCCTTCAGACAAGTGTTGTTCGCAATGCTTGAGTAATTCTGGATGCTTTTATATAAAAGACTCATCTTCCCAAGTGGAATCTCCATCAGGTAGTTTCCTCCACTTAATGAGATACTCTGAAATGGATCTATTCCTCAGCTGGTGAATTCTTGTGTCAGTGATAGCTTCAGGCTCCAAGATGATTTTTCCTTCCTCGTAAATTTCTGGAAATATAGTTTGAACTGGGATCTTGTCACCTATAACCTTCTTTAAGCATGAAACATGGAAAACTAGGTGTACTCTTGAAGATGTAGGCAACTCCAATTTGTATGCCATAGTACCTGTTAGCACTTTGTAAATTTGTTCAGCTGATAAACAAACGACAAAGGTAACTGTTTCAACCAACTTTAGAGCTGGGTACTAGCCTGCTCAGCTTAGAGAGGTATCTCTCCTATCACTTGATGTTTCTTTCGCAATCGATGGCTAGATTTAGTTTGTTTTTGGGGGGGGTTTAAAAATTTGTTGGCAAGGAAGGGGAGGGACACTTAGGGATATGGAGTCGAAATTCTGAAAGTGAATGAAAACAATGACTGGCTAATAGAACTCTCCAGAGAATAAATTCTAAATGAGGCGATGAATCTGAGTTATAAATTGTATTTATGTAGAGTGTAAGAAGAAGGAGAAAACAAGTAATTGCATCAGAGCATTACTGAAATGAATTCTGAATTAGTTAGGAAGAAAATTACACAGTTTAAATTGCTTAAGCCGAGAGCATCAAGAAATGAATTATGAGATTTTAACTATCCAATTTAAATAGAAGAAAATGCAAAGGGAATTAAAGAACACAAGAAATACATACAATGGGAGGAGACAAAACTCATATCACCACCATTAGAATATTTTCATAGAGACTTCAAAAGCTTCTGCATATGTATTCAATTCAGCTCTAGAAAATTACAATTGAGTTCAGAACAACTAAAAGGTGCCCTTGCACTTTTGCCAACATTAATACATTTGGAACTACTATCATTTATACAATTCAAGTTCCTTTCAATTAGAAACTGATTACAATAGCTGAACAAAAACATTTCAGCTTCTAAAATTGACTAAAATAATTACATTTGACAGTTTCGGTATGGGAACCGATTACAACGATTGACCAAACAAAACGCTTCATGAACTAACGGTCGGTTCCTCTGACTCTTTAGCTTCGGTCTTTGCCATCTATCTTATTTTGATCCTCTATCGCATCTGCCAATTTGGTGACACTTGGGGGCTATTTGTTGGTTCCTGGGAAACTGCATTTTGTCCTGCCTAGCCACACTATCTCCTTCCACTACAAGTCAGACGGGATCTCATAGTCCATCATTTCCTTGATCAAGATCTCTAGGTCAATGAAAGAGGCATAAGTCATGGATGGCAACCCGGTCTTCATTGTATTGAACTGATTCAAGATCTCAAAATATGTGGTAAAATACTCCACCAGGTTTGTTCCTTTCAAGTTTTCCTTCAGGATTTCAAACTTGGAGTGATCCATTCTGCGTTGGGTGAGGTGAGAGTTGTATTCCTCCTGATCATACAATTTTCCTTTGCCATCCCAAAATGGTGGGAGTCCTTTGATGAAACAACTCTTCAAACAGATCTTTGAATTCCTATATACTCTACTCCATCTGTATGGCCTTGGTCTGGATTGATTTAAGAAGGTTATGCTTGGTAATGACCCTCCTAGCCCAAATGATCAATGTAGTCATGTCTTTGACCGCAATGGTCTGAAGTTCAGCGGTGGGGATGGAATTCAACAGATTTATATCATTCTGGGCCCACTCTGAGGGTTTCTTCACCAATGTCTCATTCACAACAATGCACCTGCTTTTGGCTGTGATGGCCATGCTATCTTTTCCATTGATGAAATTTAAGTACACCCTGAACTTGGCAGTTTCAGCAACAATAGAATCCCAAATGACGTTCTTGTCTCCCTTTATATACACTTTCCCAATTTCAGGGATGAGGCAAAACGGTTTAGGGTAGACTGCTTATCGCCTCGAAACGCACCCAGTGGTGCCACGTGGTCCCGAGCCGAAACCATGGTTTTCTTTTCGGCCCTCTTTCAAGAATTAACCTCCATGCTAGTTCTTTGCCCGAAATGATCCTTGGTCGTTGATCTATAGCGCCCTTGATCTGTGACCTATCGGGTCCCATCAACCCCACACTCCCACTAGACTTATCCTCCTTCTACTAGATATGGCCTCGTCCTCCAATTTAGCACGTCTCTACATTATTTTAGCATCTCGCTAAGTCTTGAAACTAGATTTCATACAGAAATTGTTATAGTGATAACATGGGCTCCAACTGGGTATGTTATCCTGCACGCAAGGTAGCAAAGAACAATAGACTGAGTGCCTACCCATTGGGCTGTGATTTATTCCTGCAATCTGAATCTAGCAACCTTTATTCATAAAAATCAAAATCTACTCAGTATAACTCAGGGCCTTCACCCTGGGCTTCAGTTATGCTACTTTTATTCCAATTTCTTCATGCAAAAAATGAAAATGATTATGTACAATGAATGGAAAAGGTGACAATTTTCTTAAACAATATAATGTTTGAGGAACCTTCCATTTATAGGCCCTCCTCCAACGATGTCTCCATTACTTTCCTATATCAGATAGGCATTATTCCCATGGTACACCACGATTTTGAAAGGTCTCATCCATAGGTGGTCAAATTTCCCTTGCTTTCTCTTGTCTTCATTCCTGGCATCCCATCTTAATACCAAGTCTCCCACTTTGAAGTCATCCTCCTTGGTATGTCTGTCAAAATCATTTTTGATCTTATCTTGGTGCAGCTGAGCATTGTTGAAGGCCTTTTCTCTGGTTTGTTGGACACTAATTAGTTCATCCTTTCTTCTTTGAGTGGCATCAGTTTATGCATCATGTTCCTGTAACAAGCTCATCACTGGCAACTCCAATGTAGTAGGAAAAATAGCCTTTGTTCCATAAACAATCTGAAAAGGTGAAGTGGAAATAGATCTTTTTGGGGTGATTTTGTCAGCCCATAGTGCATGGATGAGATTCTTGTGCCAAGATTTTTTGTTATCTTGCAACAACTTTTTTATTATTCTGGTTAAGCTCTTGTTTGATGACTCAACCAACCCATTTCCTTGAGGGTTGTTGGCACAGGGGCAGACCCGGGGTTCAACGCTACAACAATGCACCAACAAAACCCTAATTACCACCCATTTCGGAAACACCTGTGAAGAAGATGAAGTCTCACCTGAGGTAGAGGCAGGGGTGGTTGCAGGACTCATATGTCTGCAGCCTTAGTTGGGACACAGGTTTGTGACTGTAACACCTTAATAGAGAACTTAGCAGTTATAAGTCATCAATATTCAACCTTAGTTTACAATGCAACTAAACCCTGATAATAGATCAATGCAATATTCACATAGATCCAATAGATTCAAGCACTAAGCATACCAACACAGATCAGATCTAGCATTCATTCACATTATTCAGCACTAAGCTACCATATTAGATCTTTCTAAGCATATATTAGAGAACTAAGCATTCAATCACATAAATAAGAGAACAACCATAAAGCACCAAGCAATCACAACACAGGATATACGTGGTTCACCGCCACCCTGGGGATACGTCCACCAACTCTTTGTCTTCTTTATTAGCTTCTTTCAATCTTCTTACATGCACAAAGCCTCAAAACCAGCTCCTTAGAGGACAAGAGATCTACTCACACTTTGCTATATCCTCCTTCCCCGAGCTAGGTTACAGCACAAAGCCTACATACAGTCCCTTACAGTCACTTGTACTTAGCCTTGCAAGTCTCACACAGCATGCACAAAGCACTTAAAACCATTACTTGCACTTAGCACAACTTATATCTGACTGACTCCTTACATGGCCTAGTCTTCTATTTATATATTACAAAAATGGCCTAAGCATGGGTAAACCCATGGTCCAACATCCCCATACCCGTTACATAAGACCAAAACCCAAAAATCCCTAAAAATGGGTTGAGATCCCGCACTCTTCGCTTCGACTTGCGCTCCGCCTTCGACAGCCTATAGAAGTCCCAAAAATAGGTCAAACATGACCAAGGATCCTCAAAACTTGGTCAAGGGCCAACAGGCCCCCAACACTCACACGTGACTCATCCCGAGTCACTCTGGTCTAGGTAGATCTGCTTCAAAATCCTCGATCTTGGCTCGAGCTGCTTCAACCTCTTGTTGTGCCATGACCTCCTGCTCAACAAACTCTTGGATAACTACTTCGTTGACAGGTCCCTCTAAGAATTGTTCAGCTGTAGTGACAACTTGTTCCAGTTCTTCTCCTCGGCCTTCAATCTATGTGAACATTTGGGAAGCCTCATCTTGTATAGGTTAGAGCCTCTGAGTCACTTCCATGAATTTTCTCTGAATGGTGTGGACCTACTGTTTAGTAGTGCGGTGTTCTTGGGATTGCTTCATCCTCTCAACGGTTGATAGGGTCTTCAATTGTTCCTATACTGTTTCTACTTGTTGCTTCACCTCCTGGAGTTGTGACTCCAGTGCCTTCGATTCAGGATCCTTAGTGAGTCACTCATAAGTCTGGGCACTGCGATCGCTTAGTTTTTTACATTCCATGGTGAGGGCCTTTATTCTTTCAACTGCGCTTTGAGTAGTTTCTTCTCTTTGATCTCGCACATCCTGTGGAATGTTGGGCACTGTTCGTAGCTCTAAGTATTTTATTCTTTGTTGTAGATGTTGGATATCTTCTGTGAGCTGTGCTACTTGATGCTCTACTTGGTATTATTCTTTTGGCTCTAAGCCCGTCACAGAGAGAAGTGCTTTATCGACTTCTTCTTTGACTCCAAGTTGTTTTGTGAGAAACTGTTATTTTTCTTGCTTGACCTGTGCCCTCTTAGTAGTCTTTTCTTGCTTGACTATTCGGGGTGTCGGACTAATAGTTATACTATTTCCAATGTCTATATTACTTCGCCATGGTGAAATGCCACGTGGCACTATTTGATATCCTGACGAAGTTCCAGTTTTGCAAATTTTCCTTTTGCGAAATTCCCTCTAGAACCTTCTGTAACTTTTCGACCTTTTCTCTCTTCTTACTGAGTTTTATAGACTTCTTCTCGGTTATCTTCCTCTCGATATTCCTCTTTCCATTCTGATTCTTATCTCCTTTTGGCATAGTAACTTTGTGATGTTGAGATTCTTTCATAGGGTTCAAGGGCAATACTTTTTTTCTATCTGGGGTAGGTTCTTCAGTCTTCTATGAGTCTTCTAGTGTTCTTTCAACTTCGACATCCAAGTTTCTGGTTCTAAATAGCTTCGATCTGTTATCCTATTCTTCAATCAATTGTGCTATCCTCCTAGTCATGAAATCTTTTAATTCTTGCTTCTTTTGCTCTAAGACTTCCTCTTCTTTTTTTTTGGCCTGATCCTTTTCAATCCAAGGTTTTCCTAGTAATATAGAAAATGGGGCATTGTTCTCAATAAGTTTAACAATCTCAAAAACTTCCTCTGTCGAAGTTCCATGAGCACTCATAGATTTCTGGTTGAGTCTTCCACATAGAGTTATCATCTTTCCTCTAAATAATCCTATTCCTCCCAATGAAGGAATCATAACAGGATTTCCTAAAGTTTCCCAAGTTCTTTATTTCATGACATTCACCTGTGTTTCTTCATCCAGAACACAGTCAATGTTGAAGTCTCATATTCTTGCTTCTATGCATTCTTTTTGTTTGAATATCTCTAATAAGATGATATTTCAGTGATCATTTAGGGTTTCTTTCACTTGTAGAAATACATCCTCTGATTTTTTCTAGGGTTATGCCATGGTCTCAGTGTCTTGACCTTCCTTAGAGTAGTCTTGTCTCATATTCATTCTTTCAAGCTTAGCAATCATTCTAGGACAATCTAAAACTTCATGATCCATAGCTTTGCAACAAACACAATTGGGTATTCTACTAGGGCATTCCTTAGCAAGATGTCCCGGTCTTCTACAACTGTAACAAAGGGTTAGTCTTCTTTTTCTTTGAAAGGAACCCCAACCTTTCCTGTACTACACACTAGGATCATAGTAGCTAACCTGCAAAAAAATCTTTCTAGGATCCTGCATCCATTTGTTAGTCCAACCATTCTTTCTATTCATAGGAATAACATATCTCTCACTATTTTTGTTAGATCTACTCATATCAAACCTTATTTCATCTATATGTGCCCTACTTTTCAAGCTAGGACAAAATTTATCAAGCATACCTAGATCCATACTTTTGAAACAAAAATTTCCACTTATCTTACCTTTTTAATCAAAACTTTTCACTGTTCTTACCTTTATCAGAGCACAAATCTTTCATGTCTTACCTCTTTTCTTCAGATCTGACTCTTCTTCTTGGCACAAAGCTTCACAGGTCAAGTAGAATACTGCGCACTGGGGCAACAGGTCTACACACAAATTTTTCTCTTTTCTTTAGTTCCCAACAATCACAGGTCCAGGTCCCGGCAACAGAACCATTTGTTGGCATAGGGGCAGACCCGAGGTTCAATGCTAGAACAACGCACCAAAAAAACCATAACTACTAGCCCTTTCGGCAATACCTGCAAATCATATGAAGTCTCACCCGAGGTAGAGGCAGGGGTGGTTGTAGGACTTAGATGTCTGCAACCTTAGCTGGGACATAGATCTATGACTGTAACACCTTAACAGAGCACTTAGCAGTTATAAGTCATTGATATTCAGCCTTAGTTTACAGTGCAGCTAAACCCTAATAATAGATCAACACAATATTCACAAATATCTAATAGATTCAAGCACTAAGCATACCAACATAGATCAGATCTAGCATCCATTCACATTATTCAGCACTAAGGTACCATATTAGATCCTTCTAAGCATATATTAGAGAACTAATCATTCAATCACATAGATAAGAGAACAACCATAAAGCAGAAAGAAATCACAAAACAGGATATATGTGGTTCATCCCCACCCTGGGGCTTCGTCCACCAACTCTTTGTCTTCTTTAATAGCTTCTTTCAATCTTCTTACATACACAAAGACTCAAAACCAAATCCGCAGAGGACAGAAGATCCACGCACACTTCACTAGATCCTCCTTCTCTGAGCTAGGTTACAACACAAATCCTACATACAGTCCCTTACAATCACTTGTACTTAGCCTTGCAAGTCTCACACAACATGCACAAAGCACTTACAACCATTACTTGCACTTATCACAACTTATATCTGACTGAATCCTTACATCGCCTAGTCTTCTATTTATATATTACAAAAATGGCCTAACCATGGGTAAACCCATGGGCCAACATCCCCATACTCGTTATATAAGCTCAAAACCCAAAAATCCCTAGAAAGGGGCCGATATCCCATGCTCTCCACTTCGACTTGCGCTCTGCGTTCGACAGCCTGTCGAAGTCCCAAAAATTTCTCAAACATGACCAAGGATCCTCAAAACTTGGTCAAGAGCCAACAAGGGTAATAAGATGTGGAGTGGCCAAGAGTTATGTTGTAGTCATTGCAAAATTTATCCATCTTTTTGGACTTAAATGATGGTGCATTATCTATGATGATTTTGATGGGACACCCGAACCTGGACAAAATATTGTCTTCCAAAAACTGGATGATAACAACATATGTGGCCTGCCTGGTGGGAACTACTTCAATCCACTTAGTGAAGTAATATGTTGCTCTCAGAATCCACTTGTGATGAGCTTAGGACTGTGGATGTATTTCTCCTATAAAATCAAGGTCTCATTGTCTAAAAGGTGCTTCAATAGAGATGGGTTTCAAAGGCAGAGGCTGTAATTTTATTTTCCCATCAAAAATTTGACATTCATGACATCTTGAAACCTCTTTATAGACATCAAAAAAAATGCTAGGCCAATAGAACCCAGCCCTCAAAATATTGTGCACAGTGGTTTTCCAATAATGGTGGCCTCCATAGTCACCCTTATGGAACTCTCTTATGGTTTTCTCTGCTTCTTCTTCCAGCAAACAACTCAACAAAATTCCCCCTGGATCCTTCCAATATAGAGACTGATTCACCATAAAAACTTTGGTGCCTTCAGCTTAAGAATCTAGCCTTTGTTTTACTCAATTTAGGAGGAGCCTGCAAATTTCTCAACACATAAATAATATCAACATACCATGGGGAGTCAAGAAATTTTTGGGATATTTGAGGGGATCTCTCTTCCTCTACACTTGCTGACAGGTCAACAATGAAATTTATTCCTAAGAGTTCATAATTGGTCTGTGCCATCAGCTTTGCAAGCCCCTTTCCCTTGATCAAATTTGTAGGTTTTATCTCAAGGTCTTATTCTAACAACAGAGCTATCCATTTACCCCTTATTCCTTCAGGATCAGGTTGGGTTAAGATGTCTTTCACAAAACTACTGGGCACATAAGCAGTGGTATGGGAATGCAAGATGTAAACTCTAAAATCTTTCAAGGCCTTGACCAATGCATATGCTTGCTTCTCCATGCTATCATACTTCAAGGGGGCATCACTCAATGTCTTGTTGTAATATGCTATTGGCTTCTCAAAATTCTACTCATCTTTCTATAGTAAAACACCAACAATTGTGTTCTCTGAGGAAAAAGAGAACAATATGAAATCCTTTTCAAAATTAGCACTGGCCAGTACTGGAGCCTTGGTCAATGCCACTTTAATGTCTTCAAAGGATTTTCTGGCTTCAGGGGTCCAGTTTATTTCATTTCCTTTCTTGATCATGTTAGTAATATACTTTTTTATTTCAGCCAAGTTAGGGATAAACCTTCTCAGAAAATTTACTTTTCCTAGGAAAGATTGCACCTCTTTTTTTACTTCTGAGTATGCCAATTTTTGAATCCCTCAACTCTGTCGGGATATATTTTTATCCTCTCCTTTGAAATAATGTGGCCCAACAACTTTCCTTCTTCCATAGAAAAATTTGACTTCTTGGGGTTCAACGAGATACCGAACTTTCTACACTTTTGAAAATCCCTTATTAGATGCTTGAGGTGTTCTTCATCCGAAACGGAATATACAGTGATATGATCATCTAGGTAGATAACAATGAATTTGTCTTTCTCGTCAGCAAAATCTATGTCCATATCCTTTTGAAAATTTTCCCCTTCATTCATGAGCCCAAAAGGCATCTTGGCATACATGAATGTACCCCATGGTGTTGTGAATGCTGTCTTTTCCTGATCATCAAGGTGCACCATAATCTAATTGTATCCAGAGAAACCATCCAACATAGACATTTTCTGAGAACCTACCACTTTCTGTAGAATGTGATCCATCTTAGGCAGTGGGTAGTTGTCCTTCAGAGACACCCTATTCAGATTTCTGAAGTCCACACACAACCTAATTTCCCCACTCTTTTTTCTGACTGGCACCAAATTTGCCACCCATTTAGAAAACCTTAGGGATACTATGATCTTGGATTCAAATAACTTCTTTATCTCTTTATCAATCAAGGGAAACAACAAAGGATTTATCCTTCTTAATTTCTGTTTGAAGGGTTTGTGATCTTCTTTGATTGGGATCGCATGATGGATTATACTGGTGTCATAAACTTTCAGATCTTCATAGCTCCAAGCAAAAACATTAGGGAATTCTTTCATTAAATTGATATATTTCTCCTTGACTTCAAGGCTAAGTTTTGTGGAGAGCTTAATGATCTTGGGATCCTCCTGAGTCCCAATATTGCAATCTTCAACATCCCCTTCATTCACTGTAATTTTTGGACTCCTGGCCACATCATTATTATCAAAGAGTTTCTTCAATGGGACCAGACCCTTGGGAATGATGTTACTTTTCAATTGAACTATATCTCTACCTATAATATGATTATCGAAGTAACCATCCTTTGTGAAAGGAGTTGCATCCATCTCTTGATCACAATATTCTTCATCAGGTTATGGGATGCTCTTGAATCTAGCATGGCATTGTGCAGAGTCATATCATGGATTTTCAAGATGACATAGAAAGGGGCACCTATTCAGCATCACTGTTTGCCTCTACACGTGGGCCAAATAAGATGGTTGGGTGATCATCTTGTATGTTCAAAGTGTCAGAAGTTTGTTTCATCTTAAGCATATTGATGATCTGATTTCTATATTCACTGTTCTTGATCAATTCATTGAATGGTACATAAGTTTTAATCTTGGCTATCTCACTTTCGAAATTAAATGAGGATGAGGTTTTCTCTACCTCTTTGGTGATTATCTCCTTTCTTGTTTCAGGTACCTTTTTCTGGGATTCTTCCTTTTGCTTTCCTTTGTCCACAACATCTTTTACAGTAGAGTCCTTTTTGGGCTGACTTGAAGAGGGTATGTTATTCTGAGCTTCTTTGGTGGGGTTTCCCTTTGGAGGATTTCCCTTTGGGTGGTTTTCAAGCACTTTCTGATTTCAAAGATTATATTGTCTTTGGAATGGGATGATGGTGTTATGAAACCCTGTCTAGTAATCTCCTTCTTCTACTGACAACCTGTCATCATTTTCCTGCAAGAATATTTCATTAGCATCCATGAACTGGTCATGTTCCTCTTTGGTCAAAAACACCTACGTCTCATCTCCATCACAACAATGCATGTTGTATTCAAAGTTGTCATCATAACCCTCATTTACATAGTTATTCTGAAAAGGAGGACTTATTTGTTGGTCCCCCTAATTTCCCTGATTTCCTTGATTTCTCTGATCCCCTTGATTTTTCTGATCTCTTTGTCTGATTTGTGGGATTTTTTTCTTCTCTGGTTTCTAGGTGGACCATCAGCCTGTTCTCGGGTGTTAGTCTTATTATCTAAAGCCATTCACTCCATCATTGTTTCCATAGTTTTCATCATCATTTCAAACCTTTCTTCTGATGTTTGTGAGGTTGAAGGCTTTTCCTTATCTTGAACTTTTTTCATGTCCCTGTCAAAGTTAGCTTTGATCTTCCCTGAGGCCATCAGATTCAATTCCACTTCTATTTCATTGTTCATCATGTCATCTAATGAATAATATCTCCTTTCCCTCAACAATAAAGTGAAGTCACTTTCAAAGGAATCTACATATCTGAGTTGAGCAGATTTAGGGGGGGGGGTTTACCTCGGTAGGAATTAGATTATAGACCTTTACAAACCTGGATGAAAACTCCTTCACTGTTTTGTTAGGTGACCTCCTCATGTTGTTATACTGAGTCAACAACTGAAGGGGGTTTTTCTTGTCGCCCCACTTTGCAAGAAAACTGGTTTCAAAGGCCTCAAAATATACAATACTAGCTATTGGGAGAGCTCTGAACCACTTCCTCACTTCTCCTGCAAGACTTTGTGCAAACAACCTCATTTTTGCATCTTCAAAATCTACTTCTTCTAAGTCTATGAAATTGTTAAACCAGTCTAGATGTTTATGGGCTGACACACTACCTTCAACATCATACAACTTAATACTTAGATTATACTCCTGGGGCAAATCATGTAACTAAGAAAAAAGCACAAGAGGGGAAAACCTAGCTTCCATAGCTGTTGTGAGGGCTTGAAGTGGATGTTGGTTTTAAGTGTGGATCACAAGAGGTTTGGTAGAGTTAGCTAAAATTAAATATTGGAATCCCTTTTCGTCAAAGATGATCGTGTTCAATTAAGATTCAGATTTGGTTCTGAACAGAGTTTGCTCAAATTTTACATCAAACTCAAGATATTCAATGCATGTCACTCCATATTTGGGAAAGGATATATATCTTTCCAAACACAAAACTGAGCTTATTTTCCTTTCTTTTCTTTTGTGAACAAGATTTTCAGGATCCGACATAGGGATTGCAGCTTCTGGGTCTAGGTTTCTCCTGGTGTAAATTATCTTGGGAGCCAGGATTTCTAGCTCAAACTGCTTGGTGCAACTGGTATCTTGGTAATGGAGTCGCCAAAGTAAAAATAATCTCATCCAATAAGGTGTTTGATTCACTGTCACCCTCGGGAATCAAATTTGAATCTTAAAGTCGTTCTTTTCCCAGGGAAGATTTCACTTTCGTTCCCCGACAATGGCGCCAGAATGTTAGCACTCTGTAAATTTGTTTGGCTAATAAAAAAACAACATAGGTAATTGTTTCAACCAACTTTAGAGCTGGGTACTATCCTTCTCAAATAAGAGAGGGCTCTCTCATGTCACTTGATGTTTCTTTGGCAATCGATGGCTAGATTTAGTTTGTTTTGGGGGGTTTTTATAAATTTGTTGGAAAGGGAGGGGAGGGACACTTAGGGCTATGGAGTCGAAATTCTGAAAGTGAATGAAAACAATGATTGGTCAATAGAACTTTACAGAGGATAAAGGATAAATGAGGTGATGAATCTGAGTTATAAATTGTATTTATGCAGAGTGTAAGAAGAAGGAGAAAACAAGTAACTGCATCAAAGCATTACTTAAATGAATTCTGAGTTAGTTAGGAAGAAAATTACACAGTTTAAATTGCTTAAGCCGAAAGCATCAAGAGATGAATTCTGAGCTTTAACTATCCAATTTAAACAGAAGAAAATTCAAATGGAATTAAAGAACACAGGAAATACATACAATGAGAGGAGAGAAAACTCATATCACCACCATTAGAATATTTTCATAGAGACTTCAAAAGATTTTGCATATGTATTCAATTCAGCTCCAGAAAATTACAATTGAGTTCAGAACGACTAAAAGGTGCCCTTGCACTTCTGCCAACATTAATACATTCATAACTACTAGCATTTATACAATTCAAGTTCCTTTCAATTAGAAATTGATTACAATAGATGAACTAAAACTTTTTAGCTTCTAAAACTGACTAAAATAATTACATTTGATAGTTTCGGTATGGGAACCGATTACAATGATTGACCAAACAGAACGCTTCATGGACTAATGGTTGGTTCCTATGACTCTTCAGCTTTAGTATTTTCCATCTGTCTCATTTTAATCCATTGTCAGATCTGCCAATTTGGTGACACTTGGGGGCTATTTGTTGGTTCCTAGGAAACTACATTTTTTCCTTCCTAGCCGCACTATCTCCTTCCACTGCAAGTTAGAAGGGATCTCGTAGTCCATCATTTCCTTGATCGAGATCTCCAGGTCAATGCAAGAGGCATAAGTCATGGTTGGCAGCCCGATCTTCACTGTCTTAAACTGATTCAAGATCTCAAAATCTGTGTTTAAATACTCCACCGGGTTTGTTCCTTTCAAGTTTTCCTCCAGGATTTCAAACTTGGAGTGATCCATTCTGCGTTGGGTGAGTTGAGAGTTGTATTCCTCTCAATCATACAATTTTCCTTTGCCATCCCAAAATGGTGGGAGGCCTTTGATGAACAACTCTTCAAACAGATCTTTGAATTCCTGTATACTTTGCTCCATCTGTATGGCCTTGGATTGGACTAATTTAAGAAGGTTATACTTGGAAATGACCCTCCTGGCCCAAATGATCAATGTAGTCCTTCCTTTGACCCCAATGGTATGAATTTCAGGGGTGGGGATGGAATTAAGCAAATTTATAGGATTCTTGGCCCACTCTAAGGGTTTCTTCACCAGTGTCTCATTCACAATAGTGCACCTGCTTCTAGCTGTGATGGCCATGTTATCTTTGTCATTGATCAAATTTAAGTACACCCTGAACTTGGCAGCTTCAACAACAATAAAGTCCTAGATGACATGTTTGGCTCCCTTTATATACACTTTCCCAATTTTGGGGACAAGGCAAAGCGGTTTGGGGTAGACTGCTTATCGCCCCGAAATGCACCCGGTGGCACCACATGGTCCTGAGCCGAAACCACGGTTTTCTTTTCGACCCGCTTTCAATAATTAACCTCTGTGCTAGTTCTTCGCCTGAAATGATCCCTGGTCATTGATATGTAGCACCCCTGATCTGTGACCTATAGAGTCCCATCAACCCCGCACTCCCGCTAGACTTATCCTCCTTCCACTATATATGGCCCCGTCTTCCATTTTATCACGCCTCTACATCAGTTTAAAATCTCTCTAAGTCCTGAAACTGGATTTCATATAGAAATTGTTATAGTGATAACATGGGCTCCAACTGGGATGCTATCCTCCCCGCGAGGTAGCAAAGAACAGTAAACTAAGTGCCTACCCATTGGGTTGTGATTTATTCCTACAATCTGAATCTAGCAACCTTTATTCAGAAAATTCAAAATCTACTCAACATAACTCAGGGCCTTCACCTCGGGCTTCAGTTATGCTGCTTTTATTTCAATTTCTTCATGCAAAAAACGAAAATGATTATGTACAATGAATGGAAAAGGTGATGATTGTCTTAAACGATATAATGTTTCAGGAACCTACCATTCACGGGCCCTCTTCCAATGATGTCTCCATTACTTTCCTGTATCAGATAGGCATTATTCCCATGGTACACCATGATTTTGAAAGGTCCCAGCCATAGGTGGTAAAATTTCCCGTTCTTTCCCTTGTCTTCATTCTCGACATCCCATCTTAATACCATGTCTCCCACTTTGAATTCATCCTCCTTGGTATGCCTGTCAAAATATTTTTTGATCTTGTCTTGGTGTAGTTGAGAATTGTTGAAGGCCTTTTCTCTGGTTTGCTGGACACTGATTAGTTCATCCTTTCTTCTTCGAGTGGCATCAGTTTCTGCATCCTATTCCTGTAACAACCTCATCACTGGCAACCCCAATGTAGTAGGAAAAATAGCCTCTATGCCATAAACAGTTTGAAAAGGTGAAGTGGCAATAAATCTCTTTGGGGTGATTTTGTCAGCCCATAGTGCATGGGCGAGCTTCTTGTGCCAAGTTTTTTTGTTATCTTGCAACAAATTTTTTATAATTTTGGTTAATCTCTTGTTTGATGACTCAGCCAACCCATTTCCTTGAGGTTAATAATAAGTGGAGTGGCCAAGACTTATGTTGTAATTAGTGAAAAATTTCTCCATCTTTTTGGACTTAAATGTTGTTGCATTGTCTGTGATGATTTCGATGGGACACCCGAACCTGGACAAAATATTATCTTCCAAAAACTGGATGATAACAACATATGTGGCATGCATGGTGAGAACTGCTTCAATCCACTTAGTGAAGTAATTTGTTGCTTTTATAAACGACTTGTGCTTAGATGAGGACTGTGGATGTATTTCTCCTATAAAATCAAGGTCCCACTGTCTAAAAGGTGCTTCAACAGAGATGGGTTTCAAAGGCAAAGGCTATAATTTTATTTTCCCATCAAAAATTTGACATTCATGACATCTTGAAACCTCTCTATAGAGATCAAAAAAAATGCTAGGCCAATAGAACCTAGCCCTCAAAATGTTGTGCACAGTGGTTTTCCAATAATGGTGGCCTCCACAGTCACTCGTATGAAACTCTCTGATGGTTTTCTCTGCTTCTTATTCCAACAAACAACTCAACAACATTCCCCCTGGATCCTTCCAATATAGAGATTGATTCACCATACAAAACTTTGATGCCTTCAGCTTTAATAATCTAGCCTTTGTTTTACTCAATTTTGGAGGAGCCTACAAATTTCTCAACACATAAATAATATCAGCATACCATGGGGAGTTGAGAAAATTCTGGGATATTTGAGGGGCTCTCTCTTCCTCTGCACCTGCTGACAGGTCAGGAATGAAATTTATTCCTAAGAGTTAAGAATTAATCTGTTCCATCATCTTTGCAAGCCCCTGTCCCTTGATCAACTTTCTAGGTTTGATCTCAAGGTCATATTCTAATAGCCCAACTATCCAATTACCCCTTTTTCCTTTAGGATCAGGCTGGGTTAAGATGTCTTTTACATAACTATTGGGCACATAAGCAGTAGTATGGGAATGCAAGATGTAAACTCTGAACTCTTTCAAGGCCTTGACTAGTGCATATGATTGCTTCTCCATGATATCATACTTCAAGGGGGCATCCCTCAATGTCCTGTTGTAATATGCTATGGGCTTCTCAAAATTATGCTCATCTTTCTATAGTAAAACACCAACAATTGTGTGCTCTAAGGCAAAAGAGAACAATACAAAATCCTTTTCAAAATTAGGACTGGCCAGTACTGGAGCCTTGGTCAATGCCACTTTAATGTCTTCGAAGGATTTCATGGCTTCAGGGGCCCAGTTTATTTCATTTCCTTTATTGAGCATGTTAGTAATATACTTTATGATTTCATCCAAGTTAGGGATAAACCTTCTCAGAAAAATTACTTTTCCCGAGAAAGATTGCACCTCTTTTTTACTTCTGGGTATGCCAATTTTTAAGATTCCCTCAAATCTGTTGGGATCTATCTTTATACCCTCCTTTGAAATAATGTGGCCCAACAACTTTCCTTCTTCCATGGAAATTTTTTACTTCTTGGGGTTCAATGAGATACCAAACTTTCGACACTTCTGAAAATCCCTTCTTAGATGCTTGAGGTGTTCTTCATCCAAAACAGAATACACTGTGATATCATATAGGTAGATAACAATGAATTTGCCTTTCTCGTCAGCAAAAGCTATGCCCATAGCTCTTTGAAATGTTTCCTCTGCATTCATGAGCCCAAAAGGCATATTGTCATACATGAATGTACCCCACGGTGTTGTGAATGTTTCTTTTCTTGATCATCATGGTGCACCATAATTTGATTGTATCCAGAGAAACCATCCAACATTAACATTTTCTGAGAACCTACCACTTTCTGTAGAATGTGATCCATCTTAGGCAATGGGTAGTTTGTCCTTCAGAGACACCATGTTCAGATTTCTCAAGTCCACACACAACCTGATTTCCCCACTCTTTTTTTTTACTGCACCATATTTTCCACCCATTTAGAAAACCTCAGGGATACTATGATCTTGGATTCAAATAGCTTCTTTATATGTTTCTCAATAAATGGAAACAACAAAGGATTTATCCTTCTTAATTTTAGTTTGAAGGCTTTGTGATCTTCTTTGATTAGGATCACATGATGGATTATACTGGTGTCATAAACTTTCAGATCTTCGTAGCTCCAGGCAAAAACATCAAGGAATTCTTTCATTAAATTGATATATTTCTCCTTGACTTCAGGGTTGAGTGTTCTAGACAACTCAATGATCTTGGGATCCTCCTGAGTCCCAATATTGCAATCTTCAACATCCCCTTCATTTACTGTAATTTTTGGACTCCTGGCCACATCATTATTATCAAAGCGTTTCTCCAATGGGACCAGACCCTTGGGAATGATGTTAATTTTTAGATGAACTATATCTCTACCTGCAATCTGATTATCGAAGTAACCATCCTTTGTGAAAACATCTGCATCCATGTCTTCATCACGGTATTCTTCATCAATGTTAAAATTTTCAAATCCATTTTCCAGTTGGAGGAAACTTTTTATTTGTTTATCATCTTCAAAAACCTGCCAGTAATTAATATTATCAGGCACTGTCAGTCTGTGCTTGATCTCCACCTCATATCCTCTACTAGGAAAGACTGGAATTTTAAAAGCTGAAGCTGAAGTGGCAAGGGAATCAACTATCTAATTCTGACCCCTTGGAATCGTTGAGAGGCTATATTCTGAAAATTCTTCAGGCAGGTCAAGCACTATATTCCTGTATGCTCTTAGTCTAGGTTGCTTGGATTGATATATTCCCTTCACCTGATTTATGATCAACTCAGAATCCCCTTGAACAACTATCTTGTTAGCACCCATTTATTTTAAATATTTTAATCCTAATACCAATGCCCCAAATTCAACCATATTGTTTGTGCAATAAAAATCCATCTTATAAGAGCACAATTTTGTAGCCAATTTGGGGGGATTGATCCACACACCAACTCTTGCCCCCTCTCTGCTGATAGCTCCATCAAAGCTCATGCTCCATGTCTCATTTTCTGCACTGTCCTGTTGCTCTGAAAACTTCTCAATTTGTTGATCAGATCTATCTTTGTCAGCCATATCAACTTTTGGTCTTTTCTCTTCAAAAAACAGATCATTGAAGAAAATAGAAGAACCCAAATTAGTTTCCACAGAGTAGAGGGGATGATTATTCGGCTGTGACTTGCTATTGACCATGTATTTGAGAAAAACCTCTCTGTACAACCTCCTATCTTGACCAAATACAGGGATGGTAGCATATGTCATGTCCATATGGAGAGTTCCCTTCAACTTTGCAGCACATGACCTGGATAGAAACATGCCAAAATTGGGAGGAATATCAACAACCACTACATCCATGATCATATTATTTGCTGGAATTTGAGCTAAAGACACCACCAGATCTTTAAAAAGACCTAGGCACTTCACCTTCCTTGAACAAAAAAAGAACAGGTCTTTGTAAGGCCTTGTGATATCCAGGCCCAATTGGTCCATGACCACCTTGGCATCAGGTTATGGGATTTTCCTGAATCCAACATGGCATTGTGCAGAGTCATATCATGGATTGTCAGGCTGACATAGAAAGGGAGAACCTCTTCAACATCACTATTTTCCTATACACATGGGCCAAATAAGATGGCTAGGTGATCATCTTGTATGTTCAAAGTGTCAGAAGTTTGTTCCATGTTAAGCATCTTGATGATATGATTTCTATATTCACTATTCTTGATCAATTCATTGAATGGTACATTAATTTTAATCTTGGCCATCTCACTTTCAAAATTAAAGGAGGATGAGGTTTTCTCTACCTCTTTGGTGAGTGTCTCCTTTCTTGTTCCAGGTACCTTTTTCTGGGATTCTTCCTTTTTCTTTCCTTTGTCCACAACATCTTTTACAAAAGAGTCCTTTTTGGGTTGACTTGAAGAGGGTATGTCATTCTGAGCTTCTTTGGTGATGTTTCCCTTTGGAGGATTTCCATTTAGGTGGTTTGCAGGTACTTTTTGATTTCGAAGATTATATTGTCTTTGGAATTACATGATGGCGTTCTACAATCCTGTCTGGTAATATTCTGCTTCTACTGACAACCTGACATCATTTTCTTGCATGAATATTTCATTAGCATCCATGAACTGGTCATGTTCCTCTTTGGTCAAAAACACCTCCGTCTCATCTCCATCACAACAATGCATGTTGTCTTCAAAGTTGTTATCATAACCCTCATTTACATAGTTATTCTGAAAAGGAGGTCTTATTTGTTGGTCCCCCCTGATTTCCCTGATTTATCTGATCCCATTGATTTATCTGATTCCCTTGATTTCTCTGATCTCTTTGTCTAATTTGTGGGATTGCTTGTCTTCTCTAATTTTTGGGTGGACAATCAGCCTATTCTTGGGTGTTAGGCTTATTATCTAAATCCATTCTCTCCATTTTTTCCATATTTTTCATCATCATTTCAAACCTTTCTTCTGATGTTTTTGAGGTTGAAGGATGTGCCTTATCTTGAAAATTTCTCATGTCCCTATCAGAGTCAGCTTTGATCTTCCCTGAGGCCATCATATTAACTTCCACTTCTATTGCATCATTCATCATGTCATCTAATGAAGCCGATATCCTTTCCCTCAACAATAAAGTGAAGTCAGTTTCAAAGGAATCAGCATATCTAAGTTGAGCAACTTTAGGGGGGGGGGGGTTTACCTCAGTAAGAATTAGATTATAGACCTTTACAAACCTAGTTGAAAACTCCTGCACTGTTTCGTTAGGTGACCTCCTCATTTTGCTATACCGAGTCAACAACTGAAGGGGGTTTTTCTTGTCACCTCACTTTGCAAGAAAAGTGGTTTCAAAGGCCTCAAAATCTACAATACTAGCTACTAGGAGAGCTCTGAATCACTTCCTCACTTCTCTTGCAAGACTTTGTGCAAACAACCTCATTTTTGCATCTTCAAAATCTACTTCTTCTAAGTCTATGAAATCATTAAACCAGTCTAGATGTTTATGGGCTGACACACTGCCTTCAACATCATACAGCTTAATCCTTAGATTATACTCCTGGGGAAAATCATGTAACTCAACAGAGAGAACAAGAGGGGAAAACCTAGCTACCATAGCTTCTGTGAGGGCTTGAAGTGGTTGTTGGTTTTGAGTGTGGATCACAAGAGGTTTGGTAGAGGCAGCTAAAATTAAATCTTGGAATCTCTTTTCGTCAAAGATGACCTTGTTCAAACAAGATTCAGATTTGGTTCTGAACAGATTTTGCTCAAATTTTACATCAAACTCAAGATATTCAATGCTTGTCAATCCATCTTTGGGCAAGGATAGATATCTGTCCAAGCGCAAAACTAGGCTTATTTTCCTTTCTTTTCTTTTGTGTACAATATTTTTAGAATCAGACACAGGGATTGCAGCTTTTGGGTCTGGGTTTCTCCTGGTGTGAATTCTCTTGGGAGCCAGGATTTCTAGCTCAAACTGCTTGGCACAAATGGTATCTTGGTAGTGGAGTTGGCAGGGTAAAAATAATCTCAGCCAATAAGGTGTTTGATTCATTGTCACCCTCGGGAATCAAATCTGAATCTTTAAGTCGTTCTTTTCCCAGGGAAGATTTCACTTTCATTCCCCAGCAACGACGCTAGAATGTTAGCACTCTGTAAATTTGTTCGGCTGATAAAAAAATGCCAGAGGTAACTATTTCAACCAACTTTAGAGCTGGGTACTAGCCTGCTCCACTCAGAGAGGGATCTCTCATGCCACTTGATGTTTCTTTAGCAATCAATGACTAGATTTAGTTTGTTTTGGGGGGGTTTTATAAATTTGTTGGCAAGGAAGGGGAGGGACACTTAGGGCTATGGAGTCGAAATTCTGAAAGTGAATGAAAACAATGACTGGCCAGTAGAACTCTCCAGAGGATAAAGGCTAAATGAGGCGATGAATCTGAGCTATAAATTGTATTTATGCAGAGTGTAAGAAGAAGGAGAAAACAAGTAACTGCATAAGAGAATTACTTAAATGAATTCTGAATTAGTTAGGAAGAAAATTACATAGTTTAAATTGTTTAAGCTGAGAGCATCAAGAGATGAATTCTAGGATTTTAACTATCCAATTTAAACAAAAGAAAATGCAAATGGAATTAAAGAACACAAGAAATACATACAATGAGAGGAGACAAAACTCATATCACCACCATTAGAATATTTTCATAGAGACTTCAAAAGCTTCTGCATATGTATTCAATTCACCTCCAAGAAATTACAATTGAGTTCAGAACAAGTAAAAGGTTCCCTTGCACTTCTGCCAACATTAATACTTTCGGAACTACTAGAATTTTTACAATTCAATTTCCTTTCAATTAGAAACCGATTACAATAGTTGATCTTAAATGTTTCAGCTTCTAAAACTGACTAAAAGAATTACATTTGACAGTTTCGGTATGGGAACCGATTACAATGATTGACCAAACAAAACACTTCATGAACTAACGGTTGGTTCCTCTGACTCTTCAGCTTTGGTATTTTCTATTTGTCCTGTTTTGATCCTCTGTCAAATCTGCCAATTTGGTGACACCTTGGGGCTATTTCCTAGTTCATGGGAAATTGCATTTTGTTCTTCCTAGTTGCACTATCTCCTTCCACTGCAAGTCATAAGGGATCTCGTAGTCCATCATTTCCTTGATAAGGATCTCTAGGTCAATTAAAGAGGCATAAGTCATGGTTGGCAGCCCGATCTTCACTGTCTTGAACTGATTCAATATCTCAAAATATGTGGTCAAATACTCCACCAAGTTTGTTCCTTTCAAGTTTTCCTCTAGGCTTTCAAACTTGGAGTGATCTATTCTATGTTGGGCGAGGTGAGAGTTGCATTCCTCCTAATCATACAATTTTCCTTTTCCATCCCAAAATGGTGGGAGGCATGTATACTCTGCTCCATATGTATGGCCTTGGTTTGGACTGATTTAAGCAGGTTATGCTTGGCAATGACCCTCCTGGCCCAAATGATCAATGTAGTCTTGTCTTTGACCCGAATGTTCTGAAGTTCAGCGGTGGGTATGGAATTCAACATATTGATATCATTCTGGTCCCACTCTGAGGGTTTCTTCGCTAGTGTCTCATTCACAACAATGCACCTACTTTTGGTTGTGGTGGCCATGCTATCTTTGTCATTGATGAAATTTAAGTACACCCTAAACTTGGCAGCTTCAACAACAATAGAATCCCATATGACATGTTTGGCTCCCTTTATATACACTTTCTTGATTTTGGGGACGAGGCAAAGAGGTTTCGAGTAGACTGCTTATCACCCCAAAATGCACCCGGTGGTGCCATGTGGTCCCAAGCCGAAACCATGGTTTTCTTTTCAGCCCGCTTTCAAGAATTAACCTCTGTGCTAGTTCTCCACCCAAAATGATCCTTGACTGTTGATCTGTAGTGCACGTGATCTGTGACCTATCGGGTCCCATCAACCCCGCACTCCTGCTAGAATTAGTATCCTTCCGCTAGATATGGCCCTGTCTTCTAGTTTATCACGCCTGTACATCAGTTTATCATCTCGCTAAGTCCTGAAACTGGATTTCATACAGAAATTGTTATAGTGATAACAGTACCAATCTTTTGCAACACCTTATAAGGGCCATAGTACTTTGGTGATAATTTATTATCCTTCTTGGCTTGCTTGAGGGACATATGTTTGTATGGTTGTAGTCTTAAAAACACCCAAACCCCTATGTCAAAACTTCTTTCACTACGATGCTGATCTTCTTGTTGTTTCATGTGATTCCGTGCAGGTTGTCCTTTAAGATTTGGAGAACTTGTTGTTGATGCTCGATGTGATCTTCCACTACTTGAACCTTAGACTTTTCTTTTAGAGAAGAAGTGATGGAAGGAGGGTGGTATCCATAGAGTGCCATAAATGGTGTCATTTTTGTTGCAGTATGAAAGGAAGTGTTATACCACCATTCTTCCATGGGTAACCATTTGAACCATTGTGTTTGTTTATTAGAGACAAGGAAACAATGGTATCCTTCCAGACATTTGTTCACTATCTCAGTTTGTCCATCAGATTGAGGATGATAGGATGAGATATGTGAAAATTGAGTACCCAAACAAGAAAATAATTCTATCCAAAAATGTCCAGTGAAGATGGGATCTCTATCACTTACAATAATCTTTAGGCTTCCATGTATCTTTTGAACTATCTCCATGAATGTGGTTGAAACTGTACTTGCTTTGAAGGGATGAGAGAGTGCACAAAAGTGTGTGTACTTGGTCATTCTATCAACAATCACCATGATGACACTCTTTCTTTCATACTTTTGTAACCCTATGATGAAATCCATGGAAACCTCCTCCCAACACTGACTTGGGATGGCTAATGGTTGTAAAATACCTGGGGTCTTAATTGTTTCCACCTTATTTTGTTGGCAAACCAAACATTCTGCCACAAACCTTTGAGCATAAGTTTTAAGGCCATCCCAAAAAAATTCCTTCTTGACCCTATGGTAGGATTTCAAAAATCCTGAGTGCCCTCCTACAGGAGAGGTTTGCAATTCCAATAGTACCTTTTGTTTGAGTTGGGAGTTCTTACATAAATATAAGCAATCTTTGTACCATAGTGAATCATTTTTCATGTAAATGTATCTGATGCACTGGAATCTTGTTGCAATCTTTGAATGAGAGTCCACATGTTTTCTTCATTCTTCCATTCATCCCTTGCTTCTATTATCCAATCGGGTTGGATGATCGAGATAGCACAGAGAAAGGCCTCAACCTCTTCATCCTTTCTTGAGAGTGCATCTTCCACAACATTTTTATTCCTTTTTTTATAGATGATTTCAAAATCATAACCCAATATCTTGGTCACCCATTTTTGTTGTTCTTCTAAAGATAGTCTTTGTTCCAAGAAGTATTTAAGACTATCATGATCTGTTTTGACCTTGAAGTGCCTACCTATTAGGTAAGGGTGTCATTTCTTCAATGCATGTAGTATTTCCATCATTTACTTCTCATAAATGGGTTTCTGTAAGTCCTTTCCCTTGAGTGTCCGACTTTCAAAAGCAAGGGGCCTTCCTTATTGCATTAGAACAACACCAATGCCATTTCCCGAGGCATCACATTCCACAATAAATATTTTTGTGAAGTTTGGTATGGTCAAGACAAGAGCTTTGCACATCGCCTCTTTAAGTTGTTCAAAATCTTGAGTTGCCTCTGGAGTCCATGAGAATGCATCCTTCTTAGTTAATGTCGTTAAAGGTGCTTCTATTCCTCCATAGTTCTGAACAAACTTGCAGTAGTAACCTGTCAAACCCAAAAATCCTCTAAGATTCTTCAATGTTTTGGGAATTGGCCAGTCCATCATGGCCTTAATCTTGTTAGGGTCTACCTTGACACCTTCATGAGATACAATATGACCCAAATACTCTACCTCCTTCACCCCAAAGAAACATTTGGATGGTTTTCCATATAGTTGTTGCTCCTTTAGTAGTTGTAGCACCTTGTCAACATGTCGCACATGATCCTCCCAAGACTTCCTATAGATTATTATATCATCAAAAAATAATAACACAAATTTTTGAAGGAAGGGATTTTAAGTGGAATTCATCAACCCTTGGAATGTGGAAGGTGCATTTGTAAGGCCAAAAGGCATGACCAAAAATTCATAATGAGCTTCTTTAGTTCGGAATGTTGTTTTTGGGATATCTACTTCCTTCATTCTAATTTGATGATACCCTGAACAGATATCCAACTTTGTGAAATAGATTGCTCCATGTAGTTCATCTAACAATTCATCAATGACGAGAATGGGAAACTTATCTTTAATAGTGATCTTTTTAACCTCTCTATAATATGGACACATACACCATGAGCCATCTTTCTTGAGTACCATTACCATCGGTGCAGAGTAAGAACTTTGGCTAGGTATAATAATGCTAGCCTCTTATGCTCAATTTCACTCTTCTGGGCATAAGGGTATCTGTAAGGCCTGATGTTAGGAGGAACAATCCCATGAATTAAGTGATTAGCATGATCATGATTTTGAGTGGGTGGAAGACCTTTGGGAATATCTTCAAATACTTTGGAATGCTTATCAATGATCCCTTGGAGATCTAGGGGAATATATGGCTTAAAGTTTGAACATCTAGTGAGCATAGTTGTGCAATTACACCCTGATGCCCCTTTTTCAATAATTTTGTCATGCCATTAGAGCTTATCACCTTACTAGGTTTCCCTGTGATACCCCTTAACTAAATTTCTTTTCCTTCCAATGAACATTTCATGAAATGTTCTTGAAAATTAAAAGCCATTGTTCCTAATGATTGTAACCATTGGATTCCTAGTACGACATCAGCACCACCCATGGGTATAGCAATTATTGGACTATTCATTACATATTCCCCCATAGTAAGATTGAACTTATTGCATTTTCCTGAGAAATTGATAGTTCATCCATCTACAATCATTACTTGAAACTTTGGCACTGGATATACAAAGAAATTGAGAGCTTTGGCTAATTTATAGTGAATGAAATTATGAGTACTACCAGAATCAATTAGTACTATTACCTTTTTATTTTTGATATATCCTTCGATCTTGAGGGTTTGAGGAGTGATAATTCCAGCCAATGCATTACATGATATCGTGGGAGTCAACTCTTTAGAAGAAATCGCTTCTAGGTTTTCATCTTGAGATGGTTTTTGTTCTTGTTCTTGTTCTTCTTCCTCTTCACAATCTATGTAGAATAATTTCTTCTCACCACACTTATGTCCCTTACTATACTTGTTGTCACAATTAAAGCATACGCCTTTTGCTTTTCTTTCCTCCAATTGTTGAGGTGTAAACCTTGTAGGTTGAGGTGTTTTAGAAGATGGAACATATTCTCTCGATAGATGTTAGGAGTGGTCCTTCTAGTAGCCATAGCCATATTTTTACTTTCAACATTTCTTGCCACCCTGAATGCATTCTCCAATGATTTGGGTTCCCAAAGGTGAACCTCATGTTGAATGTTATCCTTTAAAGTTGCTATGAATACATCAATCAGGTGCTCATCTGGAATATCCGTTACCTTTATATTCAATCTTTGGAAGTTCTCAATGTGCTCTTCAACTGAACCCTTTTGCTTGAGATTTATCAATTGGCTAAATAAGGTATTGCTCCTTGTATCATCATAGTGTGCTATCATTTCTCCCATGAAAATTGTCCAAGTGACGTGTGATTTGCGAAAACAAAGCCATCAATACCACACAAATTGATTGGGTTCTAAATATAGAGAAGCAATTTGTACCTTTTGTGTATGTGGCACATCATGTAAATCAAATAATTTCTCCATCTGAAGTATCCATGTGATTGGATCCTTGCCATCAAACTTCCTCATATCGATCTTAGGAAAGTGGTTGGTCTTCAACCCAAAGTTGGAGTTTCTCCATTCTTGATTCATATTCCTTGTGTCCTCATCATGAATTTCATGGGATACATTTTCACTTTCAGGTGTCCTCTCTATTAGAAAATTTGTCAATCCTTCCATGATCTCCCTTTTTAAACCCTCCATCTTAGTATCCATTATTGCCTCCAACTTAGCTTCAGTTGAATCCATCATCCCTTGTAGTTCATCTTTTGTTACTGTCTTCTTTTGTAAATCATTTATGTCTCTGCGCATTTCTTCACCTTCATCAAGAGTCCAGGTAGGATTGTCTGGAGGCTTAATTGTTGTAGAAGTTCCCTTTTTTGGTGGCTTGTTGGCCAAGTATCACTTCTAAACCTTAATTTCGATGTGGTTCTACTAGACGATATTTCTTCTGCTGTATCTCCAAAATTTCTACCCTTTTGGGTCTGAAAATTTATTTTTGTAGTTCTCTGATACATCTTCTCTGCAATTCCACAAGTTTGATCAAAATTGGATGTGCCAAGTGGAAGTTATGGTAAATTCCCCACACCTTGTTGATTTTTGTCCCTTCCAGGAGAGCGTACTTGTAAAGCGTGCCAAGATCACAATATCTAATATTTGATTCTGAAACTTGTACCAAAAATACTACAGACTGCCCACTTTCCAATGCAACTAGTCTTACATAATTTGGATACTCACTGAATAAGATATCATTGTTTTACCCGGAAGACCTGTTTGAGACTAGTTAATATGACTAGTCAGATACCCTATCTTGCACAGGGTGTATCTAAACAATTACGATGACCCAACAGATGAATTTTTTATCAAATATACCTTGATAAATTCTATGAAAATCCTCTAGATTTCAGGGTCTGAAATCTTACAAAAACAATTTTATAGCGACAATTCTGGGATGAATAAATTCATGATGATTCCAGAACCCTATCTTTCACAAGATATATCTCCAAAATTATAAGGCCTAAAGAGTTGAAATGTTAACCCCACGTACCTTGATCCGTCTACTAAATATCATCCAAGGGTTTCCTTCTGAAACGCTGTAGAAAAAAAGTTATAGCAAAACTTCCAAGGAGTCTCATATGTAGCAACGAAACCCCAAGACCTTGAGCTCTGATACCAAATGTTAGGAACCAAATATCAAGATAGCATAGAAAAACCTCAGAATTAGTACTCAACGCCTTGAAAAAGATATAATTTCAGATAATAAGACTCTTCGAGGGGGAAACCTCCTTATACACCACATAAATTTCCAAATACAAGATGATTCCAAATGAAAAGGTCTCCTTGGTATATATAGGAGACTAGGAGGTACAATTACAATTAATGGACCCAAGCCGACATAAATAAAATAACATTACTAATGTAATATGCCCTAATTAAGAGGTAATGTGTCACTATTTAGAACTTAACAAACTCATATGGAGATGCAACAAAGACAACATCTACCACTTTGAGATTAAACTTTCTCATAATGTAATGCATTTCTTGCTTAAAATGCACAAATTTCATGAATTCATTTCAGTTGGTAAATTTAAAATTCCAAGTATCCACTATTAATGATTGAAAATTTTTCTCTCTCATCCTTTGGGAAAATTAAACATCCACCTTCCCAAAAAAATGCTTTTCTTTTATAAGGAAAAGTTGATAGCTTTCCCCACATTCCTCCCCTTCCACCGAGGGAGGAAGTTGATAGCTTTTCATGAGAGGTCGATGTCTGCGCAGATTTCCCAAATACATTCATTTAGCACAAGTTTAATGTAGTCTTGTCAAACTCGCTACATTTACCATTAGACTAAATTAGAAAAATAAGATTACACACCAGCCGATGCACCTCAAAGTTCAACTAGAACATGACTAGATAGTCCTAGGTTTCTTAATTAACAAAGAAAATGTATAAATAATTTTATATGAATTATTATGTTGTATAATGGAGGACACCGAAAAAATTGCAAATTTCATTCCAAATAATATCAGTGTTTGTTGAAATGAGGAGACATTTCGACCGTTCCCGCTGATTCAGTCCTTGTCACCCATATTTTCTATTGTCACCCATCTTTCACTGAATTCACTATTACAGAATCATTAAAAATAACATAAATCACAAAAGTGCGCAGAGTTACCGCTTTGTCGGCCGATCTCTCAAGAAACCTCGAGCCTCTCCTTGTCGACAACGAGGATCGTGTTCTTTGTCCGCTACCCATTGTCGAAGCTCGTGAAGATGGAAGAATCCGATGAGGTGAGAGCTCGAACGCAGGGACTGTAGACGCGTGTGTCGGATTTGTCCCACCAGGTCAGGATCTTCATATGCATCGCGTTCTTAGTGTCGTATATGTGCAACCCCAGAAAATCCTGTGCACCGACGACCACTAGGGTTTCTAAGATCCTGTTCATGGTGTCAACACTGTGAAGATCTGTCAATGTCGTGGTTTCCTTCCTGAGCGCCCAGTCGTATGGCGTGATTTTGCTGTCATGGCTGACCCAGACAGAGTCGTCGTGTGAAGAGAATATGGCCAAAGGGTAATATCGGCCATTGGGAACAACGATTGAGACTCTTTCAACATCGATTCCTTCTAGGGTCGTCGGAGCCATGGCTTTCTTGACATGCTCTAGGATTCTGTAATAGGAAGCTTCGTCTATAATGGATTCGATGTCGATTTTTTCCCATGTTGATGCTGAGAGATTTCCCGTTCATCGAACGCCAAGTAGGAGCGTGAACAGATGCAGGTCTCTGTGGAAGAATATTTCAGTGGAGTCTGTAGATAAAGTCGAACGGGCTAGGACAGAGGTTTTCCCTATGGATTGGAGGGTCGAAGTCGTGGTTTCAAAGATCTTTCCTCCGACATCGAGCTTCACTCTGTGATTCAATCCCTGGACCCAGAGCCCATCTGATGCTAGGTCGTTCATGGCTTCCTTGCTGTATTGATCGATGTGCTCAGTGTACCAACCACGGACGCGGTTCAATTCTCATTACAAAGCTCGTTGGAGGGTGTAGGTTGCAGGTCCGATGGAAATCCTGATTCGATTCATGAGGCCCGTGCATGCAGATCACCACGTGACATGCTTCCTCGACAGCAACAACCATCATTGACTGCAGCAACTGGACAGGCCTCGATTGTAACAACCATCATGGACTCCTTTATTACGTCGAAAGGAATACACCTATTGACAATGGGTACAATTAATTACCTTTTAATCTAAAATTATAATCTGGTGGCTAAAAATTGAAGATGCTGGGATATTCTTAGTCGTCCTTCCAAATCAATGAATGGGATTTACTCTTCATAATTTTCTTGTATTTTTTAATGCATCCGTTAACCTGTTTACTTTTTAACATTTACCTAATCATATTAAGAAATTACTATAGCAGTATATGATTGCCACGTTTAAATGATTAATCTTTGAGATTACCACGTTTAGATTTGTTGGCTTTCTTCCACTGTCCGAGCATTTCATTTTTTGGTTGTAGGAACGTTTCATTTTCTGGCTGTCCACGCGTTTCATATTGGATCGTCGAAGGTGGAAGACTATAACAGTATGGTGGGGGAAGGCCATTGTTGCGGGCTCGGGGTAGATCATCAAGCATTTAGGGTTCCGGCCATTAACCTGTGGGAGCAAGCTTTGGCATCGCCTTTCGGCGTTCATTAGCCATGGTTTTGAGTGTCTATGCTAGTAGATTACATTTAATGAAAAAATTAATGTTCGCCGCCACATCTGCAATAAGGGATCGAAGTTGAAATCCAATGAGGAAGAAAAATATTAGTTTTGAATTTATTTTAATTTCAATATAATTTTTATTAAGAATCCCCTAAGTTCGACCTTCGACCTTCGAAATGTGAGAAAAATTGAAGTCAACGAATGAATTAATAGTGAGTCAATGCCCGACTCATTGCTATAGGGCGTAGGCTAAAGGCCAAATGAAATGGACCTTTGCCGGCAACCCTTTTCCGTGTCCAGACTCCCATCGCCTATCACGTCAGAGCTTCGGTCGGCTACCTCACCATCTTAATGTATCATCTGCCATGTATCATCAGCCGCCGGCTTAAACTATCATGCACCATCGGCAGGCTCCTGCACCTTCCATCAACCATAATTTGAATGTGTCCATGCCATATATCATATGGCGTCTACGGTATACTACATGGATCGAACGATATACTACATGGATCGACGATGGACAACCAATACAACGCATTAATGGCATGATATTTTGAATTTTTTAATGGCGCCTAGAAGGGATGCCAATTCAAATTCAAATTTTGAATTTTTCAATCCGCCCAGCCTATATTGTGTTTCATTGGAAATTTTGAAGCAAAAGGTTGGGAGCTGCTACGAGTTTGCATGGAGTCGATTTCGTATGAGGAGCCACTGCGAGTTTGCATGGAGTCGATGAACGGGTCTTTGGAGGAGGTTTCAATGTAGACTTGAGAAGACCTTATCTATAATTTGAGTGATTGTACATCATAGCAGCTGGATAACGTGCTCGCAATATTCTACAAGAACGAGCATGAGTTCTGAAAGAAAACATGACTTCTTATAGGTAATAATTACTACAAATTGTTCCTCTGCCATTAATGGATTCCCCTGAGATTTTGTTCACAAGAAGACATGAAATTTAGGTGGTGATGCTGCCATTACCAGCACAAGGACACCTTAATCATTTGCTTCAACTTTCAAGGGCCCTCTCTGAACGAGGTCTAAATGTATTGTTTGTGACCACTTGTACCCATATCAATCAAGCTTGACATCATGTTCAGGAATGGGATCTTCATAACTTCCCCATTCATTTCCACGAATTGCCCATGCCCTCCTTCTCAGATCAACAACCCGATCTTGAAAACAAGGAGCATGCTTTCCCCCTGCATTTTATTCCTCTCTTCGAAGCCTTGGAAGATCTCAGAGAGCCTTTCGATTGTCTGATACAGAGCTTCGATCGGACTAGAGTTGTGATTGTGTACGACCCGTTGCTCGGGTGGGTTCAGATCGTGGTGGCCAAGTATGGTGCCCCGGCCTACATTTTCAATTTCTTCAGTGCCTATTTCTACGCTATGAGGGAAAAGGGTCTCAGACTTTCGAATTGTGTTGTGTCATCCAAAAGGTGCCTCCCAGAGTTTCAAGTCTCGTCAGCAAGACCATCTACCCCTCGCGGCAGGGCATCTTATGAACATTTTTAGTGCCCTGGAATCCCAATTTATACGGGAAGATTACTATGAGAAGCCGATGTGGGTCGTCGGTCCTCTTCTTCCTCAATCCATTTGGATTGCGAAGAAGGGTAGTACTAGTTCAGATGTTGAAATTTGCTTGAGATGGTAGGATGACCAACATCTGGCTTCGGTTGTTTATGTCTCTTTCGGTTCAACTTCTTTTTTATCGCAACAACAACTTCAAGAATTGGCTAGAGGGTTGGAGGCGAGCCAGCGGTCATTTCTTTGGGTAGTTAGGGTCGCAAACAGTGCCCGTTTCACGGCGTTGGATGAAGCACAGATGGATTGGATTAGTGAGCTACTTCCAGAAGGGTACGAAGGCCGAATTGCAGGACGTGGGTTTCTGGTGAGAAACTGGGTGCCCCAACTTGATATCTTATCCCATAAGGCAACGGGAGGGTTTGTAATGCACTGTGGGTGGAATTTGACATTAGAGAGCATCAACGTTGGGGTTCCCATGGTGGCTTGGCCTCTGCATTCCGACCAATTTGCGAACTCAATTCTTTTGGAGAGGGAGTTGAAGGTGGGCGTGGAAGTGAAGAAGTGGACGAAGGTTAATGAGAATGAGTTGGTCATGGAGGAGGAGGTAGAGAAGGCGATCAGGCCAGTCATGGCGGAAGATGGAGAGGGACTAGAAATGAGGAGCAGGGCCAAAGAACTTGGATTGGCTTCCCGGAGGGCCATGGCAGAGGGAGGATCATCGTGGAAGGAGTTGGAGTCATTTATCCATCATTTTACTTCAATACTGAATGAACGAAATAACAAGGTTGCATGGCAGCTTATACCTGCCGCTATGCAAGTATAATAAAATAAAATAATAGTTGTATTGAATCCACAACATGCATCGAGATGAAGTCTGTATCAGTAGGCAATAAGAGATGCATTTGAACAACCAATCACAATTTAGAAAAATGTTTTAAAATAATTAAAAAAATTAAAAAAATCAAATTGTAATGTTTTACCTTTAAAAATGCTCAAAATTATTTCGATCAAACCCCAGCTAATAGACTATCAATAGCATATCCAATACTATATACCATGGCAAATGGCAGGTATAAGAATCAACATCCCTTCACATTATTTTGAATGATCTAAAAAAACCCAATTTCATAAAACATTTAGATATACATTGTAAAACGCTCAAACTTATATTTAAGGTTAACACTCAAAATTTGTAATATAAAAATAAAACTTATATTTAAGTTTAACCCTTAAAAAAATTGTGAAAAAAAAATACAAATGCCATCAACTTTGAATTGTACAAAATATTATATTATTTTATTTTAACTTTAACACTCAAATAATTGTGAAAGAAAAAGTACAATTGTCATCCATTTGAATCCTACATACAAAATATTATTTTATTTTATTTAAATGTGCCTAGGAAAAAGGTACTCATGAGAACAACCAAAAAAATAAAAAATGCATATCCATGCCAAAAAAGAAAGAGTTATTTATTTAACAAGATGGGCCCCCAACTTTTGACAATATATATAAAAAAACAAGAAATATTTATTACAATAGCATTGGGGGAAGTGAAGGCAACAATAAGACTTCAAAGTTTTTGGCCAATAAGATATCACATAAATGAGATTTAAAATTTAAAATAAATAAATATTTTTTAAAACTTTGGAAAAAGGGGTGTATATTTTATGGTCAACCATGAACTAATAGAAAGTCAAGCCTAACTCAAAGCTATATACCATGCCTATCGGCGGGTATAATAACTGAGAGGGTTGGCGGTCAAGCTCGGAATTTTGCATTCCGCAGATCAATAAGTATCAAGTTGTAAAGTATTTATTGTAGTTTGGGGTAGTAAATGGTTAGATAGATCTTTGTGCACATAGATCTAATAGCTCATATACTATCCAAAGCTATAGTAAATCCTCTTCAATTTAATGCATAATGTTTTCCCGTCTCCTGCAGTTTACAATTTACAATGTATTCGTCCTTTTAGGGAAAAGGGATTCAAAGTCCTTCTCTGTATCACCGGTGAAAACTGGTATGTGTAGATTTATCATTGTAAAAGTCTTATAATTTGTTTTATAATAATGGCATTTTATAGAAAGACGTAATCTTTCACTGTTAGTTTGAAGTGTAACCTGATACTGGGTCATCTTTCACTATTTCCAAATGGTTAAAGTGTATGGTGAAGGTGGATCAGGTGTAACAACATTGAATGTTGCTTAGATTGTATATTGGTCGTCCAAAATGTACTAGTGCAGAGCATTTATTGTAGTTTTGATTATTCGAGATCCAAACCCACCGTGATAAAAAAAAATTGGGAAGTGCAGAAGCGAGCGTCGACCATGGAGATGAGCAGAGAATGAGCATAAACAAAGCTATAGACGAGGCAACGAAGTCGAAAAAATTACAGAAATGTTACAGAGGAGTCAGGCAAAGGCCTTGGGGTAAGTGGGTGGCAGAAATTCGCGATCCAAACAAGGTTTCCCGGGTTTGGCTCGGCACCTTCGATACCATAAAGGAGGTTGCTTGTGCTTACGACAAGGCTGCTAACAGGTTCAGAGGCTCGCGGGAAAAACTGAATTTCCCAGAAAAAATTATGTGGAATGCTCATCACCCTCATCGCCCTACGAGTGCAAGGGAATCACAACATTTTGGTGCAGCTGGGCAGTCGAATCCAATCACGGATTCTTCGTATAGTATCAGCTTAATGTCCCAGCACTTTCTAGGATTTCGTCTATATGTTCAGTTGTTGTAGAATCCGGGTCTCTCTTTTCTCCCTCTTATCCAACAGTCTTTGGCAATGTCTCTCTCTAACCCCTCGTTGCAACAACCCACTTCAAGTACTGTTCTTTATGGGTTTATAGAAAGCGCTCCTACAGCTTCTGGATCATCCTCTCAGCATCCTACTCCGAATCACCCCTCCTTGAAATCTTATAGAGAAAACACAGTACAGTTTCATCGAAGTGAAACTTTTCTTTCATCGTCATATATAGATTTAGGTCCTACATTATCGATCCACCATGAACCACAACAGAGCCGACTTTCATCCATCAACGGGGGATTTGAATCGCAGTCAATATTTTCTAATGCTCCGAGATTTGTAGCCCAGGAATACTCTCAAACTCAACCGACGAAAGGCTCTTGGATTGGCTTAAATCATCCTCCAGACAGAGCAGATTGAATTGTTTTCAGTCTCAAATCAATATAATTGTTAGATTGAGCATTCTTCCATTTTTTATGAACTTAAAGTGCAAGTTTTCTTAACATGCGGGCGTTCCTGTGAATTCGTTCATTGTTTGAATATGAGTAATGTAGAGAGTTTGGAGACAATTTTGTTTAGGGGTCGACATAATTTTTAAAATTCAAAAACTAGGGAATGGCATAATATTGTTTGTAAGTCATAAGCGTCTCTATGTATAAAAGTGAACCTGAGGTATCAAATTTGTAATCTTTATTGTTCTTCAAGTCCCTTCATGATTTATGGAATGGCATTATAAGTTATTTTCTTGTAAAATAATTTTAGTATAAAATATAATTAAAATAAATAAATGAATGAATGAATTATCAATTAAGAAGTGGGGTTTTTATATATTATAAATTAAGAATTATCTTTACAACCGATTAATATCTAATTTTTGGGGATTGAGATATTGACTTGAAATAGCTAAAACGTTTCTTTGGAATTAAAAAAAAAAAGGTTTGTATCTATTATGAAGTTTCTTTGGAATTTTTAAAAATGTGTTTGTATCTATTATGAGGAATTAAGATATTGAAGTTTTGAATTTCAAAGTATATAATATATTATTAATTTTTTTTCATAATTTGTTAATTTATAATTTAAAAAATTAAGATATTAAATTATAAAAGTATTTTATAATTAATTAATGTTTAATTTTTAAAAATTAAAATATAGATATTGTGAATTTCAAAATGATATAATATATTCTTTATTAATAAACTTAATATTTTTTTTTTTTAAATAAAAATGTATTATTTTAGATAATCAATAAACAAATAAGTAGAAATGTCAAAGCTAGTAACGTGTTCTATCATTACAAATGGAAACCAGGTTGTACTCTATAAACAAGAGAATTTAAACACTGGAAGAACCTGGATTGCCATCACCATTGGAGGGTTGAAGCCAAGCTGGTGCAAATACATAAGGCTGGCAGGAGGCCGAACAACGAATTTTGACATACTTTCTTGAAAGAGAGTCGAAGAAGGCATCCAACCAAAAACATGGGATGGTTTGACGATGAAGTTGGTCAACAACATCCCTTCTCATCTTGAATATGAGCTGCAATTGTTTTTTTGAGAAGCTACATTGGCGAGGCATCTCTGGCACATAATCTGCATTGGGGTGGAGCTCAATACCAAGGAAATCATCATCCTGAACCTTTTCACCAAGTGGAGTAGGAGGAGACTCTTTCGTGATTGGGAAACTCCCCAAATCCAGGGTAGGATCGACATTTTCCTCTCAGGAGGAGTGGAGGACAGAGGCATGTAGGTATGTGGTTGTTATCAAAAGAGAGTCTAGAGGGGACTGGGGAGGTATCGGAGGGAATTCTTCTTCTATGTAAACTTGGTGGTTTTCATCCTTTATCCAAATCTGGTCTGTGAAGGGAGAATTCATTGAGGGTGAACCAACAAGGATTGGGCTAATGGAGGTGGGTGGAATTGGCGCAGATGAGGGACTCAGACATAGTCATCTTTCTTGGAAACTGTAGTAGGTTGGGACACGCTTCAACTTACCCCTCTTGCGTGGAATTGCATTGGGATGAAGATCAGAAGGCCAGGGGAGAAAGGGCGAGAAGAGCAGAGAACCATGAGCAAGAAAGATTCTAGTGAGGGAGGAGGGAGCCACCCATAACACCTGAACAAAAAAAATGGATAAGTTGGAAAAATTGGTGATGAAAACTACCATTAACTTCAAGTTGACAACCCATAATAGCCTTGTAACAATGTTGTAGCACTCCAGCTCTCGCATCGAGCATCCCATTAAATATCCCACGTTGCACAATTGCACCACCATCCAAGTTGTGTAAATGCTATGCATTCTAAGGAGAAGAGGGAGATAGGTCGCAAAAGGGTGTATTTACTACCCTTCATGCATGATGTCCAAATGTCACCCCATGGGAAACTAATAAACTTAATAATTGGTAAATGAAATTTATAACATTAATTCTTTGTCTAATAATTTTATTTTAATTTTCCAAATGTCATCTAAGGTGATGTTTACTTGTCCTAAAATGCTTCTAAATAAATTTATTGATTAATAAAGTTTTATGTTAATTTGATTGATTAATAAAGTTTTCTCTTAAAATGTATGTAAATAAATTTATTGATTAATAAAGTTTTTTGGTTAAATATATTTGTAAATTTAATTTATTGATTAATAGTTTTTTTACTAAATATATCTGTAAATTTATAATTTAATGGTATAAGAAGTGTTATAAAGTATTTATGAATGTTTGGATTTCTAGAGGGCATAGTTCCACAGGTCATAGTTCCAGAGGGCATAGTTTCAGAGGTCATAGTTCCAAAGGGAGTAGTTCTAGAGCGCGTAGTTCCAGCGACGTAGTTCGAGAGGGCGTAATTCCACATGTCATAGTTCCAAAGGGCGTAGTTCCACAGGTCATAGCTCCAGAGGGCATAGTTCCACAGGTCATAGTTCCACAGGTCATAGTTCCATAGGTCACAATTACATAGGTCATAGTTCCAAAGGGCGTAGTTCCACAGGTCATAGTTCCAAAGGGCATAGTTCCACAGGTCATAGTTCCAAACGGTGTAGTTCCACAGGTCACAGTTCCACAGGTCACAATTCCACAGGTCATAGTTCCAAAGGGCCTAGTTCTAGAGGGCATAGTTCCACAGGTCATAGTTCCAGAGGGCGTAGTTCCATGGGTCATAGTTCCAAAGGGTGTAGTTCCAGAGGGTGTAGTTTTAGAGGTCATAGTTCCAGAGGCGTAGTTCCAGAGGGCGTAGTTCCACAGGTCATAGTTCCAAAGGGCGTAGTTCCAGAGGGCGTAGTTCCAGAGGTCATAGTTCCAGAGCGTGTAGTTCCATAGGTCATAGTTCCACATGTCACAATTCCAAAGGTCATAGTTCTAGAGGACGTAGTTCCAGAGGTCATAGTTCCAAAGGGCGTAGTTCCAGAGGTCATAATTCTATAGGCGTAGTTCCATAGGGCGTAGTTTCAAAGGTCATAGTTCCAAAGGGAATAGTTCCAGAGGGCACAGTTCTATAGGGCGTAGTTCCATAGGTCATATTTGCACAGGTCACAGTTCCACAGGCCATAATTCCACAAGTCATAGTTCTAGAGGGCGTAGTTCCACAAGTCATAGTTCCAAAGGGCGTAGTTCCAGAGGGCTTAGTTCCATAGGTCATAGTTCCAGAGGGCGTAGTTCCACAGGCCATAGTTCCACAAGCCACAATTCCACAGGTCATAGTTCCAAAGGCCTAGTTCTAGAGAGCATAGTGCCATAGGTCATAGTTCCAGAGGGCATAGTTTCATAGGTCACAGTTCCAAAGGGCGTAGTTCTAGAGGTCATAGTTCCATAGGCATAGTTCCAGAGGGCGTAGTTCTAGAGGGCATAGCTCCAGAGGTCATAGTTTGAAAGGGCGTAGTTCCAGAGGTCATAGTTCCAGAGGGCGTAGTTCCATAGGTCATAGTTCCACAAGTCACAATTCCACAGTTCATAGTTCCAGAGGGCTTAGTTCTAGAGGGCCTAGTTACACAGGTCATAGTTCTAGAGGGCGTAGTTCCAGAGGTCATAGTTCCACAGGTCATAGTTCCAGAGGGTGTAGTTCCAAAGGTCATAGTTCCAAAGGGGATAGTTCCATAGGGCATAGTTCCAAAGGTCATAGTTCTAGAGGCGTAGTTCTAGAGGGCGTAGTTCCACTGGTCATAGTTCCAAAGGGCATAGTTTCGGAGGTCATAATTCCAGAGGGCGTAGTTCCACAAGTCATAGTTCCATAGGTCACAATTCTACAAGTCATAGTTCCAGAGGGTGTAGTTCCACAGGTCATAGGTCCAAAGGGAGTAGTTCCAGAGGGCATAGTTCCATAGGTCATAGTTCCAAATGGCGTAGTTCCACATGACGTAGTTCCAAAGGAATAGTTCCAGAGGGCATAGTTCCATAGGTCATAGTTCCAAAGGGTGTAGTTCCAGAGAGCGTAGTTCCAGAGGTCATAGTTCCAAAGGGTGTAGTTCCACAGGTCATAGTTCCACATGTCACAATTCCACAGGTCATAGTTCTAGAGGGCATAGTTCCACAGGTCATAGTTCCAAAGGACATAGTTCCATAGGTCATAGTTTCAGAGGGTGTAGTTCCACGGGTCATTGTTCCACAGGTCACAATTCCACAGGTCATAGTTCTAGAGGGCCTAGTTCTAGAGGGCATAGTTCCACAGGTCATAGTTCTAGAGGGCGTAGTTCCAGAGGTCATATTTCCACAGGTCATAGTTCCATAGGGCGTAGTTCCAGAGGTCATAGTTCCAAAGGGCGTAGTTCCAGAGGGCATAGTACTAGAGGTCATAGTTCCAGAGGCGTAGTTCCAAGGGGCATAGTTCCACAAGTCATAGTTCCAAAGGGCGTAGTTCCAGAGGGCATAGTTCTAGAGGTCATAGTTTTAGAGGGCATAGTTCCACACACTAGTACGTTCGACTCAACTTCTGACAGCGTGTTTGATGCAATTGCCACTTTATATTGTCAGGAGAACACAAACAGTGGACCCCCTCAAATGTTGTTTCACATGACGTCAGGTTTTCGACGACATATATTTCATTGTTATTGCGACGTCTTGGAGGTGGCAAGAGCGATGTCTTGGACGTGGAAAGATAAACGTCTTGGACATGGCAAGAGTGACTTCTTGGACGTGGAAAGAGAGACATCCTGGATGTGGCAAGAGCGATGTCTTGGACGTGGCAAGAGAGACATCTTGGACATGGCAAGAGTGATGTCTTGGACGTGGCAAGAGAGACATCTTGGACATGGCAAGAGTGACGTCTTGTACATGGCAAGAGAGACATCTTGGACGTGGCAAGAGAGACGTCTTGGAGGTGGAAAGAGAGACGTCTTGGAGGTGGAAAGAGAGATGGCTTGGAGGTGGCAAGAGCGATGTCTTAGACGTGGCAAGAGAGATGTCATGGAGGTGGCAAGAGAAACGTCTCAGAGGTGGAAAGAGAGACGACTTGGAGGTGGCAAGAGCGACGTCTTGGAGGTGGAAAGAGAGACGTCTTGGAGGTGGAAAGAGTGATGTTAAGGGGTATCATATCCGACGTGGTTGCTATGGGAGTGACACTCCAATATGTCGCAATAGCGACTGTGTTGTAGGTATTTAAAAAAAAATACGATATCAATACTGAGAGGGACAGGTACATTAACCTTTGCCAAGATACTAGCCATATCAATATTTAAATCTATATCATCGGTCTTGGAGCTGGCAAGAGTGACGCTAAGAGGTATCAACTCCGATGTGGTTGCTATGGGAGTGACACTCCAAGACATCGCAATAGCGACTGTGTTGTAGGTATTTAAAAAAAAAATACAAGATCAATACTAAGAGGGACAGGTACATTAACCTTTGCTAAGATACTAGCCATATCAATATTTAAATCTATATCATCGGTCTTAGGCAAGGTTGGTTGAGGAGGAGGACTAACTTCCAATGGTAAAAGGGGTCTTATCTAATGAGGTTTAGGATCACTAAGATATGTCTCGGGTGTGTTATCACACGAACTCACAATTGTTGAGCTAAACTATGAAAGCTCAAGTGAAATCATGCATAACTTAGAGGGAAGGCCCCTGTCACCTCACCAACCCTATTTCACTTCAAGCCAGATTTCCCTCGACTGAAGGGGGTTTCCCTCAATTAAGATTGGGAGGAATTAAGGCAAGGAATCTCAATGTGGAGAGTGAAGTCAGAGAAAAATATGTTTGGGTAGCTTTAGACTATTGAAGAAAGTACTTGGAGGTCTCAAGATCAATGTCTTTTCATTAGGCATATGGAGTTAATGTAGCACTTCAATGAAGACTGAGGGAAAAATAAGACTTGAAAGTCTATCATAGGATTATCACCTCATAAGCCTAGGTCAACCTCCTAGGAGAGAAAAACCTATAGTTTATCCCCTCGTAAACACTAGGTGTTGTCATATCCCTTCAAGATATACTAGCACAAGATAAAGACAACTTTGTTTTAAACCCTAGGGGGATAGCCACTTCTAACCCCTAGAACTAAACCCTAGCCAAGAAAATCCTTAAGGGGATAGCCACTCCTAACCATTAAGAAAAACATTGAATGCTTCAATGAGTTAAGATGGATAAAACAAGGGAAGGGGATGATCACTCTCAATCCTTCCTTAGGGTTTCAAGACTGTTCAAGGAGATACTAGTTGCAAGGATTGATCTTGTGTTGATAAATATGGCAGAATAGAATGAAGTAATCATAGAAGAATAAAGTGGCTTTGTTTCTTATGTCCACCAAATTCTTTGGGATGCACTAAAGGCAGGACATAAAACAATTTCAAGTGATCTCCAAGTCTTCTATCCTCTTCATTTTGTGGCTAGATATGGTGACATCTTAGTTCCTCAGATACTTCTACAAAATGTATTCTCAAAAGGCTATATGCAATTGTTAGTCCCTAGACAAAGTTGGGAATATAGTTCTATATTGAATTGATCTCATCTTGAACTTGGATATTAGTTTCTTGTGCAAAATATTCTTCTCAAGAAGACTAGAAGTATTGTTATACAAAGAACTAACTTCATTTTGAAGTATTTCATTAATATCATGTAATTAATCAATGGCATTAGGAAGATTGGTTTTAGTGTCCTACAATGAAGTAATTTCATTGGGTATTTCATTGTTATACTTCTATAACTAGCATACCCCTAAGCAGGGGAAAGGAAACACCGAAGTGAATTGGTGTGGTTACTTTGCTTAAAGACCATGAGATTTTGTTTTGGGGAGGAATTAAAGAGATTTAGCCATGGGTAGTCAATGGTCAGAGTTTTAGACCAATGATTTAGACCTTCATTCTTAGTTGTAGGTACATTCAATGCATCTAATGAAGCCTATACAACCTTTGTGTGAAATTGGGTAAATCAACAGATTTGGACATGCAACAACAAAAGAAACAAACTAATCATGAGAACGAATTGATTTCCTTCTATAACATTCATGCCACCACTAAAGCGTTTGGATTTACCTTACATATATAATTGGTCCAGTCATTGTGGTCAATGGAGGGCAACAAAAAAAATTGAATAGACATATTGCAAGCTTCATTTGTGACAATCCAGTTTGATCAACCTCTACCTTTTTTATTCTCTGCCTCTAACACTCTTGCATTTTCCTTTGCTACATGTGGTTCTGTCATAATGATACTACGTGACATCGCATACATTTTCTTGATCCATCTAGATGGCTCAATTCTTATGCATCATGATCATTTTTCTCAATGCTTGGCGCATCCTATTCGTTAGATGATAAATAGTGTGTATCCAATAAACAAGATGCATCAAACATTTATCTCACTGCATGGTGTTTAATATTTTCCAGGGTCAAGCATGCAAGAAAGCATGAAGCAATTTGCATGAACATCATAGCAAGACAAGATGCTCTTGCCTGATATTTGACTGTTTATATGAGGAAGGAGCTGAAACAGTTCATAATTCCAATGGATTACTTGAATTATCATGTGTTTAAAGCACTACTAGAGAAGGTCCAAGAGGAATTTGATTTCAACCACAAGACAGCCCTCACTCTCCCATACAATCTTGTTGTTTTTGAGCATCTTACATGGATGCTAACCAAGCATGGTTAGATGATGTAGTGCGTGATTTGGAGAAAATCATCGAATTCAACTCCCATGAGACTAGGTGTGGATCATCCGAGGCCAAATTCATTTACTCCAATCAATTGGTTCTCCAAGCCTTGGCTCATAAATCCTTTTGTCGACACTTAAAATCCTACAAATCTCGAGAAGATTTTGTTGTTTAGATTAACGATAGGAATTAATACATCTAAAGTGACCAGAATATTAGATGTGACTACAAAGCATGTGGTATCTATCCGCTAACACTTTTTTTCATAACAATCATGAGAAATTTGTAATGATATGATCAATGTAATAAACACAATGATATCGAGATGGTAAATTGCAAAGTTGCTAAATTATCAATTGTTGAGAGATTGTGTAATGATTAATTGTACTTGGGACATCATATTTATTTAATAACAATGGTATATGAGTTGATATTAATTTCTTGAAATTAATAGCCTTTCACTTGGTTATTAATTTCCTAAAATTTATAAGATAATAATTTTTTTTAAATGTGGCATACAATTAAAATAAATCAAACCAAATTAGAAACAAATCATGATAGAAAACTTAACATTCGATGACCCTAGTAATTATATTTGCATGAATGAATTATATGATAATTTCTCTAGAAACTTCTTGACAAAGTGTGTCATTTTTGTGATCTCTGATAGTCATGCTAAATAACGTGAGTGGTTAGATTTCTTAATAAATATAATAATCAATTAAATTTTACATTTATTTTTACACTGCTATGGTAAGTCTCTTCCTTTTCTCTGTAGAAGGACCTGTCAGTCTAGGAATCCCTACAAGAACATCTCTCAAAGGAGTGAGCTCCACAAGCTCCATGACTTCTGCCACAAACATCTGTAGTTATTGTAATAACAAAAAAGTGTGAGTAAATGTCGTTTGCATAGTCTCGTTAACAAGGAAAGAGATCTTCACTCTGAAGCACTGAATGCACGGGGGGGGGGAGAAATTTTGACCAACCATTCTAGTTCTCTCATCAACCTCGCAAGAAAGACGAATCCAACTGGAAAAGACAATTGATTCAAATACTGTGACATTTGGAGAGTGGATATCATTTTGTTCACAGTATCCTGAGATGCGAGTAAATGTTTCTTTCTTCTTGGGGAATCCAGAGATGCTTATATTCCCTTCTATATAGCCCCCTGATTTTCTTCCAGCCAAGAAATCCATTAGGATAGTTTTTCGAGCACCGATAACTCCCATCAAGGATGTAAGTACCCCTAGTCTAAAGGATCCACTTACATTGCAAAGTAGTTGTAGCTTGTCTTGAGCCAAGCCTTCACTTTTCATCTCCTGTTACAAAATTAACATTAGTTCCAAATGTTCTAGTGAAGAGAACCTGGGTATGTCAAACTACTGTTAGATTAAAATTCAATTGGATGATTTGCAGATGTACATACCGTTGGCATGTCAACATAATAGTTTATGTTCTCGAAAGCCATCGACAATGGCTGGAAAGGAAGGATCATTCCTTTCTTGTGTTGTGCCGAGACTTGAATGACACTAACTTCTCCATCACGTGTAGAATTGTCTTCAGAGGTTAGAATCTCTCTCCTCTTTGACAAGTAAGCATGATTGGCAAAATTGTTATATCTATGAATGAATAATGCATAAAGGAGAGACCATAAATGAAGCAATCATCATTGGAAAAGAAGAAGGTGGCTTGCATAAGTTAAAGGGTCACTCAAAAGCTTCCATGACCCACGCCATTGGAAACTCCATGTGAACTTTGGCATAGAATATTAACTCACATCAACTATAAGGCGCTACCATACATGTGCAAAGCGGTCACAGGTTTACCAGAACTCAAAGGTGACCATGAAGGCATATGCAATGGATGTGCACAAGGGAAGAACATCAAGAACCCATTTCCGAAGAAAGATAGCAAGGCATACGGAGTCCTAGAGCTCATTCATTCAGATGTATGTGGCCCAATTCCATCGTCCTCCATTAGTGGTAATTTCAAGGAATTCAAAGCCTTGATAGAGAATCTTTCTGAAAGAAAGATTAAGATACTCAGGTTAGATAATGGAGGAGAATATACATCGAAAGAGTTTGTGAACTTCTGCAAAGATGTTGGGATCAAGAGGGAACTCACTACTACCTATAATCCCCAACAAAATGGTGTAGCTGAATGAAAGAACATAAAAATAATGGAAGTTGTGAAGACTATGATCCATGATCAAGATCTTCCTATGTGCTTATGGGTAGAAGCAGCAATGGCAGATGTATATGTGTAGAACCGATTATCCCATAGTGCACTTGGAATCAAGACCCTGGAAGAGATTTTCACCAGAAAGAATCCAGGGGTAAGCCATCTCAAAATATTTGGCTGCCCAGTATTTATTCATATACCGAAAGAGAAGAGAAACAAGTTGGAACCTTTAGGAAAGAAGGGAATATTTGTGGGATATTGTGAGGTTTCCAAGGCCTTCATAATTTATATACCAGTTCACCATCACATTGAGATTAGCAGGGACGTGAATTTTGATGAAGATGCAACACTTAAGAAAACAAGAAGATGCAAGCTTGAAGAAGTATATGAAGAGGAACCTGTAATCCCCAAGACTGCAAAACCAGTGAGGGAAGTTCCCAGAGCTGCTAAACCAGTGAGGGAAGTCATAACTTCCCCTGATGAGGAATCACTAGAATATCATGACCTGATAGAAGTTCAAGAACCTCCTCAGATGACGATCCTCCATAAAAGGAAGCTAGCTTGGGCTAGAGAGCTTATTCAAGATGGAGAGAAGTATGATGTTCCCGAAGGAACCATGAGACAAGTGAAAAGACCAAATCCATTCTCCAGTTATATGGATTTGATGTGTGACCTCCTAGAGAAGGAGCGTACCTGCTTTAAAGAAGCCATTCAGAGGAAATAATGGGAATATGCCATGACAGAGAAATGCCAATCCATAATGAAGAACGAAGTATGGGAAATAGTTCCCAGACCGAAGAGTAAAGATGTGGTGTCCTCCAAATGGCTCTTCAAAATAAAACATGTTGCTGATGGAAGTATTGAGAAGTATAAAGAAATATTTGTCCCTCGTGGCTTTTTTGAAGAGACATTCGCTCCTATAGCTAGATATAATTCGATCAGAACCATCATAGCTCTTAAAGCTAAGATGAAGTGGAAGCTGCACCAGATGAACGTGAAGACAACTTTCCTAAATGGTGTCATCGAAGAGGAAGTGTATATAGAGAAACCTCAAGGATTTGAGGTTGAAGACAGGAAGTCTCATGTCTGCAGATTGAAGAAAGACTTATACGGATTGAAGCAAGCTCCTAGAGCTTGGTATGGCCGTATAGACAGTTTCTTGACGAGCTTAGGATTTACCAAAAGTAAAGAAGACTCTAACCTCTACTTCAAGGTCATGAACGATGAGCCAATAATATTACTGCTATATGTGGATGACTTATTCTTAATTGGAGAAGAAAAGCTCATCACTGGATGTAAGAAGAGACTTGCCTCAGAATTTGAAATGAAAGACCTTGGCCTAATGCATTATTTCTTAGGTCTTGAGGTATGGCCGAGTCCTGAGAGGATCTTCCTTAGCCAAGGGAAGTATACTGTAATGAATCCGCAAAATGACATAATTTTTTTATTTATTTTAGCTTAATAACTTCATAATAAAGGAGTGGTATAACATTCATCCTGATTCTGGATTGAAAACCCATCTATTCTTTTACCATAAGGTGACAAAATTATACCAGATTAAATTCAAACTTAAAATGAGGAATCCTCTAAAAGTCCTACCCATTTCTCTTCAACACGTATTTAGACTATATTTTATTTATATAGTGGTTCTATAACCATATACCTGGAACTAGTACGTCCTAAGTTTCCTCCTTGGCACATAATTCCTTGTACTGGCACGCAAGGTTATATCTTTTGTTCTAAAAAGAGGAGTCCACTAAAGGGAGGATTTGACAGGAATTACATTCAACACCACAGATCGTACATGGTTCATTACAAGTCATTAACGTCGTAGGTCATTAATTTGATTTCTGGTTGTAAAACTCTTCATGGTACATTTTTGAACACTAAGATTGACATAGTTTTGGTTGAGGAATCCTTGCACGACCATGTTATTCGACTAAGTCTTAACCAACCACAACAGTAATCTAACTGAAAACGAACAATTAACTCCGACTATACTCGACTAGTCACTCCTCAAAAGAGACAACCATTAAATGTAAAAGGAAGGTTATTAAGGGCGAAGTTGTACCTGTCAGAGGAGTTAAGACTCTGTTCTCATAATCAACGGAGGCCCTGTATAAGCAGGTTTCATTGTCCTTCCTATCTATCCTTTCTCCAGTCTTGTTTTGCCAAGTTTACCCTAGCACATGGCCCGATCTATTCTGTACTTCGACATTTATTCCGATAGCTTCTCCTCAATTTAGGGTTAGATGAACTCCTTCCACATCATTGTGACTCTTCGAAAGAATAGACTCTGTATGTTTTTTTTTCTTCTGTATGGGAAAACTATCGTCCCGGAGGTCACCTGCCTAGAAATCTGGTCGACACGGTCCATCTTACTGGTAAGTTCCTATTCGGCTATCCTATCCTGAGCATAGGTGTAGGTTTCTTGTAGTTCTAAATTTACGAAGGTCCCTTTCACTCTGTGGATCTTACCACATAGTGTATTTACATTTCTCTTAACATTAATGCTTGGTATTTTCAAGGTTAAATCTTCTTCTGAACTCGGTTTGGGGTTATTCGTGCATTTCAAATTTTTCTCTCCTCATTTGAAAATTTTCCAGAAGCTTACCAGTTTAATCCACTAATAAACCTCAATCTAGGGTTTCATAATGCCCAAAAGTCATTCTCCATCACGCTCCCTTTCGGTAGTGTACAACGAGACCTAAGTTGGGCACGGGTGAGGTTTCATAGGGTTTGCTGGTATGTTTTGTGATAACACCTCTCTAATCCTTATTTTTGAGGGATGAGTCCACTTGACGGTACTATACCCAGAATCCTTTGCGGTCTTGGCCCAAACAAAAGGAAGAAAACCCACAGTGAATACTTTTACTTGGCAACATTATAGAATCCATCTAAGATGTTCCTATACAGATCATGGAACTACCTTATGGTATGCAACTCTAAGTTATTAGCTCTGTGTGTGCTTTACGAGAAAATGCTTTCCTTCATCGAAAATAAAAACGAACAGTAGGTTTCCTTGGTGTTGGATACTTTAAGTTGTAAGGCGACCTCTAGGGGTCTGGATACGACATATCTGTATTGGCTACTTGGTTTCTCATTAATTTCTATAAATATGATTCTGGGAGGTTTAAACGTATCCTTGGCACAACTCGACCTATACCATTTATGTATTAAGGAGACTGATACTGTCATCTGTTTTTCTTTGTTTAAAAACATTAGTTGCTATAACTATCTCCTTTTGGTTTATCTTTTTTATTTCGTTCGAGCATTGGCAAAATCACTAATGGTGGGCCTTGTTGATGCGAGGTACCCATCAGGGATTCACTGCACCCTCTTCCTTCAGCCATATCGCCTACCCAGATTTGCAATGACGAGGCAAGGGCCCAAGCCTATGCATCAAAAAAATAAGTGTCCTTTTCTGGATGGAAACAAACTGTTGGTTTGACAATTGTTATTCTGTTGATTTCTTTATTTTTACTTCAATTGTAATTTACTAATTTCTGGGTTTACTTTTCTTTTCCAGGACTTCATTCTGCGGAGCCCTGAGTATCCGCCCTTGTCATCAGTGGAAAAAGCTAACCGGGTTCTGAACCCACCAATACTCAGTTTAAACTCTATGGATTCTAGGTCACACACAGGAGTTCGTGGCCTCAATTAGTTTGTTATGAATAACTCTATTTCAACTTCGGGAATATCTGTTGAATGTACCCCGAGGTCGTGTTTCCATTTTTGGAATAGCACCAGTACTTGCACATATTTTTAATCTGTGTTTTGATTGCTTTTAAATTGGTTCAACATATGTAATAAACTTTATTTAATGACTCACGATTCTGGTTGAAAGTACTTGGAAGGATAGGTTGAACCATAGCGAGAAATCGAGCACCGAATTTACTGTTTAGATACGAAAAATATTGAAGTTTGAATTATTCGGCTATAATTATTCCGGTACTAAAATGTTCCCAAAATTCAAGTAATATAGTTACTGGTACTCTTCTATTTCATTATGTCCGATTTAAATAGAAATATATGAGTCAAGGTTGTGGGTTTTTGCTAGAAATTTCAGCTCATATCGTATATAAAACAAATACAAAAGGGGTTTCCAACATCTCTAGTTCTGAATGAGATTATTGGCCTCCTAAAACCATCATATCATTTGTGGTTGTAGTTATATGTGATAGAATTATATTGTGGGGAAAAAATTGGTATTTCATATTCCATACTATAAGGCAGATACTCGCTCGAGAAGATTTCTGATTCTGAATTTGTTTTTTTATTCACAGTAGTATAAATATTCAATTTATCTAGATTTAGTTCCCAATCTATCATTAATTCTATACCAGGAACTTCGATGTACTGTAAATTACCCTACAACTACCTCTATAAAGAAGAGATCAAGATTACCAAAAAAGGATTGCTTCCATAATTTAGCCATGCCGTGACTTTTCGACTGTCGTAATAAATAAAAGACAAGTTCTAACAATTATTCAGAATTCAGTCTAATAAAAAAGAGTCACTTGAAAGTTAATTTACAGGTTATTCTGTTAACATTTAGACCCCATACACACGAACAGGTTCCCTTCCGGATATTATAACAAATTCGATATTAATAGATATACTTCATCAGGGGTCTAATTGTTTACCAGTGAATTGGAAAATACTTCAACTCAGAATTAGAAAATGCATTACAACAGACATATATATAATCGTTTAAATAGAGAAGGAAAAGAATTAACATATCTGAACCAACTTGCAAGAAGACAAAGGGAACAACCATGTTCCTCCCAACTGTAGAACAGGGCAGCCAAAACACTTGCCCGATTCACCCCCTAGCCTGACCATGAATCCATGAGGGCAAACTTGGAATTTCCTCCTCAGAAGTTGTCTTTCCATTTCAGCAGACTCCTCTTGCCTCACACTCAATCAGTAGTGTTCATAACAACAAGAGAACTCGTAATCTTTTCCCCATCATACTTGGCAATGTCCTGCCTCCTCCCATATGTTATTTAACCACAATCTCTTTGCCTAGGTCCTTCTTTTCCCCCTTGGGAATTTTCGTAGATTTCTAAATCCCTGATTTTCAGGGGTTGCCAATGGCCAAATCTCTGATTTTCCACTTGTAGCAATCCACCCAGAGGTAGTTCCAACATGTTCCCCACTCATGGAGTCATGATCAACTGATTTTAACATGGTTGTTCCAATTGTCCTCCTGCAATTAATATAAAATATTATGTTTTCATACAAGTGTCATAGTCAAATAGTTAGTTGGGTCAAATCAGATCTCTGTCCCACAGTCATAATAATTAATTACAATTATCAAATTCGAAATTCAGAATTTCCATAAATGGCAAAAACTTTCTGAATTCGAATTTACTAAAAACGGAATAATTTTTCCAATATATTTTAAATTTCAGAGATACTTTATTTTTGGGGATGTCACATATACCGTCGAAATCCTTAAGAGATTCGACATGCTAGAGTGCAAGTCCATGAATACACCCATGGAAGCGAAGCTGAAGTTGTTGGTCGACACTTCGTCAGAGTTGATTGATGCCACACTGTATAGACAGATTATTGGATCGTTGATGTACCTGACAAACACCAGACCAGACATTTGTTTTGTCGTGAACACCTTGAGTCAGTTTCTGGTGGAACCCAGACATGTTCACCTAGTGGCTACAAAACATGTGATGAGGTACCTTAAGGGTACAATAGATTGTGGTCTCAACTATGATGGAGATCATGATTTCAGATTGAGTGGATATATTGATGCAGATTGGGCAAGAAGTGTTTCTGACAGGAAAAACACTTCAGGATGTTGTTTCAGTTTGGGATCAGCTATGATCTCGTGGCAGAGTAGGAAACAATCTAGCATTTCTCTCAGCACAGTGGAAGCAGAATACATTGTTGCATGTTCTGCCAGCTGCGAAGCTATAGGATTCGAAAGTTGTTGACCGGTCTATTTGACCATAGATGGAAGCAACCACGATTCTATGTGACAACCAGAGCTGCATAAATATGACAGAGAATCATGTATTCCATGATAGGTCGAAGCACATAGAGATCCGTTATCATTACATTCGTGACATGGTACAGAGAGGAGCCTTAAAGCTCCAGTACATTAGCACGTATGAATAGGTTGTTGATGTGTTGAACAAGCCTCTATTTCATGTAAAGTTTGAGCACTTTTGAGATAATCTTGGTATAGTCTGAAAGGACCTTCCTCGAAAGGGGGAGTAGTTGTTGTGATGAGACATCTCTTTCTTCTGACCTGATGATTGTGACGTAAGGCAAGATGATGAGATGAGACTAGCGGTGAGCTTCCGGTTGGATAGCTCTGACATAAAGCCAGTCTAGTATCCTGCTTCTGACCCGATGATTGTGATGTAAAGCAAGACGAGCATCTTGCTTCCATCTTGATAGCTGTGACGTAAAGCAAGACGATGAGATGAGACTAGAACTGTGCTTCCGAATGGATAATTGTGATGTAAAGCCAGTCTAGTATTATTATGATGAGCCAACCTCGTGTTGTGATGATGATGATGATGTATCAGTTTTACACTAATACATATTGATGCAGATGATGATTGCATTCCTTTGAGAATGACGATGCTGCTGATGAAGAAAAATTATGATGATTTATAGATACGTCAGTAAGTGTTTCAAGGTGATATTGATGATGTTGTCCTCTCACCCACTTGATGTTGTTGATGATAAAGGCCTCTCTCTCTCGCATGATGCTGCTAAAGAATACCCTTCTTGTTAAGGGGGAGTGTTAAAATAATGTAACTGCAAAGTGTATTCTTATTATTATTTGATATATTATTCATTGGATCAATCCCCATTGCGGATTGATCATGTCGGTTATTATAAAGGACCAAATCCCCTTTTGCGGATTGGTCAAAAGATAATTGTAATAGCCAAAATAAGAATTCGGCCCCAGAAAATATTAAAGAGGCCTTGTAATATAATAAAGGTGGTTATAACCACCCAATTGGAGAAGTCAGCCATGCCAGTGAAGAGACACTTCACACGTGCTAGTCTAATATAAATAAGGAGGCTAGCGCCTCACTTAGATACACTTCACTTGCTCATTTGAGAGACAAGTTTCAGAACTGCAGTTGGAGAATAAGGAGAGAGAGTGGCACATCTTTGGGAGAGGATCTTCTGTATTAGTTTGAGTTATCTCTTGGCATTGTATTGGCTATCTATAATAAGGAAGTTTTGTTGGGTTTTCTTCTCCTAGAGGGTTTCCCAGGATAAATATTGTGTCTCTTGTGATTTTGTATTTCTCAGTGATCTTGTATTATCCTATTGCTATCTATTGAAATGAAAAGAACTATAATAATGGCTTAAACATTAACAGGTTTCAAGACTCAAGGATGTATGATGTCCTGACCACATAATATTTGAGATCATCCATGTTTGCAACAATGTTCATAATGGGCGTCTCATTGTCAAATGTCGTTGTTTCCATCTATAGAATTGTTGTTGGAACTCTCTTGAAATGTCATGCAACTTCCAATTCAACGACCAAAAATGTCATGCACCGATCCCACATAGTGAGTAGTGAATGGGGCCAACGTTGAAATTTCTTCAATATGTGCTTGTATGCATCGAAATTTTACATGGTTAGACTAGACACTTGCCTTGACGATATGGGAGGGTTTCAAGACTCAAGGATGTATGATGTCATACAGAAACATTTTGAAAAAAATTCAATGTTGGCCCCATTCACAGGTCACCGTTTCCCATCATGTACTCTAGCCCTAGTACAATGTCTTTTAATAGTTGTTTCCTTTAAAATTCGACCGATCATAAAATTAAAACGAAATGAGAAGAGCCCTAGTATAATGTCTTTTAATAGTTGTACTCTAGTCGAGAAGACCTGCAAACCCTTTTTGAATTGTCGTTATTATAGCAAAATTATCGCAACATCCATAAAATGCAACATATTTATAGATTTTATAATGTCGCAATTCCGACTATTATTGACCAAATCAAAGTTGACTTGGTCAAAATACTAGGTGACCGTTGGAGGGGGGAAACCTAGTTTCCACAACGTTGCAAAGACCCGCAAACACTTTTTGAAGCATAGTTATTATAGCAAACTTGTCGCAACATCCGTCAAATGCAACATATTTATATATCCTCCTTGTAAGACCCGCAAACCCTTTTTGAAGCGTCGTTATTATAGAAAACTTGTCGCAACATCTGTCAAATGCAACATATTTATACATTTTATAACGTCGCAATTCCAACGTTAAAAAAACCTAAGTGACCATTAGTATTTTGACTTGGTCAACATACTAAGGTGACTGTTGGAGGGGGAAAACCTAGTTTCCAAAACGTCGCAATTGCGACAACAATCTTCACAAACGTGGCAAGAGAGACGTCTATGTCACAAACGTGACAAGAGAGATGACTAGGTGGAAAATGTGGCAAGAGATACGTTAACGTGGCAAGAGAGACGTCAATGTGGCAAGAGAGACATCAATGTGGCAATACCGATGTTATCAGACAATATGATTTTTTTTTTAAATTTCCTCTATTTTGTGACAATATGGACAATTTTGTCCATAACACTGCAAATAGAACGTCGGAATTTTTACAATATGTACTAATGATAGGTCATAGTTCCATAGGTCACAATTCCACTGGTCATAGTTCCAAAGGGCATAGTTCCACAAGTCATAGTTCAAAAGGGCGTAGTTCTAGAGGGCGTAGTTCTAGAGGTCATAGTTCCAAAGGGCGTAGTTCCACATGGCGTAGTTCCAGAGGGCGTAGTTCCACATGGCATAGTTCTAGAGGGCGTAGTTCCAAAGGTCATAGTTCCATAGGCATAGTTCCAGAAGGCATAGTTCCACAAGTCATAATTCCAAAGGTCATACTTCCAGAGGTCATAGTTCTAAAGGGTGTAGTTCCAAAGGGCATAGTTCCAAAGGTCATAGTTCCAGAGGCATAGTTCTAGAGGGCGTAGTTCAAGAGTTCATAGATCCAGAGGGTGTAGTTCATAGGTCATAGTTCTATAGCTCACAATTCCACAGGTCATAGTTCGAGAGGGCCTAGTTCCACAGGTCATAGTTCCAGATATATATGACGGTATATATACTGATATATATACTTAGTATATATACTGGTATATATACAAGTATATATACCAGTATATATACTTAGTATATATGTCAGTATATATATACTGATATATATACTTAGTATATATACCGGTATATATATTAGGTATATATACAAGTATATATACAAGTATATATATCGATATATATACTTAGTATATATATTGGTATATATATCGGTATATGTACTTAGTATATATGACGGTATATATATATACACTAGGTATATATGTCGGTATATACACAAGTATATATACCAGGTATATATACCTCCAAACAGAATAGTTCCAAAGGGCGTAGTTCCAAAGGGCGTAGTTCCAGAGGTCATAGTTCCAGAGACGTAGTTCCAGAGGGCGTAGTTCCACAAGTCATAGTTCCAAAGGGCGTAGTTCCATAGGTTATAGTTTCAGAGGCGTAGTTCCAGAGGGCATAGTTCCACAGGTCATAGTTCTAAAGGGCGTAGTTCTAGAGGTCATAGTTCCAGAGGGCCTAGTTCCATAGGTCATAGTTCCACAGGTCACAATTCCACAGGTCATAGTTCCAGATGGCGTAGTTCCACAGGTCATAGTTCCAAAGGGAATATTTCTAGAGGGTGTAGTTCCAGAGGTCATAGTTCAAAAGGGCGTAGTTCCACATGGCGTAGTTCCAAAGGGTGTAGTTCGAGAAGCGTAGTTCTAGAGGGCGTAGTTCCACAGGTCATAGTTCAAAAGGGCATAGTTCCAGAGGGCGTAGTTCCAGAGGTCATACTTCCAGAGGGCGTAGTTCCACAGGTCATATTTCCACAGGTCACAATTCCATAGGTCATAGTTCTAGAGGGCATAGTTCTAGAGGTCATAGTTCCAAAGGGCATAGTTCCAGAGGGCGTAGTTCCAGAGGTCATAGTTCCAGAGGGCGTAGTTCCACAGGTCACAATTCCACAGGTCATAGTTCCAGAGCGCCTAGTTATAAAGGGCGTAGTTCCATAGGTCATAGTTCCAGAGGGCATAGTTCTAGAGGTCATAGTTCCAAAGGGAATAGTTCCAGAGGGCGTAGTTCCAAAGGTCATAGTTCCAGAGGCGTAGTTCTAGAGGGCGTAGTTCCACAGGTCATAGTTCCAAAGGGTGTAGCTCCATAGGTCATAGTTATAGAGGGCATAGTTCTATAGGTCATAGTTCCACAGGTCATAGTTCTAAAGGGAGTAGTTCCACAGGTCATAGTTCCACAGGTCACAATTCCACGGGTCATAGTTCCAGAGGGCCTAGTTCTAAAGAGCGTAGTTCCACAGGTCATAGTTCTAGAGGGCATAGTTCCAGAGGTCATAGTTCCAAAGGGTGTAGTTCCAGAGGTCATAGTTTCAGAGGTGTAGATCTAGAGGGCATTGTTCCACAAATCATAGTTCTAAAGGGTGTAGTTCCAGAGGGCGTAGTTCCAGAGGTCGTATTTCTAGAGGGCGTAGTTCCACAGGTCATAGTTCCAGAGGTCATAGTTCCAGAGGGGTAGTTCCAGAGGGCATAGTTCTAGAGGTCATATTTTCAAAGGGCATAGTTCCAGAGGGCATAGTTCCAGAGGTCATAGTTCTAGAGGCGTAGTTCTAGAGGGCATAGTTCCACAGGTCATAGTTCCAAAGGTCATAGTTCCAGAGGGCGTAGTTCCATAAATCATAGTTCCAAATGGCATAGCTCCAGAGGGCGTAGTTCCAGAGGGAATAGTTCCAGAGGTCATAGTTCTAGAGGCGTAGTTCCAGAGGGCATAGTTCAATAGGGCATAGTTCAAGAGGTCATAGTTCCAAAGGGCGTAGTTCCATAGGTCATAGTTCCACAGGTCACAATTCCACATTTCATAGTTCGAGAGGGCCTAGTTCTAGAGGGCATAGTTATACAGGTCATAGTTCCAGATATATATGTCGGTATATATATTTAGTGTATATACTGGTATATATACTTAGTATATATGTCAGTATATATATATATATATATATATATATATATATATATATAT
>ML782153.1:534121-550979 GCA_009831015.1 Picea engelmannii | reverse complement strand
TGCGTCAAGATGAGATAACCAACTGTGACATCAGCCTTAATTAGGTTAGTTTGTTAGTTAGGGTTTCAAACTTCAAAGTTTTGAGAGTTGTTTTGGACACTAGGATTTCAACGTTGGAGGCCAAAGATCAGTGCCTTAGGGTATATGGAGTGAAACAAGGTAAGGGCACAAGGTCTTGAAAGGATGAAGACTTAAAGACAAGAGGGAAGGGTTCTAAAGTGCTGCAAAGGCAAGGCCTTAGAATCAAAACCCTACGGGAAAGAGGTTCACTCCGGTGTTGCTTAAGCAAAGCCTCGTTCTCTTTCCTCCTTCCTTAGGTCAACTTGGCAAAATGACTAGCATAAATGATAAATTTAACTAAAGGATGAGGTGAGAGAAAGTGTTGTAAAGACAAGTCTTTCAAACCCTAGAAGATGATGGCCCTAGGTGTAGATAACCTAGGCCTAGGACGTCACCCCCTTTTCAACCTATAAAATTCAATGCTAGCTTAAGGGAAGAAGCAAGATGAGTGTAGCAAAGGCTAGGCTCAATCCTTCTTCTTCAATGGCTGAAATATTTCTCTCTAAGGGGACATGAAACAAGGACCTGCTTGTGTGCTTGTTACCTAGGGTTTCAAATCAACAATTTAATAAGAAAATGCAAGAAATTAAACCTACAACCATTCAATTAAGAAGTTTTGCAAGAAAATCACTTACATATCATGAAGAAAGCATGTGCAAACCCTAGTTGTAAACCTTCCTTGGAGAGAAATGCCAAAAGATGCCAAAAACTCCTTCCAATAACAAGTGCGCCTCACTTAGAAAGACAAAGTACCCTAGGAGGGCGCAAAAATCAGACCTCAAAAGTGTGAGTGAATTGCGTTATGTCCAACTGAGGGAAAAACATCCTCAATATATACAGTATCATGACCTTTTAATTAATTTTAGGTCATCAAAAATAGATGACAAGGCTAATAACCAAAATCATACTATTTTACATTAAATTGTTAAATGAAAACCCTAAATGAGCAATAAGCAAGACGTCAAGCCCCTTTGAGGGAGTCGTTGGCCCTATTTAGGGAAAAATATAGCACTAGATGACAAACGTTGGCCCTCCTTGGGCCTCCAAACTCTGCCACACGTGCCAAACTGCCCTGTCAAACTGTCATGCACTGGAGGTGACGTCAAGGGCTCCTAGATGACGTCTTGGGCCATCAGAGGGACACATTCCACCTGCAGTGGGTCAACCTCCTAGGGATGGGCTCAACCAAGGTGTCCTGGATGAAAACGTCCTCCTTCTTCTCTTGTCAAAAGGCTCGACCAATCACTGTCCTGTCTCTGCCCCTGATGGGGTCCCAAAAACCATCCGATGGGCTCTTCAGCCCCATGGAGGTCCGAACTAATCATCTCCCCATGTGTACCAGTCCAACTGGTACATGTCCATCAGGCATGATCTTGCACATCAAAAACTTTGCCCTCCATGGGCTCATTAGTCACAAGGATCATAACAATTTTAATCATATTTCATCATTAATTTTATCAAATGCATGCATAAAACCCCTAGCATATCATCCAATAGCTCAAAGATATTACAATGACCTACTATACAAAGTTGAATAAAAAGACAAAATGCCCTATTGGGCCAGCATCCATAAGAAAAGGAAATTTTCCAGAGGATATCATCCAAGCCATGTAACACGAGGTGGTGTGGTCAAAGGATGTCCATACATACAGGTAGAGTGAAAAACAAGGGTGATATTATCCGTGGGTGCCTTTGTAGAGGGTGAGTTGTACCTGTCATGGATGCAATTCTTTCCAAACCCTTTATTGCCTTTACTCTTTCTTTTCTTTATTACTTATTCTTTCTTTTTATTTCAAGGTCTAACTAGAGGACACTGCCTTGGCATGGTGACCGGAGCTGACAGTGTTACCCACAAGTACTTTCACAGAGATGATAAGGATGGCTCGTGATGAGACCCCTTTTCCCTTGGCCATGCAACCAAAGGTCACTGCCCTGGCATGGTAACCAGATAATGGCAATGTCATACTGCTAGGTACCCATGAACATAATGGGCTGGCTCGTGATGAGACCCCCCATCCTCTTGGCTAGGTCTTGTTTTGTCATTTTTCTTCGGGTCCCTCTTGTTTCTTGTTGAGAGGATTTTTATTGCCTTCTCGAGGATCCCTGAACAAGGCATCTCTAGGTTTTAATTTTTTATGGCTTTTATCTCTTACCATCTTCTTTTACCTCCTGGGACTTTAGCCCCTTCTTCCCACGAGATAAGGTGTAACCCCACAAACAGGTTATCCTAATGTCCGGACTAGGGGAATGAGATAGATGAGTGGGAGATAAGATATAAGAGTGATGATATGATGGGAGTGGATGATGGGCCTTCAAAATCCCCCCTGGTGGCTAACCAAAACCTATGGGTACAAGCTTGCTAGGGTGCCCTGTCAATCCCCCCAACCATGGTCAAGTGGGTTAATGTAAGATCCAAGAAGTCATTATAAATGAAAGGAATTTGATGCATATATCTGAAGGTTATAATGATCAAATATGACACATACCATGATACTTGGACCAATTACCTCATGGAGCAAGAGTCTTCTCTGATACAAGTCCAAGCCAAAGGTGATGGATGTTGTTGCTGCTGACACGAAAAATCTGATGAACAAGAAGAAAGATGGGCCCTCCAGGGCCATCATCAGGTCAATCATTCTCTCGGTACTCCATGTCTAGGACATGTGGGCCTTGAGACATGATCTCCTAGTTATCCCTAGAAATCAGGGATAACATCTGGCTCCAACTCGGGGACCTGTGCTCACCGTAGAACGCATGAGAACCTCAGCATCTCTGGCATAAACCTGCAGACCTACTCAGAATCAGAAGGGCATCAGTAACAAAGGTAGGGTGGTATTGCCACCCTGCAAATATAATATATGTATATGATTGAAATAAAGCAATCAATATGCAAGTGAGGAAGCAAACTAACATGAAATGCAAATGGTATAATACACGGAAGAATGTCTACCTACCTATACCTACCTGTGGAATCAGGTGTCTGGAGGGTAGTAACACTTGATATGTAAAGCATTTACTGGCAGTTTCAGAATTTCTCCTTCCATGGTCTCTAGGTTGAAAGAATTCGTACCTACACAACTCATGATTTTGTAAGGGCCTCCCCATAGGCTGTCAAATTTTTTGTGCATACCAGGATTTTATTTTCTTTTATCCCATAGCAGGACAAGATCTCCTTTGGTGAAATTTCTTTCCTTTGCTTTATGATCAAAGGTGTTTTTTATCTTTTATTGGTTTCTCATCATTTGACCCAAGGCACCTCTCTGTGTCTCATCTAGTTCTATCAGCTGATTGATCCTTCCTTGGATTTCTTCTGCATCTGTGGTGTATTGTTGAGCAAACCGAAGGATAGGGATTTGGAGGTTCATAGGAAGTTTCACTTCAAGTCCATATACTAGCTCAAAAGGAGTTTTCCCTGTGGAAGTTTTTGTCGTTATTCGATCCGCCCATACTGCATATTTTATTTTGCTATCCCATAACTTTTTATTTTCTCCAACAACCTTTTTTAGAATATTCATGAGGTTCTTATTGGTTGATTCTACTAATCTATTTCCTTGTGGGTAGTAGTTGGAGGAATGGGATAGGGTAATGCCATATTTGAAACAAAATTCTACCAAAGCATAGGAGCCAAAAGCTTTGGCATTATCTGTAGTGATCTTAGAAGGGGCACCAAACCTAGTTATGATCCGAACTTCCAAGAAATTCATGACTACTTCCTCGGTGGCCTTTTTTGTAGGAATTGATTCAACCCATCTAGTGAAATAGTTTGTAGTTGTTAGGATCCATTGATAGCCATTACTCAAATTGTCTTTGAATTCACCAACAAAATCCAAACCCCATTGCTGAAAGGGTGCCTCTACTACCACCAGATTCAAGGGCTGCGCTGGGAGTCTCGGTTTTCCAGAGAAGTACTGGCAACGTTGGAAAGATCGAACGTGTTGGTAAGTGTCTTAAAAGAGTGTTGGCCAATAATATCTGGCCCTCAAGATCTTATGGGCAGTAGTACGAGCAGAAAAATGTCCACCACAATGCCCAGAGTGCAATTCTTCCAATATCTTCTTTGCCTCTTCCTTGTTTACACATCGAAGTATAACGCCATCAGGATTTTTCCATCCAAGTCCGTCTTAAGTCAAGTAGTATTTCATAGCTCTCAATCTCAAAGCCCTTCTCTTGTAATCCACTAAATTATCAGGGCAAGACAAGTTCTTTAGATAATAAACGATATCGGAATACCACTTGTCATGTTCTAGTTCACTGATCATTACATTTACTTGCTCATTCTCACCCATCTGTATGGCTTCCTGATTGATTTTAGTCAACATTTGGGCCAAACCTTGTCCTTTTATTATCTTGGTGGGTTTTATTTCCAATTCATACTCTTGGATTTTGGAAACCCACTTTCCTCGAGTACCCATGCAGTCTTGTTGTGATAAAACGTCCTTCACAGCTGGGTATGGGACATAAGCCTTGATTTTATTGTAACCGATGTAGTTCCTGAAGTGTTTGAGGGATTTGACCAAGGCATAGGCTTGTTTCTCTGTGATGGAGTAGTTTAACTCTAAGTCTCTTAGGAATTTTCTCATAAAGGCCATGGGATGTTCATAGTTATCAACGTCTTTTTGCATCAGGACACCTGCAATAGTATCCTGGGATGCAAACGAGAATATTATGTAATCTTGCGAAAAATCAGGACTAATCAAGATGGGAGCTTGGGAGATAGTGTTTTTGATATCCTCAAAAGATCTGTTGGTCTCATATCCCCACCTAAAATCAACATCCTTTTTCAGTAGAGCGCTTAAAGGTTTTATCCTCTCAGCAAAATTTGGCACAAATCTACGGATGAAGTTGATTTTTTCGAGAAAATATTGCAGGGCTTTCTTGTTGGCCGGAGGGCAGACATCCTTTATTGATTGGAATCTTTCAGGATCAATGGAGACTCCTCCTTGTGAGGCCACGTGTCCCAACATTTTTCCTTCATCAATCCCAAAAACAAACTTCTTAGGATTCAGTGAGATACCATACTTTCTGCATCGCTCAAAAATAATCCTAAGGTGGGAGAGATGGTCTTTCCTATCCTTGGACACAACTGTAAGGTCATCTTGGTAAATTTCTATGATCTTTTGTATAAGGTATCTACAGGAAAATTCCATTTCTCTCTGAAAAGTGGCACCAACATTCATAAGACCAAACGACATCCATAAGTACATAAAAGTTCCCCAAGGTGTAGTGAATGTAGTTTTGAGTTGGTCCTCTCTTTTGAGTAAGATTTGGTTGTACCCCAAGAACCCATCTAGCAAAGACATCATCCCTACCATTGTGACCCACTGAAGCAAGTGTTCCATGTTTGGGAGGGGATAATTGTCCTTCAAAGACAACTGGTTGAGGTTGCGGAAATCAACACACAGGCATATATCACCATTTTTCTTTCGAACAACTACCAAGTTTGACATCCAAAAAGAGTACCTGATAGGGGCTATGATACCAGCATCAACCATCTTTTGGAGCTCCTTTTGTATCTGGCTTGCCAACTTTGGGTTGATATGCCTTAGCTTTTGTCGGAATGGCTTGGCTCCTTCTACCAAAGGTATGGCGTGTTGGATGACATCCCCCTTATAGGCCTTCAAATCATCATAGTTTCAAGAAAAGGTGTCTCTAAATTCTCTGATGAGCGCTAGTATCTCCTTTCTTTCTTTCTCGGTGGTCCCCTTTCCTATCTTGACCATCCTTGGGTCCATCTCTATATCGATATTGAATTCCAGGGCTTCTTCAACTTGCTTATTGGTTCTCTTTCCCTTGAAAACATCATGCCTGTCAAAAAGGTTTTCTAGGGGAATACAACCCTTTGGTAAGGTATTGTTTTGTAGGTTGATGACTTCTAAATCCATAGAGTTGGCCAAGAAAGCAACTTGCGAATCGGTAAATTCTTTTCTATTTTCCATGAATCTGATAATTTGATCATCATCCTTGAACACCTGCCAATGCTCCAAATTGTCGGGAATAGAGGGCCTAAAAAGAACCTCCATCTTGCATAGGTCGTGAAAAGGTCCTTCACATGGTTGTAAAGTAGAGGTTGAGACAGCCAAAGCATCAGCCACGTGGTTTTCTTCTCGAGGAACGGCTTCAATCGATACTTTGCTAAAGGATTTTGAAAGGGTTTGAGCCACATCTCGATATTTTTTCAACTTCTCATTTTTAGTGGCAAATCTCATCAAAACTTGCGACACAATGAGGTCTGAGTCCCCCTTTACTTCTAGGATTGTAACACCTTTGTCAATTGCTAGATTGAGTCCCAGAATCAAGGCTTCATACTCAGCCACATTGTTGGTGCAACGAAATTCCAGCCTATATGAGTGGTAAAAGACCTCACCTGAAGGAGCTGTTAAAAATACTCCAACGCCTGATCCAGAGCTTGAGTGTGACCCATCGAACTCCAAGGTCCAGATTTCTTCTATCTCTTCAATGGTGTCCATATCCAACTTCCCTTCCTGAATGAACCAATCATTAAGGCCACTATTGATGCATAAAATTTGGTCACTTGCCTCATCGGGGGTCTCAACTGGTGAGCCAACGAAAGGCTCATTATAGACGGTGAAAAATCCCCCTTCAGGATGAGGGATAGTTGCTATGGATTGCTTCTTGTAAATGCTTCCATTCAAGTGTTCTATGAGGTCTTTGTGAAGAATAATCTCAAAATTGTTTACATCATCTATGATGACCACATTTATCAAGAAAGGAGCACTGGGGCAGGAGTCAAATGCCACCTCAAGGTTGTTAATGATTCCTTTTGCAAAGTTATCTCCGGTATTTGCTTGTGAGATTCTTAGACCTAATTGATGCATAACTTCTTCTGTCATTATGTATGTTGTGGCACTTGGGTGCAAGAGACAGTTGCGAAAGAGAAAGTCTTTGAGTCAGAGGGAGACATAAAAAGGTGTGAACTCACAAACTTTGGAAACATGGTGTCCCACTTGGTGGATAAAAAGAGAGAAGTCTTCAGGAAGATTTGGTTCAACATTTTCGGGTAATACAACCTCAACTTCATCCTTCAGATGGGTCCTTTTCAAAGGGGGTTCTTGGGGAGGAACAACACTTTCATGGGAAATGCTCCATTTCCTCTTAGTGGGAGTGAGTTTGACTTGGAGGATCCTTGGAGGTTCAGGTTTCACCATAGGTTTATTACCAGGATCCCATAGTTCACAATTTTGTGTAAGATTTCTTTGATGAATGTAATCATCAAAATCAAGGTTCCTTTCAATCTGAAATGCCAGATCTTGCGCTTCTTCTAAAGTTGTTGGTGACCGGTCCTTAACGTTGAATTGCAAGGTTTCCTCTAAGGAGGACGAGAAGTGATCGATGATGGCTTGTTCTGAGCCCACCTTTGAACGGACCTTTTTGAGGAGAAGGTTGAACCTATCACTGAAATCTCTAACAATCTCACAGGGTCCTTTGCAAATGCTAAAGTATTGGGAAAAGGAGTCTTGTGAATGTTCACTATCACACCACCTTATTTTAAAGTCTTTTTGTAGTTCTTCAGGGTTTTTTATGCTTCCCTTAGGACACCCATCAATCCAAACTTTAGCATCTCCTATAAGGGAACTTGCAAAGAGCCTCATGAAGACATTTGGGTGATCTTGACCAGCCAAATGAAAATCAAAACTATCACAGAAATGGGTCCAATACGAGTTTCCAGGGGTGCCCTTTCCTGAGAAGAAAGGTAGCCAAGAGTTTGCATCCTCGGGTAATTCATGCAGCCCCCCTTGGATGTTGCTAAAGTCGAAACAATTGAAATTCTCTGAGTAAGACCATTTGTGAGGATCAGGATTAACTAGAGGCGTAGAGCTTGTTAGAGTGATAGTGGCCACAGTAGATGGATTTGAGTATTGTCGCCCGCTACGGGTCGTCATTGATGGAGTCGCCAGATAATTTACTTGAAACTATCAAAGAAAGGGGAAATAAAGTCTAGTGGAGTCACTAGGTAAGCTTGTAAGAGAAAGGTCTTTGAGGCAAGGCTTACCAAAATATTTGTCATTGAGGAAGATTGACTCAGTGATCCCCGACAATGACGCCAAAATGTTATCGCACAATTTGTAGTTTAGGTCAAAGGCTAAAGGATAGAGACCAAATTGGCATAACAGGAACCTTCCCCACCCAATGTCACCTCAATCGGGAGGTTCTTTCTATTTAGGGAGTTTAACCCAAGGGAGATGTCCCCGTTAACCTAGGGTTTTGAAGAGGCAAAGGTATAAAGTCAAGATTAAAGTTTCCCCTTCACAGGTTACCACCAAGGTCAGACAGTCCGGCTAATCAGCCAATAAAGAAGTGTATGCCCAAATGAAAACACCTGCCTGGAACAAGACAACAATAGTACAATATATATGCAGGCTATAACTCAATGGGTTAGTACTTCAATGACTATCTGATATCAATTAATAAGCAATGTAAAAACAATAGATATCAATGAGGTCAACGTTTTATCAATTAGCTATGGAAAAAGCATCAATTCATTAATAACTATCAAGGTGATCAAGCCAACAATGTATCCAACCAACACTTTACTCAATAAATGCTTTAAATCATCATTTAATTGCCTATATTCAACATTTGTTGCGTCAAGATGAGATAACCAACTGCGACGTTAGCCTTAATTAGGTTAGTTTGTTAGTTAGCGTTTCAAAATTCAAAGTTTTGAGAGTTGTTTTGGACACTAGGACTTCAACGTTGGAGGCCAAAGATCAGTGCCTTAGGGTATATGGAGTGAAACAAGATAAGGGAACAAGGTCTTGAAAGGATGAAGACTTAAAGACAAGAGGGAAGGGTTCTAAAGTGCTGCAAAGGCAGAGCCCTAGAATCAAAACAACTAGCATAAATGATAAATTTAACTAAAGGATGAGGTGAGAGAAAGTGTTGTAAAGACAAGGCTTTCAAACCCTAGAAGATGATGGCCCTAGGTGTAGATAACCTAGGCATAGGATGTCACCCCCTTTTCAACCTATAAAATTCAATGCTAGCTTAAGGGAAGAAGCAAGATGAGTGTAGCAAAGGCTAGGCTCAATCCTTCTTCTTCAATGGTCGAAATATTTCTCTCTAAGGGGACATGAAACAAGGACCTACTTGTGTGCTTGTTACCTAGGGTTTCAAATCAGAAATTTAATAAGAAAATGCAAGAAATTAAACCTACAACCATTCAATTAAGAAGTTTTGCAAGAAAATCGCTTACATATCATGAAGAAAGCATGTGAAAACCCTAGTTGTAAACCTTCCTTGGAGAGAAATGCCAAAAGATGCCAAAACATCCTTCCAATAATAAGTGCACCTCACTTAGAAAGACAAAATACCCTAGGAGGGCGCAAAAATAAGACCTCACAAGTGTGAATGAATTGTGTTATGTCCAAATGAGGGAAAAACATCCTCAATATATACAGTATCATGCCCTTTTAATTAATTTTAGGTCATAAAAAATAGCCGACAAGGCTACTAACCAAAATCATATTGTTTTACATTAAATTGTTAAATGAAAACCCTAAATGAGCAATACGCAAGTCGTCAATCCCCTTTGAGGGAGACGTTGGCCCTTTTTAGGGAAAAATATAGCACTAGATGACAAACGTTGGCCCTCCTTGGGCCTCCAAACTTTGCCACATGTGACAAACTGCCCTGTTAAACTGTCATGCACTGGAGGTGACATCAAGGGATCCTAGATGACGTCCTGGGCCATCAGAGGGACACGTTCCACCTGCAGTGGGTCAACCCCCTAGGGCTGGGCTCAGCCAAGGTGTCCTGGATGAAAACGTCCTCCTTCTTCTCTTGTGCAAAGGCTCGACCAATCATTGTCCTGTCTCTGCCCCTAATGGGGTCCCAACAACCATCTGATGGGCTCTTCAGCTCCATGGAGGTCCGAACTAATCATCCCCCCATGTGTACCAGTCCAACTGGTACATGTCCGTCGGGCATGATCTTGCACATCAAAAACTTTTCCCTCCATGGGCTCATTAGTCATAGGGATCATAGGAATGTCAATCATATTTCATCATTAATTTTATCAAATGCATGCATAAAACCCCTAGCATATCATCCAATAGCTCAAAGACATTAGAATGACCTACTATACAAAGTTGAAGAAAAAGGCAAAATGCCCTATTGGGCCAGCATCCATAAGAAAAGGAAAGTTTCCAGAGGATATCATCCAAGCCATGTAACACGAGGTGGTGTGGTCAAAGGATGTCTAGACATATAGGTAGAGTGAAAAACAAGGGTGATATTATCCGTGGGTGCCTTTGTAGAGGGTGAGTTGTACCTGTCATGGATGCAATTCTTTCCAAACCCTTTATTGCCTTTATTATTTCTTTTCTTTATTACTTTTTCTTTCTTTTTATTTCAAGGTCTAACTAGAGGACACTGCTTTGGCATGGTGACCAGAGCTGACAGTGTTACCCACAAGTACTTTCACAGAGATGATAAAGCTGGCTCGTGATGAGACCCCGTTTCCCTTGGCCATGCAGCCAAAGGTCACTGCCCTGGTGTGGTAACCAGATAATGGCAATGTCATACTGCTAGGTACCCCTGAACATAATGGGCTGGCTCGTGATGAGACCCCCCATCCTCTTGGCTAGGTCTTGTTTTGTCATTTTTCTTCGGGTCCCTCTTGTTTCTTGTTGAGAGGCTTTTTATTTCCTTCTCGAGGATCCCTAGGTGAGGCATCTCTAGGTTTTATTTTTTTATGGCTTTTATCTCTTACCAGCTGCTTTTACCTCCTGGGCCTTTAGCCCCTTCTTCCCACGAGATAAGGTGTAACCCCAAAAACAGGTCATCCTAATGTCCGGAACAGAGGGAATGGGATAGATGAGTGGGAGATAAGATGTAAGAGTGATGATATGATGGGAGCGGACGATGGCCCTTCAAAATCCCCCCTGGTGTCTAACCAAAACCTATGGGTACAAGCTTGCTAGGGTACCCTGTCAATCCCCCCTACCATGGTCAAGTGGGTTAATGTAAGATCGAAGCAGTCATCAGAAATGAAAGGAATTTGATGCATATATCTGAAGTTTATAATGATCAAATATGACACATACCATGATACTTGGACCAATTACCTCATGGAGAAAGAGTCTTGTCCGATACAAGTCCAAGCTGAAGGTGATGGATGTTGTTGCTGCTGGCAGGACAAGTCTGCTGAAGAAGAAGAAAGATGGGCCCTCTAGGGCCATGCTAAGGTTAATCCTGCTCTCAGTACTCCATGTCTAGGACTTGTGGGGCTTGAGACATGATCTCCTAGTTATCCCAATAAATCGGGGATAACACCCCCCACCAAGCATACAAGATTTCTATGTAGTCACAACGCTTACCCTCCCCAATATGGTGCTGGCCATTCTAGTCTGGTATCTACATCCCCCCGCGATGGTCCCTAAACCATCACTCCCTCTCCAAACAGAAGGAATCCCGATGCAGATCCCAGTACCTACTCCTACCACACCACCCCACCCCCACTTGATAACACCACTGCTACAACCAGGGGTAGACAAAAGAAGAAAGTGCCCATCGCTCCCCTTTCTCCTCGCATCCAACCTCCTTTTGCTCTATGCAAGCAAGATGGACACCCCACCAACAAATTCCCATCTTTACTTGAGCTACGCAATCTAATTCAACTCCCTCGAGCACCAACATCGTCCTTCACTTCATCTAGTACTACTGCTATCTCCCCTAACACAAGTAGCAAAGGACTACAAACCAAATTCACATGCGCCATTTGTTCAGAATATGGCCATTATATGCACCATTGTCTAGTGCTACCTCAATTTCGGCAGAGATTTCAGCAAGAACCCACTCCATCTGCATCATCTCAAACACATTTCACTGAAATCCATTATGTCATGACCTCAATCAATGAACGCATGAGATGCCCTTTCTCTCTCTACAAATCATTAGATCATTTAACATACTAATGTCCTATGATCATTGAATATAGGCGTCGCCAAATGGCCCTGATTCAAAATCCTACACCCCCCCTAGTAGAATCGGTGATTACCCCTACTCCATCACTAGAGGTTATTCATATCATTTCTCCTAAGCCTGAGGCCCTCCCTATTCCTCCATGGTTCTTGGATAACTTATACGAGGATTTACCTCCAAATTCCCCCAATTCTCCAATTCATTTTCCCACGAAAATTTTACGCACGACTACCATTTTTAACCCACAATATCTCAATATTTGGTTTATGTCGAGTGAACCATTGCAATCCCCTTGCATCACCCCTCCTTCTTATTTACCACCAGCAGACAACCCCACGGTGAAAATCACCGATGTGGCTCCTGTAGACCCCCTATATTCTCAACAATTCCACTGCTACAAAGACATCCTCGAGAAGTTAACTACCCTCGATTGCCCATGGGATGCGCTCCACCACAGAGTGCTCTTTCTTTCATGGGAAGCCTTCGTGCATCCTAACCAAAACCCCATATACCCAGTCAAAACCAAATATTTTCTCCCATCCGGGCATATAGATTGGTTCAATAACCCTATCTCTGCCCCCGACGCTTTTGAAGAAGGAAATATGGCCAACATTTCCCCCACCATAAAAATCGATATTTCCATCAAACATGGAATCATAGAGGAAATCACCATTGGCACCGCATGCTCTCCTAAAGAAATTATAGCCTAAAAATATCTCTTCCAGGAATACCGGGACATTTTTTCCTGGTCATACACAGAGATGCCTGGCCTTGACCCCTCTATTGTCGAACATTGTATTGACACTTGGCCTGATATCACACCTGTCCGTCAAAAGAAATGTCCACTCCACCCATCCAAAGAGACGACCATCAAGGCCGAGATTGACAAATTACGTGCCGTAGGGTTCATCTACCCCATCGCCTATACGTCATGGGTCTCCAACCTCATCCCTGTTAACAAAAAATAGGGCACCATCCGTGTCTGTACGAACTTTCACGATCTCAATCACGCCTGTCCCAAAGACAACTTCCTAATGCCCTTTATCAACCAAATTATCGATGATTTCACTGGTCACGAGGCTTTGTCCTTCATGGACAGTTTCTCTAGCTACAACCAAATTCAAATTCACCCAGCTGATCAATACAAAACCGCATTCACTACCCCCTGGGGTACTTTTGCATATCGTGTCATGCCTTTTGGCCTCAAGAACGCTGGCGCAACTTTCCAATGGGATATGACATACATTTTTCATGATCTGCCTCATATCATCCTCGCATACTTGGACGACCTCACAGCTCGATCCAAGAAACACACTCAGCATCTCGATGATTTACGAATCATCTTCCAAAAGGTGTCGTCAGTACAACATCCGCTTGAACCCCCTCAAGTGTGTTTTCTGCGTCATCTCTAGGTGCCTCCTTCGGTTCATCGTTTTCCAACATGGCATTACCATGGACCCCCTCAAACTCCAAGCCATCACAGAAATTCCACCTCCTCGAAATTTACGCCAACTGCAGAGCCTACAAGGCAAAGCTAACTTTCTACGGTGCTTTATCCCAGATTATGCCACTCGTGCACATGACTTCCTTCGCTTGCTATGCCATGACATCCCATTCCATTGGGATGAACATGCCTAAACCAATTTTGATGATCTTAAAGCGGCACTCTCCAACACCCCGTTGATTAGTCCACTCGACTACAACTGCGACTATATCCTCTACATATCAGCCTCAACCATCTCAGTAGCAGGAGTTCTCATCCAAATAGGGGATGATGATCGTGAGCATGTAAGTTACTACATTAGTAAAAATCTTTCAGGGACATCCTTGAAATACAATCACAAAGAGAAAATGGCCCTTGCAGTCCATAAATTGTGCCATTATATTCTTCTTTGAACTACCAGAGTCGTAGCAGATTCCAACCCCATGCAATACTTGCTCAGTCGCTGACAAATTAACGTGAAATTTGCCCGATGGATCGTCATCCTTCAGGAGTATGACCTCGAATTTCCAACACCCAAGAGAAAGAAATCCCTCATCCTTGCCGAACTCATTACGACATTTCCCTTAGATACTACCAATTCTCATGTCAATACCGATTTCCCCGACAAGCATCTCTTTTACATCCCCTCAGATGATCCTTGGTACGATGATCTTCTCGTCTACCTCCGAACACAAAAATTCATAAATCACCTCTCCAGGGACGATCATTGACGAATTTGTCATCACGCCCCCCGCTACCTCCTTATCAGTTATATCTTATATCGACAAGGGTTCGACACTATACTCCGTCGATGTTTGACTATATACGAGGCCTATAGAGTCTTGAATGACTGCCACAACGGTGCTTGCAGAGGTCACCTCTCAGGGATGGCCACTGCTTAGAAAATCATTCATCCCGGATAATTTTGGCCTACATTGTTTCACAATTGCATCCACATTGTGAAGTGATGTGATAAATGTTAGCTTTATGCCAACAAAGCACGAGCACCACCCACTCTTTTACATCCAGTCATTACTGCCAGCCCCTTTTTCAAATGGGGCATAGATTTCATGACTTGCAACCCTCCGTCTAGCAATGGACACAAATACATTTTCATTGTAGTCCATTACTTCACCAAGTGGGCTGAATCCATGCCTACCTTCAACAACACCGCTGGCACTGCAGCACACTTTTTCTTTAACCATGTCATCTCCCACTTTGGAGTACCACTATAGTCAGTCTCTGACCACAGGAAACATTTCAAGAATATGATTTTCGTCGAACTCTCATCTAGGTTAGGCTTCTCCCACGAGTTTCCTTCCCCATACTATGCTCAATCTAATGGACAGGTAGAAGCAGTCAACAAGGTCCTCAAAACCATGTTGCAGTGCATGGTTAACAAACATAAGACCAATTGGCATCATATGTTATTCTCCACGCTATGGGATTATCGCACAGTAGTTAAAACTGCCACTTATTTCACAACATTTCATCTAGTCCACGGGGTCGAGGCACCACTATTGAGCTATTACTCGACACTACTCCAATGGAGCAGTGTTTGCTGAACTTAGAGTCACTGGATGAAGATCATTGATCTTCATTATAGAACAATGAGGCAGCCAAGAAACGATCAAAGGCCACCTTTGATCTCCATGTCAACCTTCGCTCATTCAACAAAGGCGACCTCATCCTTGCTTATGATATCGCTCACAATACTCTAGGCCATGGAAAATTTGAGTCACTATGGCATGTCCCTTACATCATCCAACATTTCCTCACTAAAGGCACATACATTATAGCCTCTCCTGAAGGCCACCCTCTCAAAGAACCCGTCAACGGGTTGTACTTAAAGAAATTTTACGCCTGAGCGTAGCCATTCTACACTAGGATTTTTCTTTTTGTACGGTTTTTGTAGAGTTTTTAATCTTTTTGTCCATGCCTTACATCTAATCTACCATTTGTAATATTGACATATGCCTCCTCCATCGATTTACCACATTGGGTACACCGACGGAGCTAGCTGGTGGACACAGAATCTCGCTTCGGCCGCTTGGACCCTCTATTCCCCCTCACATGAGCTACTCCACTCTAGTGACATATCTTTGGGTTCAACAACCAGTAACCAAGCAGAGTACACCGTCGTCATTAGTCTCCTCATTGCGGCCATTCATCGCCACATTTTTCACCTTAGCTTCTTACTCGATTCTCAACTGGTTGTCCTCCAACTCAACAATGTGTACCATGTCCGCGATCCTTGCCTCTTCTGCAAATACCTGCAAGTTAGAATTTTATCTCGACATTTTGATTCTATCACATTTACACATATTCCAAGACAATTTAATCAAATGGAAGATAATATGGCTAACCTAGTGTTAGATTGGCATTTATCACATCAAGATACCAGTAAGCATACATAAATCATCAACAACCTATCACAACATATAGATTAGACATCATTAAAAAGCACTAAAAAACATCAACACATGTGAACACCACAAAGATCCCTAATGTATATCCATATCCATATATATATATATATATATATATATATATATATATATATATATCGGTCAAAGTGCCATCAATGTTTACAAAAAATAGTACATCAAGTACAACATCTGTAGGTAGGTGGGCCCTACAACTATATATAGTCCATTTTGCCCAACTTCTAGACTCAATTCTGGGAGCTCCAGGTGTCCGTTTTTCGATCCGTCTCTAGCCACAGGATTAGAATCTTGCCACCTACCCCATTCCATTCCCTAGGACACTTTCCATCCTCAGCCCCCGGGGGTCATTTTTCTCATGTTACGCTCAGGTACACATACTTACATTCACACATTATTAAATACTTGTTAGATGATATTTCTCTTCATATATTGTTCACATCGGGTATTTGGTTTTCATGTGTGTAGGTACTTGATCATTATGCATCAACAATTCCTCTCAGGTATATTATCGACACTGGCATGTAGTCATTCCCTCTGAATATAGAATGCATCTCCCAGTTAAATCCTTTGATATTTACCTCTAAGGATCCCTATGTCCAACTCTGCATTATTTTTTCCTCCACTGCATTTTGGTACTGTCACCCGGTATCACTCTCCCCCACATGAGTTGTCCCATTCATAGTCCCCCTTGGCACTTTGACACTCATGTTGTTTTTTCACCCTCTAGGGATGGGAGTCCCAATAGTCTTACGCATCGTCGAGAACCAACCACATACTCCTTCTCCTCATTTTTCTATCCTACCCAATGGACTCCCAGGTTACTTCATCATGGTTCTATTTTGAATGCACCTCCGTAGTATCATTAACCATCCATTTCATCCACCGTCAGTTTTCTCATCTGCAGATTGTCCTCCATACATTTCCC
>ML782153.1:512567-533822 GCA_009831015.1 Picea engelmannii | reverse complement strand
ATTTTTCTATCCTACCCAATGGACTCCCAGGTTACTTCATCATGGTTCTATTTTGAATGCACCTCCGTAGTATCATTAACCATCCATTTCATCCACCGTCAGTTTTCTCATCTGCAGATTGTCCTCCATACATTTCCCTAATACAGAAACCCGCCTATGGGGCCCCAACCCTCCACTTGTTTTCCAAATAACTTGCGCCATCGTCAGGCCAAGCCATCTTACACTGGGGCACCCGTTTCTGTATCTTCATAGTTATCCCAACTCATTCTTTATTATTTTAGTAATTGTACAAACCCTTTTTCCGGCATTTGCATATCTTTTTGTTGTCGCCTTTAGTGACCTTCCTTTTCCAGCAACGCAACCCTTGTCGCCCTTGGTTGGGGCATTTTTCACTTCCTGACATCAATGACATTATCCATAAACCCCAAGTATCCTACAACCCTGTTGATGGGCGAAATTGACTGTTCGTCAACAGAGAAAGTGGAACCGGTTCGGGGTTGTCTAATAACCCAAGCCGTTTGGGATGAACCACCTTGACGGGTTTAGAGGCTCCGTTAGCCGATATAAGGTCCTAAGAAAACAAAAAAGAAAACTAAACTACACTAACTAACTAAAAATAACAATTAAAATAAACTAAATTAATTAAACTAAAACTAACTATTAAACAAACTAACTAATCTAACTATTCTATATATATATACAATCTACTAACTAATACTATACTAATTCTTAACTAATTAACTATCTAACTACTAACGGAAATATAACTTATTCACAAGATGTACAATATCTACAATTTACAGATTTGAATAAAACCTGAAAAACTCATTTGCATTCTGCCCTAAGACAGAGAGATATTTTTGTTGATTTTATATTTTTATGAACAAGAAATAAAACAAAAGACTAACTAAACTAAACAACGTAAATACTAATTCTAACTACAAATCTAACTAAGCATATATCTAACTAAACTACTAATAAATACACTAAACAAATTAACAAAAATAAATGACAAACTGACCTGGAGAAATGCTCCAGATTTGTCCTGTGTATGATGACTGTCTTAGCTGATCGGAGGGAGGAAACCCGCACCAAATTATCCAGGCGCTTCTCGTAAATGATAAGCTGCAGTGCTCTTTAAGTATGATTACAGTACAAACAAGACATAAAAATCTACAACAATCTTATGATTTATGAATCTTAACAATTAGGTAAACCAGTATGCAAAGACTTATACAAAATAATTCAATTGATGAAGAAGAGAAATATGTCATTCATTAACTGAATCAAATAATTACTGTATTTTTAAGTATTGAAAGAAATCAAATATGGATAAAGCATTAATTAAATCATATCATTCTGCAATAGACTATGATAGCTAAAGTAGTCTATAATCAACTGCAAATGACATGCATAAACTTGAAACAAAAGATTGATATATTGAAAAGAGAAAGCTGTACAAAACATCAACTCTTGTCTCATTTTGTATTAGAAATCCATAGCCAGGTTCTCCCACAAGTGAGGATGCCCCTTATTACAAAAAATAATAAGTATTTAAAGAGCTTCTACAGGGTAAAACATCCCTATAGAAGTTATCAAACTGTTTACAGAAAATCTGGGAAGATATCCCAAGTCTGGATAAACTAGGAACCTAAAATAAAACTAAAACACACAAATATCTCCTAGACTATCCAGCATGTCCCATGCAATTTGAATTTACCTGAAAAGGGTAAAAAATGGACAAGTTAGAAAGATATTTTATTAATAAAATGATAAAAAATTTAATTCTGTAGATGGTCTAAATAAGACACAGAATCATCATCAAAATCAATTCAAAATCTTTTAAAGAATCAAATTCAATTAACATCCAATAGCTGTTTGAAAACGAATCATTCAAACTAAAATTGTTATACCATTCGAAACCAAACAAGACCAAGATCAATCAACTAATTACAGAGATAGGTGTACTCTGTTTTGTTTGTTACCACAAAGTCGGGTGAACAGAATCATAATCAAATAGTTGTGAAATCGTTTCATATTAATTTGAAATCGATCAAAACAAATCACAAGCAATTGCTATGCTGCCTCATAAATAGGAGACATGATCGAATCTAAACGAGATCATAACTGTAATCAAACAATTTATGCCATGAGCGAATTAAACCAAAACTGGCCCGTAACTGTCCACAAATGAAATCGTAATGAAATCACTCAGTTGGTAACAGGGTTCATAATAATTATCTGATCGTTTGTTTTTAGCAAATTGGGGCAGACAAGATCATCCACGAAATCTTTTCTTGAGTGAATTTACAAACAACTATTACCCTAATTTCCTCATACGAATTTAACAGAATGACATAAGTCGAACTGAGTTAACAAACTCGTTTGAGAGCAGAACTGTAATCAAATCTATTTTTGACACGAATACAATTCATAAAATCGATCAAACTATCTGAAGATACAACGATCCAATCAAGTGAACCAAATAGTTGGGGTTTTACATGGTCATCGTGGATCAAACCGTTCTATGATTCAGGAATGAATATCATTTGCACAGACTTAAATGAGAGTATTGTTTCCATAAAAATAGAGTCATTCTTTCCAAATTGGAAACGATCAGAGTTGTATTCTCAATTTAGACACAACATATAAAAAGATCGTTACAACCAAACTTATGAAATCGTTCGACAATTACAGCATAGAAATTAACCATAACTAAATCAAATCAAAACATGATCGCATTCTAAATCTAGTATGAAAAACTTCCTGTTCAAATTGGATACAAACCAATTCACTTGACAACAAACCATCAATTTCATTAACTCAATCGAGCAAATCAAATCCAATCGAAAACCAATCAAATCTGATAAAAATCTATCGGTGACTAAATTGGGTATGAGCAAATCATGTAACCAAATCGAAATTTTATTTATTTTTAGCAAAGCAAAAACAATATACAGGATGAACACATTATGACAAATCCATTTCGAAATATAAACAAAGCTATTCGAAAACAAATTCAAATCATTATATTAATCCAAAAAATTCACCAAACGAAAATGATATCAACATTCATACCTGTATGACGAGCAGACGGCTTGATCATCACATTTTGGAGTTGACAATGGCTGTAGCCGATTCAATGTTTTTAAATATGATGGAACCAATGGTCTTTTTCTTCCTATCAATTGCTTGAAGTTTGTCTCTTCGGTTGGTCAATACTGCAACTTGGCTTTCCAGAGATTGGATTTTTGATTGAATCACAGGAACATCTATATAGTACCATTCCAACCATAAATCACATTGGTCATAGGACGACTGTCCGGGTTTCGAAAGAGCAGGTAAGGGTTTAGTTACATTGCCCAGGGTTTCGTTAGGCAGTTTGATCCCTGGGTAACTGGGGTTATTCTTTAGGCAAGGGGGCAAATTCGACACGAAATCATAAGGTGGCTCGGAGGACAGACCCTGTGAGTAAGGGTACTCACTGGCTAGGAAACGTTCTATGTCAGAGTCCAAATCCTCACTAAGGACAATGGACTTCTGCTCAACGGTGGATTTAGGTTTATTCCTAGCCATTCTTGAAATAAGCCGATCGTTCCTTTTACCCTTGGCATTAGCAGTAGGGTTTGCCTTAGACTTTTTTTCTCACAGGCCTCTTTATAGCCTCGACCTTCTCAGTTATAACGTCTGGTAAGTTAATATTAGGGTCAACCGAAGGCTTAGGAGAGGGAAGTAGGATATGGAAGGGTACGAGTGGCTCGACCTTGGTTTCATTCACCACAGGCTTGTCAACCTCGACAGGGTCTGTGTCATCAAAATCATTTCGAGCGATAAAAGCTCGCCAACTATCACCATGGAGACTTAAGTAATGAACAATGATAAGTTTAATTAATCCATGGTGGAACAGGCTACTGTCAGCCTTCTCCCTTTTAAACCTTTTTGACATTTTATATAGGCTACGCTGGAAGTAAAAGGGCATATTCAACGGGTATCCCATAAAATTCATTAACAAACGCAGGTGGTAGAGAAAAACGAGTCCATATCGACCCTCACAGGTCACGAACTGCTTAACTATTATCAGAAGGTCATGCCATCGTGGTTTAAGCAAGGATATGGGCATACCTCTGTCACAAGATGTGACTTTGCGCGAGACGAACAGTAGAGGCCACAGAACCTCTTCCACTTTCAAATTTTTGAACCAACGCTGGCCCATGGCAGGTAACCCAGTGGCAGATCTAATAAATTCCTCATTGATTTCCAACTGAAGGTCACCCACCTTGGCTCTACAGCCATCAAAAGTCAGGGCGAACTGCTGTGCCACAACTAGATTAAAACCCTCAAATTGCTGTACAAAGGTGAGCCATCCGTTATCCTCCAAGTCTTTCCGGGCATTGTCAAATAATAGCAAGGCTTGGTTGCCATTTGGATCGATTCGCATGACTGGCTGCATGGAGCCGAGAACACGGTAAGTCTAGGGTTTGGATCATAACACACATAGGAGAAGAGAGCGCGAAGGGTTACCCGAGCTAACAGAGGGGAACGGGGATAAGGGATAAGCATTAATGGCAGCGTGCGTAGGTGGTGGAGTTATTCACTGGCCATGCATAATAGTCATTGCTAATGTACAACCGACAACATTCATAGTTGTTTAACCCACTATAGTATAGTTTAATAATCATGCCACTTGCCCAACCAATGAAATCAAATGGTAAGTGTATAAACCAACGCGCGCAATCAACGTTATGCCATAGTTTTAAAACATCAATATACAGATTGAAACCAATACCAAATGTTTAACCATGCTCCAATGTATTGTAATAATTCGTATCAAGAGTTTAACCAATGTGCCAATGGGTCTTCATATAATCAACATGCCAATAGTTATGAAAACACGAACATAGGTATCATATTAAAAGATATATATGAAGGATTTAACCGTAACACCTATGTATTTTCATGAAACCAATGGTCAAGTAGATCAAATAACAGAACATATAAATCCAACACTAATGCATCACAACCTCAATGAAACCAAGTCACACAATCAATCCAAGAATGTCTAATGAGTACAGTTCGAAAGTTTTGCCAGTTACATAGTGAAATGTAAGCGCAATGGGCATGTCAACAAAAGGACAATGACAGTTCAGATAATGATTTTAATGTGACTATCAAAGACCAAGTTTTCACGCTTACAGTCGTGAAAACAAAAACGAAGGTAAATGTGCAAATGTCGCAAAAATAAAAGTGTCGTTTATTTAAAAAAGCGACGAAAATTGATGTTTGCAAAACATTGGTGTAGGCAGCTTATAAGACAATGAAAAAATGTGATTTGGCTGCCAACAATGGCGACACACTGGTAGAAGCAGTTATCTCTGCCAAAAGGAACAAATTCAGATCAGGACAACAAAGATAATTCCAACTCAAAAATAACAACCAGAAAATCATACAACATCATCATTAACCAATTATTCCAGCAGTGTTTTAAAAGATGAAAACTGATAACAGTCTTAAGATTAGCGAATCACAATATTAAAGATAAAATCTCCAATACTGTTGGCATAGCCACTGCTGCCAGTAGGCGTCCATAGCCTCGACAGGGTTGCCATTTAACCCACTCTGACATCTGTATCCTGCCAAGAAGTTCTGGATCAGAATAAAGGACAATAAAAAGGTTTCTTATTTGCAAATTTTCATATACCCGACATTGCTTCACTGCCCGCAGGCCTGTTCAGTACCCTGGTGAAGTTGCCTTGGCATCATGCATGCATTTACCCACTGCCAACAGACCTGTTCAACATCCCGGCGGGTTTACAAGCACTTCCCACAGCTCTTATTAATAATTTATTTTGTTTTTTCTTTCATAGATATATAGCTGAGCGGGGTGACACTTAAAATCATGATATTTTGACATATTTTTTCAAACCTCATCAGAATTTTTTTTTTTTTTTTTAGAACTGTCCTTTATTTAGGTCCAGAGATGTTTTATTTACAAAAACAACTTCCTAAGGCCGGGAGACATCTTCTGAGTCATTCCCTGAAGGAATAGGGACAACGTAAAAAGATAATAGATGATCATGACAAGCTTTACTCAGAGATCGAAATCAATCATCTTCTTTCAAACAACAGACTTTTCCAACATAGATATAAATTCCGGAAATATACCATTGATGTTTATACAAGTTTTCTTAGAAGTTATTTCAGAGGAGGAACTTTTTGTTTTCTTTATCTGAATAGCTCGGTACACAGGTATGTGTGTTTGGAAGAAAACACAAACTGATAAATTCAAAGAAAAATCAAAAGCAAAAGGCAAACAAAAAAGAAAACAAAAGMAAAATATGTACATAATATACAAGGATTGTTATCAAGCAAAGTACCTTTTTAGGGCTTGGCCATTCACCGGATAGGTGTCAAGCTGACCCTCAAGATTCTGCAATCGAAAAGAACTGGGACCCAACTTTTCAGCAATTAAAAACRGTCCAAGCCATAAGTTTTGAAATTTAGTGTGTTCCCCCTTTCCCTCATGTGGTTTGTCCCATTTTAGGATGAGGTCACCTACTTCAAAATTCCTATCAGAAGTAGAATTAGAATCAAACCAACTTTTAACCAATAGTTGATGTTGAACTAACTTACATTTAGCTTGGGCTCTTACCTCTTCTAGCTTCATCAAAGCGTTAATTCGGTTTTCCAAAGGGGGACAATCTTCTTCTTGAATTTTCTGCGACAAATGTAGCGAAGGAAGAAGAATGTGAGGTGGAAAAATTGCTTCTCTGCCATAAACGAGAAAAAGGGGGGAGTTACCTACAACAGCTTTTGGTGTTACCCTATCAACCCACAATGCGTTCAACAATGCATTGTGCCAATTTTTGTGATTTTCAACCACCGTTCTCTTGATGATTTTAATCAAGTTTTTGTTTGTCGATTCTGCCAATCCATTGCCCTGGGGGTAATAGCTAGCATAATACTTCAGCTTAATTCCTTTTTCCAAAGTGAACTTGCTCATCTCAAGAGAGGAAAAGTAAGAAGCATTATCGAATACTAAACAGTGAGGGATACCGAAATGAGTGATAATATTCGAATTTAGAAAGACAATTACCTGACTGGTGTTGACAGTTTTTAACGCAGCAGCTTCAGACCATCGGGTAAAGTAATCTGTGGATGTCACAATAAACTTGTGCTGTTGTGAGGACGGGGGGTTGATTGGACCTATGATATCAAGGCCCCACTGCTGAAAAGGAGAATCTACTGAAACGGGCTGTAGAGGAAAGACTGGCTTTTGTAACCGTCCTGACGCTTTCTGACAGATGATACATTTATGACACAAGGCATGGACATCTCTAAAAAGTGTGGGCCAGTAATAACTGGCTCTTAAAACCTTATGAGCAGTGGTGTCACCACCAAAATGACCACCAGCTTCTCTTGCATGCAACTCGAGCAAGACTTTTTCCGCTTCGTCTTTTTCAAGACAGCGCATCAGTACGCCGTCAAAATTTTGATGAAACAGGATGCCATTAACCAGATGAAAGGAGGTGGAATTTAATCTTAACGATCTTCTTTTAGCGGGATCCAGGTGACGGGGGGCTGACCCATGTTCAAGACAGAATCTTATATCGTCATACCAAGGACTGACAGAGTTTTGTGTGCAACAGATTAATCTTTGATCGCTTTGTCCTAGGTTTGACGTATCGCTTTCTTCTTGTTGTCCTGCTGCTGAATCAACAACTAACTTGCATAACCCTTGGCCTCTCACTATCTGAGCTGGGGTGATTTCTAAGTCATACTCCTGCAAAGAAGTGACCCAATTAGCTCTCTTTTCACCTAGTTCCTTCTGCACTAACATGTTCCTGACGACTGGGTAGGGGACAATAACTTTCGTCCTTGAATTCAAAAGATAGGACCGGAAGTGCTTAACTGCTTTGAAAACAGCGTAGGCTTGCCAATCTACTATTGGGTAATTAAGTTTAGTGCCTTTGAAAGTAGAGCTCATAAAGGCAATGGGTACTTCATTGTTTTCGACATTCTTTTGGGTTAGGATGGCGGCATAGGAACGGTCAGAAGAAAAAGTGTAGAGTGTGAAGTCTTGAGAAAAATATGGGCTCATGAGAGACAGAGCGTCTATTATGGCCTTCTTTATTGCATTAAAAGCTTGATTTTCTAGGGGTCCCCAGTGATATTGGGTGTCTTTCTTAATCAAGTTCTGCAAGGGTCTGACCATTTCGGAGAAGCTGGGGACAAATCTTCTCACGAAGTTAATCTGGCCTAAGAAAGACTGCATAGATTTTTTGGATGTAGGAGGGGGAAGTTTTGTGATGACTTGATTCCTTTCGGGGTCAATAATCATCCCTTTGCTAGACACAATGAATTCTAAGAGTTTACCCTATTCTACTGCAAAGATGGATTTTTTCGGATTCAAGGAGATGCCGCATTTGTGACATCGTTGTAGAACAACTCGTAAGTGATCTAGATGATCATTTTTGTTTTTAGAAAATACAGTCGCATCATCTAAGTAAACTACAATGGACTGATTGATTAAGCCTCAGAAAGCAATGTCCATTGCTCTCTGGAAAGTGGCTCCAGCATTAATCAATCCAAAGGGCATTTTACGATAAGCATAAGTGCCCCACGGGGTGCGGAAGGTAGTTTTAAGTTGGTCTGGTGGAGACATTAGGACTTGGTTGTACCCCGAAAAACCATCCAATAAGGATAGCCTCTCAGAACCAGATACCTGTTGAAGGATCTGTTCCATGGGCGGGATAGGATAATTGTCTTTATCAGACGCTCTATTAAGGTTTTGGAAATCGACGCAGAGTCGGATTTCCCCATTTTTCTTCCGGACTGGGACAAGGTTAGAAACCCATTGAGTGTGCCTAACAGGAAAAATTATCTTAGCATTTAGGAGCTTATTCAATTCTTTTTGAACGGTCGGTTCGAGTTTAGGATGCATTTTCCTCAATTTTTGTTGAAAGGGTAAGGTTTGGGGCTTCATAGGAATGACATGTTGTATGATGTTAGGGTCAAAAGTTTTAAGGTCATCATACGTCCATGCAAAGACATCTTTAAATTCTTTGAACAATTTAATAAATGCAGCTTTTTCTTGTTGAGAACACCCCAACCCTAGATTAATGCACTGAGGATTTTCATTAGTTCCTAAGTTCACTTTTTCATAAGATAATGAGGAACTATTGGTTTTACAATTGACCGTCTTTTTAAATTTATATTGAAGATCATAAAACTTCTCTAATCTAACTATAGATTTAGGGATCGAGTTTACCATATCTGATGAAGATTCAGGAGTTCTCGGATCTGGTATTACCATGAAATCGTGCAAATTGTCATCGTGCGTGTGTTCGTCTATCACTGCGCCATGAAAGGTTTCTTCCATGTGAAGAAAGTTAATAATCTATTGATTGTCGCCAAATACTCTCCAGTTCGTGATGTTGTCGGGAACGGATGGCCGAAACAGTAGCTCAACGGAGAATGCGTCTGGGGACAAGCCTTCTGCAGGAAGAAGTTTAGAAGCTACATTAGCTAATAAATCTGCTTCAGAGTTATTCAATCTAGGAATAGAATTTATATTGAAAGAGAAAAATTTATTCATTAAATTCCATACCTCAGACTGGTAGCTTTTGAGATGCGGGGACAGATAGTGGATAGAATCTCTTACCTATCTAACCACTATTTCAGAGTCGCCAAAGACGGTTAAATTTTGAATGTTCATATCCGAAGCTTTTCTGAGACCTTGCAGTAAAGCCTCATATTCTGTAGTATTGTTAGTACATTCAAATTCCAACCTACATGCAATCAATGTTTTGTTACCTGCCAGACCGATAATGACGCAGCCTGCTCCAGCTCCTTCTTTGGACTTTGACCCGTCGAAATAAAGAGACCAAATCTGATTTCCATAGGGTACATGAGACCGTTGCGTAGAAGTTGTTGTTTGCATATATGCTACAATCTCGGACTGTTGTTCTGGATTGATGATAGGTGAAGCCTCGGCCATGAAATTGTCGAAGAAGGTGTCCATCCCTTGTACTTCGGGTGAATCAGCAGAAGGTGTAAATGGTTCGATGGGATCGTTCAAATCTGTGACCGTGAACTTCAGGTAGCGCTCACGATTCACTTTTATCTTGTTAGGTTTGCCGTTGTCTGGAAGCCATAGGTGAGACCAATCTGTTGCAAAATAACCATGTAGCTGCTTCGACCAGTCCCTGCTTAAAAACAGACCATACACTTCTGGGATATCCACAACAATTATATCAATAACTTGATGAACCTTGGGGTTAGACAATAATCTAATAAGCACATTCTTGAGTTCTCCTATGACTTTAACATTGGTCTGATCAAGCTGTATGATTTTTAAAGTAGACGGTTCAACTTTTGCGTTAATTTTCTGGTAGACAGACCAAGGCATCACATTGGATGACGCTCCTGAGTCTACCATACAATTGTGCACGTTTCTATTAAAGATATCGAAAGTTAATAGGAAAGGAGGTACATTTTTGCGAGTACTAAGAGTGGTAGCTTGTGTCTTTTTACTCGCAGTTTCTAAAGCTACTTTATCTACATTATTTACATTATTTACATTACTTACAGGAAGGCTTCCTTTATCTTGAGGATCAGGATTATTTTTAGTGGAAGTCTTTTGGGGAACTTTGTTCTGCACAACCTTGTTGCCATTAGAATTACCATTTTTTCCATTCTCCGAAATATTTTGTAACATTTTTTGTAACAAAAATGGAAACTTCAATAACTCATAAACATAAATGTTAGCTCTCAACTTTTTAAGATCTTCAACTACATCATAATCTAAGTTGGGGTTCACATTACTCTGTTTAGTTTCTGCTGATTTAGATTGCTTTGGAGGTGAAGTTGTAGTGTTTTCGGAAGAAGGTTTGTTTGTTGTCTTACTCCTGGTATTATAGGGATGAACTGTCTCGAAGTTAGCTTGAAAGATGCTATCCGAGAAGTGTCCGAAAATGTTTGGGGAAGACTCTTCTTCTGAACTATTTCTTGTTCAACTACCTCCTCAGGAATTTCAGGAGGCATCAAGTTATCTTGGGCTTCTAGAATCGTTTGAAGGGCGCATTGTAGACTTTCTAGATTTAGGCCTTCTGTGGTTGGATTAGGTCGATTGGTGGGAAAAGGCTTCCGGAACGGGGGTTTGTAAGGTCCTTTGCTCGAGGAAGCTTCTTCAGTCATCCTCTTTAAGTCTATAACTTGATTTGACAGTTTTTGAACAACTTTAGTTAAGTTTTCTAAATCAGAGCTCTCAGGTTGTGTTTTACTTTGAGTGGGTCTGGGGAGGATTTCAATCTTCTTCTTGGATGAAGAACTAGTCTCTATTTCATTGCTAGTAGACTCTTTAAGACTAAGAATATCTTTTCAATCTGGCTGGCCTCCTCGAAGGCTTCTAACAACGTGGCTTTCTTAGATCATTTAACCCAAATAGCTATGCTTTGATGCAAAGCTTTAGTGTAGTATGCTATTATAAGACTTTCAGCCGGCATGGAATCGGTAGGGATTTGGTTTTTAAGTGTTAAGAATCTTTGATTAAAGTCTTTAACCTTTTATTTTGGGCTCATTCTTAAGCTAGAAAGGTCCATGACTAGGAATTCCGGAGGTTTACCGTCTCTGAACTTTTCCAAAAAGCATGACTCAAACTTTTCCCAAGACACGATGGTATGGGGTTGCTGGGCAAAGTACCATGTGGATGCATTACCCTCAAAAGTATAAGGGAACAACCTACAGACAACGTCTTCATGTTCGACATTGCGGAGTCTTATGGCTAACATAAACTTTTTAATGTGATCTTCAACGATCTGTTTTGAGTCACGGTCAAACTTGGGAAGCCATTTCTCCGGGTGTTTAGGTAAAGGATGCTGAGCTCCAGGTACAGCTACGACATCCTGATCAAGCCAGGGTCTAGCAGGATTGTTCTGATTTGCCATTGATGTAGTGGGTGTGGAAGGCTGAGAAGGGGAATTTCCTTCGTCAGAGGAATCTCCTCCAGAAGAGGAAGGAGATGATGGAGGTGGTGAAGGAGGTATTCCAGATCCTCCTGCAGCAGGATTTAAGATTGGATCTGAAGGATTCACAGTGAGGTTAGTGTCACCTAATTGTTCTCTGATATCAGAGAAGTCCAAAGGTTGTCCCCACGAACAGTTTGGTTGCCTCAAACGGGCTAAGGGACTATGTGTTTTTATAAGAGATTGGCGGACAATCTCTTGTATGTCACCACCTGTGGGATTAGGGGTTGCTGGCTCAACTATGATCTGTGGATCGTCGGTTGAAGTAGTTGCTTGAAGGGGAATATTATCGTTTGAATGGCTTCTAGTCACTATGGGTGAGCGATTAGGTGGTGGAGGAGTCTTGCGACCGCCTCGTGCCATTAATTAAATTCAGGCCCTCCTTCTAGCGCCATTTGTTGATGGGCGAAATTGACCGTCCGTCAACTGAGAGAGTGGAACTGGTCCGGGGTTATCTAATAACCCAAGCTGTTTGGGATGAACCACCCTGATGGGTTTAGTGGATCCGTTAGCCGATCTAAGGTCCTAAGAAAACAAAAAAGAAAACTAAACTACACTCAATAAAATGATAAAAAGATATTTTATTAATAAAATGATAAAAAATTTAATTCTGTAGATGGTCTAAATAAGACACAGAATCAACATCAAAATCAATTCAAAATCTTTTAAAGAATCAAATTCAATTAACATCCAATAGTTGTTTGAAAACGAATCATTCAAACTAAAATTGTTATACCATTCGAAACCAAACAAGACCAAGATCAATCAACTAATTACAGAGATAGGTGTACTCTGTTTTGTTTGTTACCACAAAGTTGGGTGAACAGAATCATAATCAGACGGTTGTGAAATCGTTTCATATTAATTTGAAATCGATCAAAACAAATCGCAAGCAATTGCTATGCCGCCTCATAAACAGGAGACACGATCGAATCTAAACGAGATCATAACTGTAATCAAACAATTTATGCCATGAGCGAATTAAACCAAAACTGGCACGTAACTGTCCACAAACGAAATCGTAATGAAATCACTCAGTTGGTAACAGGGTTCATAAGAATTATCTAATCATTTGTTTTTAGCAAATTGGGGCAGACAAGATCATCCACGAAATCTTTTCTTGAGTGCATTTAGAAACAACTATTACCCGGATTTCCTCATACGAATTTAACATAATGACATAAGTCGAACTGAGTTAACAAACTCATTTGAGAACAGAACTGTAATCAAATCTATTTTTGACAGGGATACAATTCATAAAATCGATCAAACTATCTGAAGATACAGCGATCCAATCAAGTGAACCAAACAGTTGGGGTTTTACATGGTCGTCGTGGATCAAACCGTTCCATGATTCGGGAATGAATATCATTTGCACAGACTTAAATGAGAGTATTGTTTCCATAAAAACAGAGTCATTCTTTCTGAATTGGAAACGATCAGAGTTGTATTCTCGATTTAGACACAACATATAAAAAGATCGTTACAACCAAACTTATGAAATCGTTCGACAATTACAACATAGAAATTAACCATAACTAAATCAAATCAAAACATGATCGCATTCTAAATCTAGTATGAAAAACTTCCTGTTCAAATTTGATACAAACCAATTCACTTGACAACAAACCATCAATTTTGTTAACTCAATCGAGCAAATCAAATCCAATCGAAAACCAATCAAATCCGATAAAAATCTATCAGTGACTAAACTGGGTATGAGCAAATCATGTAACCAAATCGAATTTTTTTTTATTTTTAGCAAAGCAAAAACAATATACAGGATGAACACATTATGATAAATCCATTTCGAAATATAAACAGAGCTATTCGAAAACAAATTCAAATCATTATATTAATCCAAAAAATTCACCTAACAAAAATGATATCAACATTCATACCTGTATGACGAGCAGACGGCTTGATCATCACATTTCGGAGTTGACAACGGCTGTAGCCGATTCAACGTTTTTAAATATGATGGAACCAGTGGTCTTTTGCTTCCTATCAGTTGCTTGAAGTTTGTCTCTTTGGCTGGTCAATACTGCAACTTGGCTTTCCAGAGATTGGATTTTCGATTGAAGCACAGGAACATCTATATAGTACTGTTCCAACCATAAATCACATTGGTCACAGGACAACTATCCAGGTTTCAAAAGAGCAGGTAAGGGTTTAGTTACGTTGCCGAGGGTTTCGTTAGGCAGTTTGATCCTTGGGTAACTGGGTTTATTCTTTAGGCAAGGGGGCAGATTCGACACGAAATCATAAGGTGGCTCGGAGGATAGACCCTGTGAGTAAGGGTACTGACTGGCTAGGAAACGTTCTATGTCAGAGTCCAAATCCTTAATAAGGACAATGGGTTTCTGCTCAATGGTGGATTTAGGTTTATTCCTAGCCATTCTTGAAATAAGCCGAGCGTTCTTTTTACCCTTGGCATTAACAGTGGGGTTTGCCTTAGCCTTTTTGCTCACAGGCCTCTTTATAGCCTCGACCTTCTCAGTTATAATGTCTAGTAAGTTAATATCAGGGTCGACCAAAGGCTTAGGAGAGGGAAGTAGGATATGGAAGGGTACGGGTGGCTCGACCTTGGTTTCATTCACCACAGGCTTGTCAACCTGGACAGGGTTTGTGTCATCAAAACCATTTCAAGTGATAAAAGCTCACCAACTATCACTGTGGAGACTTAAGTAATGAACAATGATAATTTTAATTAATCCATGGTGGAACAGGCTACTGTCAGCCTTCTCCCTTTAAAACCTTTTCGACATTTTATATAGGCTACGCTGGAAGTAAAAGGGCATATTCAACGGGTATCCCATAAAATTCATTAACAAACACAGGTGGTAGAGAAAAATGAGTCCATATCGACCCTCACAGGTCACGAACTACTTAACTATTATCAGAAGGTCATGCCATCGTGGTTTAAGCAAGAATATGGGCATACCTCTGTCACAAGATGTGACTTTGCGCGAGATGAACAGTAGAGGCCACATACCTCTTCCACTTTCGAATTTTTGAACCAACGCTGGCCCGTGGCAGGTAACCCGGTGGCAGAGCTAATAAATTCCTCATTGATTTCCAATTGAAGGTCACCCACCTTGGCTCTACAGCCATCAAAATTCAGGGCGAACTGTTATGCCACAACTAGATTAAAACCCTCAAATCGCTGTACAAAGGTGAGCCATCCGTTATCCTCCAAGTCTTTCTGGGCATTGTCAAATAATAGCAAGGCTTGGTTGCCGTTTGGATCGATTCACACGACTAGTGCCATGGAGCCGAGCACATGGTAAGTCTAGGGTTTGGATCATAACACACATAGGAGCAGAGAGCGTGAAAGGTTACCTGAGCTAACAGAGGGGAATGGGGATAAGGGATAAGCATTAATGGCAGCGTACGAAGGTGGTGGAGTTATTCACTGGCCATGCATAATAGTCATTGCTAATGTACAACCGCTGGTGCTCATAGCTGTTTAACCCACTATAGTATAGTTTAACAATCATGCCACTTGCCCAACCAATGAAATCAAATGGTAAGTGTATAAACCAATGCGCGCAATCCACGTTATGCCATAGTTTTAAACCATCAATATATAGATTGAAACCAATACCAAATGTTTAACCATGCGCCAATGTATTGTAATAATTCGTATCAAGAGTTTAACCAATGTGCCAATGGGTCTTCATATAATCAACATGCCAATAGTTATGAAAACACGAACATAGGTATCATATTAAAAGATATATATGAAGGATATAACTGTAACACCTATGTATTTTCATGAAACCAATGGTCAAGTAGATCAAATAACAAAACATACAATCCAACACTAATGCATCACAACCTCAATGAAACCAAGTCACACAATCAATCCAAGAATGTCTAATGAGTACAGTTCGAAAGTTTTGCCAGCTGCATAGTGAAATGTAAGCACAATGGGCATGTCAACAAAAGGACAATGACAGTTCAGATAATGATTTTAATGTGACTACGAAAGACCAAGTTTTCACGCTTATAGTCATGAAAACAAAAACTAAAGTAAATGTGCAAATGTCACAAAAATAAAAGTGTCGTTTATTTAAAAAAGCGACGAAAATTGATGTTTGCAAAACATTGGTGTAGGCAGCTTATAAGACAATGAAAAAATGTGATTTGGCTGCCAACAAACCCATACACCTTTTGATATCTGCGTTTATCCATTTAGTCACGCCTCTGGCACAATTTACCCTCATCTAACTATCCCCTTGACACTAGATTCAGTTTCACGGTTGTTTTCAGTTTACATCTCTCCCCAACCAAAGGCAGTCTTGAGTCTCACTACTCCTAGACTTCGTCCATGTTACTCATCAGTTCCTGAATTTGTCCAAATGGATTTCATGAAGCCCTCTACTTCTCGAGGTTGCATATCCCTTTTTGTCGACATCAACACAGTTCCAAACGCGTCAATATCTCGTCTCTCATTACCTTTACAATAAGGAGTCTCAGATGGCACAGAGAGAACCATCATTTCTCTCTGATGTCATTGACCCCCACCACATTCGACTTCAACACTTTCTCATGTTTCGGTGGGTCTTACTTTCCAACTATTGCAGTTGTTTTTATATTTGCTGAAGACCTCTAAAACTTGTTGGGCCATCAATGCCTGTGAATCCTCGACACTTCTTATAAGTGTCATCGCCTCTTTTCATAGTTTATTCACCATCATAATTGTCCTCTACTATTATCAACACTCCCCTGAGCGTGCTGCAGTCATCTACACCAACACACAACTTCAGTTACTGTATTACACATTTTTGAGTTACATGACATGAGCATGGGGCATGCCCACCTTGTTTGTACACAGTTTTATTTTTTCACACCTTGTGAAAGGATTGGGCCCTACAGGTTCCCATCTCCCTCCAACGGGTTGCTCTTGACACTCTCATTATCGCTCTTTCTTACAATGGTACTCTTAGTAGGAGAAACATTGATGAATTTTGGCTATACGTATGCTCCTAACCTCATCCATCAGGGGGCATCTATTATCACTGAAATTTCGTCCGCAAATGGTTACAGGAATCCAACATCTTCAAACATCTATTAGTTCACCCATGGGCCAAAAAAATGCATTTCCAAAAGGTCCAAAACTATACAACCAGTTATAAAATCATCATGTGCTAAGGATATACAGGAAGCGCACACACGTGCGCAAGTCAAAAATGTCGGAAAATCATGCATGTGCCCGATGTGTGACTGTGGATGCTAAAAGCCGTGCATACCTCAAAACAGTGCATTTATGATTTTGGTCGGCCCTCCACCCACTTCTGGTTCAGCTTCCAAGTCGATTTGACATCCAAATCTCGGCTAAATCCGACTGGGGGTTGGTCAAAGACCTAAGGGTGCCCTAAAGGGCCCCTTGTTCACACTAAAAGCTGGTTGAATAATGTCTCAAATACATGCTATAAAAAGAGGCCATGGGTGCACTACATTTTCATGGAATTCATTTGGATTGTTATGCTGCCTATATTCTCTTGGAGAATCCTCTTTCCTTGTTAAGATTCTACAAGTAGCATTTCATTTGACCTATTCACATCACCTCTTGAGTGAATGAGATTGGGATTCTTTCACTATTTCTTTCAAGTTTGCAAGTTGTAAGAAGAGTTCAATCTTGGGGGTTCAAGAGCCCTCCCTTGGAGGAAGAGGGGACCCAAAGTCTCCCTTTCTCTTTGGTGTTTTCTTTCCACTAATACAATCCTTTCCATTGGTGGCATGAGTGTTGTTTCTTTCTTGTTCTAATGTCCTTATACACTCTAGTTTAATTTCTTTAAATGTTCTTAGTTTAGTTCTTTGCTTATATCATATGCTTGATGTTTCTAACTCTTGCATTCACTATTGTCTTGCCTAGCTAAACCAACTGGGCTTGTAATCACCTCTGTTTTTCTCATTTAGGTGACAAAAGAGGCACAACACCAGTATAACAACATGAGGTCACCTGATGAAATAGTACAAGAGTTTTCAGCTAGATTTATTAAAGTCTACAACTCAATTCCTACTGAAGTAAAACCTCCTCCTAGAGTTGCTCAACTTAGATATGCTGATTCATTTGAAAGTGTTTTTTCTTTCTTTTTGAGGGAAATAAGATCCACTTCACTAGATGATATGATGAGAAATGCAATAGAAGTTGAATTTAATCTAATGGCTTCATGAAAGATCAAATCCAACTCTGACAGGGACATGAACAAGGTTCAAGATAAGGCATAGTATTGAACCTCACAATCATCAGAAGAGAGGTTTGAAATGATGATGAAGACCATGGAGAAAATAATGGAGCGGATGTATTTGGATAACAATACTAACACCAGAGAACAGGCTGATGTTACACCTAGGAATCATAAGAGACCAACAGTTCCACAAATCAGACAAAGAGAGTAGAGGAACCAGGGTGATCAACAAATAATACCTCCTTTTCAAAATAATTATGTAAATGAAAATTTTGAATACAATATGCATTGTTGTGATGCTAATGAAATAGAGGTATTTTTGAATAAAGAAGAACATGACCATTTCATGGATGCGAATGAAATCGTCATGCAAGAGGATGATGAAAGGTTGTTAGTAGAAAAATAAGATTACCAAATAGGGTTGTAGAATGCCATCATGCAATTCCAGAAATAGTATAATCTTCGAAACAAAAAGGTGTCTGCAAATCCTCCAAAGGGAAATCCTACCAAAGAAGCTCAGAATAATATGCTTTCTTCAAGTTAGCCTAAAAAGGACTTTGTTGCAAAAGATGTCATGGATAAAGGAAAGCAGAAAGAAGAGCCTCAGAAGAAAGTACTTGAAACAAGAAAGGAGACAATCACCAAAGAGGTAGAGAAAACCCCATCTTCCTTTAATCTTGAAACTGAGATGGCCAAGATTAAAATATCTATACCATTCAATGAGTTGATAAAAAATAGTGAATATAGAAATCAGATCCTCAAAATGCTCAAGATGGAAGAAACTTCTGATACTTTGAACATACAAGATGATCATCCTGCCATCTTGTTTGGCCCACGTGTAGAGGAGAGCAGTGATGTTGATGAGGTCCCCCCTTTCTATGTCAGTTTGAAGATCCATGATATGACTTTGCATGATGCTATGTTGGATTCAGGATCATCCCATAACCTAATTCCCAAGGTGGTCATGGACCAATTGGGTCTAGACATCACAAGGCCTTACAAAGATCTTTTCTCCTTTGATTCAAGGAAGGTGAAGTGCCTGGGACTAATCCAAGATATGGTGGTATGTTTGTCTCAAATTCCAACAAATAATATTGTCATGGATGTAGTGTTTTCTGATATCCCTCCTAAGTTTGGTATGTTGTTATCTAGGTCATGGGATGCAAAGTTGAAAGAGACTTTGCAAATGGATATGTCATACGCCACTATCCATGTCTTTGGTCAAGATAGGAGATTGTACAGGGAAGTTTTGCTCAAATACATGGTTAGTAACAAATCCCATCCAAACAACCATCCCATTTATTCTATGGAAACTGAGATTGGATCCTCTATTTTCTTTAATGATGTGAGTTTTGAAGAAAAGGCACCAGACACTGATATGACTTCCAAAGACAGATCTGATCAGCGGATTGAGAAAATTTCAGAACATCAATACTATGCAGAGAATGAGATGTGGAACATGAGATTTGATGGAGTTGTCAGCAGAGAAGGAGAAGGAGCTGGTGTGTGGATTAACCCCCCCAGACTGGCCACAAAACATTGTTCTTATAAGATTTCTTTTGAGTGCACAAATAACATGGATGAATATGAGGCATTAGTATTGGGATTGAAGACTTTGAAAGAAATGGGTGCCAGGAGGATAACTGTGCATGGAGATTATGAGTTGATCATAAATCAGGTGAAGGGAATATATCAAGAAAATTACCCCAGATTAAGAGCATATAGGAATATAATGCTTGACCTTCTTGAATAATTTTCAGAATATAGTCTCTCAGTGATTCCAAGAGGTCAGAATCAGATTGTTGATGCTTTAGCTACTTCAGCCTCAGTTTTCAATTTTCCCATTTTTCCTAAAAGGGGATATGAGATTGAGGTCAAGCACAAACCAATAGTGCCTGATAATATTAAGTATTGGCAGGTTTTTGAAGACGATAAACAAATAGAAAGCTTCCTCAAGATGGATGGTGAATTTGCAAATTTGAATATTGATGAGGAATATTGTGGTGAAGAAGAATATGCAGTTGTGTTTGCAAATGATGACTATTTCAAAAAGCATATTGTTGGTAAGGATATAATGCAGCTAAAAAATAACATCATTCCCAAAGGCCTGGTCCCATTAGAAAAAATCTTTGACAACAATGATGTGGCCAAGAGTCCCAAAATGACTGTAAATGATGGAGATGTTGAAGATTGCAACATTGGGACTCGAGAATATCCCAATATTATCAAGCTATCCAAGACACTTATCCCAGAGGTCAAGCAAAGGTACATCAATATAATGAAATATTTTCCTAATGTTTTTTCCTGGACTTATGAAAATCTGAAAGTTTATGATACCAAAGTGATTCAGCATGTGATTCCAATCAAAGAGGACCATAAACCTTTCAAACATAAATTAAGAAGAATCAATGCTTTGTTTTTCCCCTTGATTGAGAAAGAGATAAAGAAGCTATTTGAAGCCAATATCATAGTGTCTCTGAGGTTTTCTAAATGGGTGGAAAATATGGTACCTGTCAAAAATAGGAGTGGAGAGATCATATTATGTGTAGATTTCAGAAATTTGAACAGAGTGTCTCTCAAGGACAACTACCCACTGCCTAAGATAGATCACATTCTATATAAGGTGGTTGGTTCTCAAAAAATGTCATTGCTGAATTGTTTCTCTTGGTACAATCAAATCATGGTCCACCCTGATGATTAGGAAAATACAACATTTACAACACCATGGGACACCTTCATGTATGCCAAGATGCCTTTTGGGCTCATGAATGCAGGCGAAACATTTCAAAGGGCTATGGATATAGATTTTGTTGATGAGAAATATAAATTTATTGTTATCTACTTAGATGATATCACCGTGTATTCAGTTTCTAATGAAGAACATCTTAAACATCTAAGGAGGGATTTTAAAAAATGTAGGAAGTTTGGCATTTCATTGAACCCCAAGAAGTCTAATTTTAGCATGGAAGAGGGGAAGCTTCTTGGGAACATTATTTCAAGGGAAGGAATAAAAATAGATCCCAGTAGAGTTGACA
>ML782153.1:476891-503210 GCA_009831015.1 Picea engelmannii | reverse complement strand
CTACAGGGCTCGAAGACTTCCTGTCCAACATGTTGTTGAATCCATGGAAGAGAAGTGGGGTGGCCGAAGGACTATTGAGCAGAGAAGGGGCACACTTCCTAGAGTGGGATAGGCATGTGGGGAATAAGGGATTGTAGTTGGCTAGAGTTGGCACTTGAATCTGAACATTATTGTTGTTTAGCAGACTTATACTGGGATAGATTTCCCTTTTCCCAAGTGGAGTTTAAGCCCCAACTCAGGGTGACCTATTGTTGAGTTATAAGAAGCACAGTCTAAGGCTAGGAGGAAATTTGAAGGTCTGCATGCAGTTGGTGGCTATTTATATCAGATAAGTGTCCATCGTGTGTTTGTTTAGTTTACTATTTGATTGAATATATAATCATGTGTTGGTTATTTATTGTGCTATTCATATTTCAGTATGTTGCTACTAGAATCATGCAAGAACTGTAATTATGATTTATTTTTCAAAGATATTGTTGTTGAATTTACACTCAAACTTTAACAGAAATGGAAAATTGTGTGGTTGTTGTTATGGGTTTCCACAGTTGTAAATATTCCTTGAATATTTGTTGCCAGAACTGTATATATGGTGATGTATTTATACAAAATTATTAATTATGCGTTATGTATATCTCCCACTTGTTTGAAAAGGTATATATATATATACACACCTTTTCAAACAAGTGGGAGATATACATAACACATAATTAATAATTTTGTATAAATACATCACCATATATATATATATGTATACATATATATATATATATATATATATATATATAACTTTACTTAGGCAAAGTTTAGCCTTCATATAGATGATGACAGAGGGGACAATTCGACAGTTTGTACTTGGGAATACTTTGTCCTAGTTTGGATAGTTTGTTGGGAGAAAGTGTCCCCTATAACAAGCGAGGGAAGCCTCAGCTTGTCAGAATAATAATTTACAGAGTTATGAGGGGGATCGGTAATCCTTTCGAAAATTTTGGAAGAAAATCGATGAACCACCAAGTCTTGTACTAGACTATTTAACTTGAGAAATCGCATGCTTTCCTCAGAAAGAATCAGAGTTGTCAACTTGGTGCATCGATTAAATCATGGTCGTCGATGAGGGATCCTCACATATGAGAGTTTGCAAAGGATCCAAATCATTAACAGTCATTGGATCTATTAGAGAATGGATCTAAATGATCTCAACCGTTGATTGTAGAGGGAGCCATCAGAGTAGTCCATGTTTAGGCTAGGATAAGACTCTGAACTAACTTGATCCATCGATCCATTGAAGAATAATTCAGATTGATCATGATTGTCCATCACAGTGTGTCCTTCAGAGTAGTTTGGTCCACTAGAATGAAAATACTCCGATGGGAAGACTCCTAGGACTAATATCAACCGTCAATTGGAGTCTTGTGATATGTAATATCGACCATTGATTAATGTGTGAAACCCTTAGATGTGATCGAGAGGAAGAGTGACATCACACTGATGAAAAGAGCCTATGAGGAAGACATATGATGGCCTGTAAATGGTCGAGGTAATAGAGGGTGGGTACCTGTTGAGTTCAAGCCCTTGGAAAGGTGCTTTAATCATGGCCGTTGGCATCATAGGATCTTGACCATTGGTCAAAGTGTGTATCCATTAAAGCATTATGGGGAGAGGATGTTGGATAACTCCAATGGGAAGACTATGAGGAGAAATCTTGACCATCCATCGAAGCCTAGCTGAAAATAATCCTGACCATTGATTCTGATGGGTCTGGTTTGGATGAGGCTAGGTCGAAGGTGATGTCACACTGATAAGGATTACATCAGCCACCCATTTCACAGAGGACAAGTGTTATCACCTATAAGGATGCCATTGATCAATGATGATGGGTATGCCACATTAGTCCATGTGGAGGGTCCATGTGTCAAGTGGATATTGTTCCACGTGGCAATGTGTTATGGCACCTTGAGGGCATGAAAAGTGACGTGGATTGGATGCCACATGTCAAGCCAAGTGGTGTATATGGGTAGGACCACATGTTCTGGGCACCAACTTGGATACCACGTAGGTTTTTTCTTAAGTGATGCTAAGGAGGAGTGACATCATGATGATGAGGGGCGCCTGCGTGTCCAGAGAAGAACACGTGGCAACCCATAATTCAAAGAAAGGACAAGTGGGAACCTTGTTGGCATAAAAACTTTAGGACAAATGGATAGATCCAAGCCCTTCAATCCAACAGTGAAAGGTCTTATCCATCCATCGGCGGAGCTCCGGTCAAAGTAAGCCATGGTCCGATGAAAGTTACATGCTGAATCGAGTATTCCAAAAGATGATTTTCACTGTCAATTGGAGAGTGGTTACGATGATCATCAATTTTTTGATTTTCATGGGACCCGCAAGGTTGAGTACGAGAGTTGGAATATTAGATGTTATCCATCATACACGTTGGAGGAATCAATTCAATCAAAGTCATTAATTTTAGGTCCTCCAGGACCATCTGATCTATCGAGGGTGGAGGTCATCATACTAGGGCCATCGGAGTGTGTGGGGAAGCCGATTATGGATACACTTTGAAAGGGTAACTCTGATGGTATACAAGGACTCTGAATAGAATGAAGTTGTTAATCTAGTAAGAAAATTAGATGATAACTGAGGATATAGGTGGAAACGACCACATCAGCTGCCATGTCCACGCTACACTATTGCCACGTCAAGTGACATGTGTACTAGGGTTGTTACGAAAATATTCCCCTATGGACAGGTGAAATTTCCCTTGGAGTACAAACCCCTCTACCAAGACAGAAAGCTACCTTTGGACACTACCATTCCTATCACTTCATTTTATCCATCGAAAAAGAGAGAAGGAGGGAGAGTATGATGTACCTCAATTTCTAAGTTTGTCCAAGCTGCTCCAATCTGCAAGTTCCAAACAATACCTGCAATGAACAACAATACGCAAATGACTATCTCCTACTCTAGTGGATTAGACAAAATCAATCGATCTATGAAGATTAAGACAAGCATATATGAGTAAATGTAAACACATACTAGAAGGAAATAGACCAAGTATATTCATGATAACTTCAAAAGGAAACTTACAATGATGTTGTAGCAGCCTCTCCAAGTCCTCCTTGTCCAACCCTTGCTCGAAAGATCCACAATCAAAATAACAATGCTTTGCTGATTTTTTCCTCCCTGTTCACTACGAGAATGCCTCCATTTATAGGCTTTGAGAGGCTCAACCACCTTGGGTATATTTGGAATTAGTTGAGGATATGGCTCCAATAGTTGTGATATCTCCCTTAGATGCGTCCTAGGAGATAGATTTGAGCCAAACCAACTTGATCCATCCATAGTTATCCTTAGAGGAAAAAGGGATTTCTTCCAAGATTTTCTCAACCAATTCAGCGATCCCCCAGAATGACAAACAGAGCGCTACAACGCTCCCTGTGATATGGGCAAGGAGCACTAGTGCTCTCTGTGTATGAGAAAGGGAGCGTTGATCTTCCCAAAAGTTTCCAAGATGAGTAATTCACATAGAAAAACATTTTTTTCGACTGTTAGATGATGGGCATTCTTCTTATAACATGTTTTAGGGGTTGTGTCAAGTGCTTTCATGGTGTCATTCATGACGTGACACTTACGGAAAGAGAAAGCAACACTTACGACACTTGCAACACTTGCAATAAAAGTGTGACACTTACGACAGTTACGACAATGAGAATATGACATTATCGAAGTGAGGAATTTTGATGTGTAATAGATTTCCCCCCAAAGTGTGAAGTCAGAAGATGAAAGCTACTGGTTGAAAAAAATTGTAGATTCTTCGAAGCAAGGGTATGGATTCGGGGAACCTGGTAAAATATGTAGACAATCATCAAACAATATCAATACAAGTTCCATTTCTGAGGCAGGCATACCTATGCTCGGAATAGGAGATGACTCAAAGCACGGCCACTGACCAATACACTATGGATCCATGAAAAATATTGATTAAGGACATGGCCACCAGAGATATAATGTGGATCCATACCTCCATGACATGAACTGATCGTAGCCACAAAAAATACATAGTGGAGCTACAAGATGATAAAACATAGCCACTGACCAATACAATGTGGATCTATGTGACAATGTATATATCATCATGCTCAAATGATCTCCTTCACAACCTGGGTAAAGTAGATAATAGAGTGAATGCTCAACTCAGGGTCTTCGTCCCAATCTCGATGTGGTACAAATCTAACCATGTGAATAGATGATTTGATGTCAAACATGGTAGAAGACACTTGATTACCGATCATTGAGGTAAACCGTTAACAAGTGCGAGGGAAATCACCAATGATGTCAATGAATCCCAAGGTACCCTAGTACATTCTAGCGAATGTGAATAAATGAGCTGAGGTCAAACATTCATGGAATCATCTGATCAAAGGTCAATGATGTAAACCCACTTTAAGAAGTGAGGAGGCCTGCCATTGAGGCATGCAGGTCCCAACGTACTAATTGGTTTCTACGTCTAATTCATGGATGACATGTTTAATTTGACAGGAAAAGACTCATCAAAGGAGGGCCTTGATGTATCCCCCATCATTGACATGAAACTAACATAGGAAAGTGATGTAAGATGGTGAATTGAATGACTATGGACTGACATGGGAAATGGAACTGGAAATACTGCATATGGATGGTTCTAAGTGAAAATTCCCTTGAACATGATGAGGCATGACAACTGACTTGGCAGCATTGACTCAACGAGTACCAAGAATGTAATGTGACATAAATTAAAGAACTCTTCGACGGGAAGAAAAAGTATGATGACACATGAAATTGGTATGACTCAGAGACAAATGGATTATCCAACTATAAGACGAGATGCAAACAAGTTCCATGTTTAAAGGCGACAATAGCTGCCATAATGAATTCCCAAAAAAATTGACCCACTTCCTTCAATTTCCCCCCCATCCAGATAGATCAGTACCTCTTTTTCATTTAACAAGCTCGAGGAGGATAACACATGCTTGATATAACTCACCTTCGATAAGTTCCTCTTCCTTTATTTAACGAACTAGAAGAAGTAAGGGTTCGTCCCTAGATGGGCCCTTCAATGTGTAGTTTAGCGAGTCTAGAGAAGGAAAAATCGATGGCTTTTCATTTTTAGAGAGTCTGAAAAGAACTTAAAGGCGACTCCAGGGTTGTCCTTTTTCGTAATTTTAGTATTTGAGGTCCAAAAAAGAGATAAACTATTACTCAAAAGATTCCCTTTAGAACCTTTTAACTAGTGTGAAAGGAAGAAAGATCACTCGACAATCTTTTCATGTTTAGAGAGTCTGAAAAGAGATTAAAGGAAACTCCAGGGGGTTCCTTTTTCGTATAACCTTTACGAGTATGAAAAAGTGATAAAATTATACTCGGTTGCATTTTGATGTATTTATGAGAATGAGAAAGAACAAATACTAAGCTCATTAGCGTTACAAGGTTGCTGAAGAATCTCTGCTCGAATTCCTGCATAATTAGGCTGTCTTGGGCAAAAGATATTAGTAGCTTCTCAAAAACGACAAAAAACCCAAAAATAAACCATATAAAATGTGAAAAGGAGAAAAAATGATCAAAATTTGACCATATCAAATATCAAATTAGGGCAAAAAATCATTTTTACCTTTGTTTTACTATTCCCCTTTTCTCTTTGAGTTTTTCCTCTTTTGGAGCGTTTTTTCGGGCGTTGATTGCGAGAGCTGTGGTTGACCATTTTCAAAACCATCCAGATCAGGTTGGTCCTCTCCTCTTTCTCATTCATTTTCATGCCTTTTTATTTCATTTCAACCCTTAGTTTAGGTTCTTAGGCTCCTTGGGAATCCCTAGAACGTCGAACTGGATCGACGCTCCCTCAATTAATCAAGTGGAGTGTCGATCACAATTTCAACGCCTCGGTAAGTGCATTGAGGGAGCGCTAGTGCTCTGTTTTCTTCATTAAGGGAGAACTAGGTGGATTTTTTTTTTTGTTTTTGTTTTTATATTTAGGCTAGGAAGGGGAAATTTCTTTCTTTGAAAACTTAGCTAATGATGATTAATTGGTGAATTTGCAAGTTTTTCTCATAGCTAATCATGATTGAATGGAAAGAACGTGAGCATGAACTTGATGACATCGCTTCTTTGCAAAACCCTCAAAAAAGGGAGGCCTTACGGAATTGCGGCTTGCTCAAGTACTTCAAACTCCAAAATATGAGGAAGGAAGTGCTTTTGCTTGAATATTTGATTGGCTTATGGGACAATGATGAGCAAGCATTCCAAATAGGACCACACATGCTCGATATAGAGATGGATGATGTGTACTTCTTGACAGGGCTCTTGAGGAGAGGAGAAACCATTCTTTTATCTGGACATCGGGCCACTCCACGACCTACAGAGGTGTATGTTTCCCAATACTGCATATCAGGGTCACACTTGGTAGGAGGGAGGATCATCATAGAAGGCATGATGGATTTGTCTCTCCAATCCATCCTATTTTCTATCACAAAAATGACAGGGAGTACCTGTGATCATCTCGCTTCAAAATCCCAAATATCTTATGCCATTCAGTGTTTGGAGACTAGGTTATTCAATTGTAGTGCCAGATTTTTTAGGAACGTTAAGCAACAGATCTCCAAATGAAAAATGGGGAGATGGAAACAGTTTGGATATGGATATTTCTTGGTTTCATTTTTCCTGGAGCATATTCCATGGATGCAACCACAGGTTGCATTGATAGCACGTCTTGTGACTGAGCCTTGCATGGAGCGGTGGACTAGTCTTTCCCCCAGGTTTGGGAATGAGCCCTCAAATTTTTGGTTTACGGCTGACTTCTTCACATGGTGGAGGAGGCAAATGGTGGTGATCAAGGATTTACCATATGCTGGGGTGGACTTCAGGGGCAGTGTGGATTTGGTGCTCCCTGAGTGTATACAGTGGGATGCATCGGGTACGAAAGATCATAACCTTGTAACAATATTTTTCTTATTTTTTATATATTTTTGGTTGTACAATGAGGAATATAAATCATTTTGTTTTCATCATGCAGACAGAGGTGTGTCACGTTCGGTAAATATGCCAACATTAGGATGTCACAGAGATGTTGAGGCGGTAGCTGAGCATGATGTCGTAGTGGGAGGACTACATGAGGTGGAGAAGAACCTCCATGGTTTAACCATGGGTGTCCCTCCCCTAAGGAGGTGAGATGCACCTCTGTGCCTTCAAAGACATACAGTTGGGGTATCTGAAGGCCTCAACCATTTTTTACGATGGGTAGCAAGAGTGGTATGTGGAGCACAACGTAGCACAGGGGCACTAGTAGAGTCTCCAGACATTTTGTAGTCTTTATGATGATTCTATGGGCATAAAAAGCCAATGTTTTTCCCTCTTATGTACTTTTGGATAATGTATTTTGACAAAAAAAATTCTATCAAGCCTATATATATAAACGAGTTTCGCAGTGACCACTTATGTTGTATTTTTGTTTTATGTGATGTTTTTATGCTTCATGTTCCAAATGTTTATCTATGTGCAATATACCAATCCAACATATAATTTGCTAACGAATCTGTAATTGTATTGAGTTCTCTCGATATATGTCTATATTCTAAAAATTCAAAAGATCTCTCGAGACGATGAACCCTTAGATGGAGACGTAGTAAAACTGATTTGCGAACGATGTACTCATGGTTTAGTTGACACACCACGAGTTGAGAGTTGAGGTTGATAATCAATTGAGATATACCTAGAGAGGTGGATTCGGTTAAAAGTATGATGACAACATGAGATTCTGCAATGTTATTGGTCACATATCCGAGGACAATTCTGCCTGAACTCACTAACTCGCCATAGTGGTAAATGACCCAAGCTATAGAAGTGATATTCTGGGTATGTCAACTAGCGCCATCCGCAAACCCGAAATAGATGGGAAATAATGATGTTATATGTGCATTCAATCACAAATAAAAGTATAAAAAGATGGGGTAAAGCTCATGCATCCAAAATAAAAGACACACCATGTCAAAATTATATAGTATAGTAATGTACAAAGCACACATGCAAGATATTATATGCATAGTACTTTTTGAGGTAAGGCCCATTTCAGGGCTCACTGAGAGATATTCCATCGTAGTCTACTAACTCGTAGGCGCCTCTGTGTAACACATGTTTTATTATGTATGGCCCATGCCATGTGGGTTCTAACTTTCCTGCCCCCAATTTGTCGTGATCTTAATCATAGACCAGGACTAGATCTCCTTCTACAAAAGTGTGAGGTTGGATGGACTTATCGTATTGAGTTTTCATGCGTTTTGGGTATGTCTCATTGATGAGAGTAACATCGCGACGGGTTTCATCCATCTTGGTTAGATATAAGAATCATTCCTCTTCAACAGAATTATGGGGTAGGAGTTCTATGGTGAGTTTCAACGAAGGAATCTCGCATTCGATCGGTAGCACCATTTCTATCCCGTATACCAACTGGAAGGGTGTGAATCTAGTTGCAGTTTTAACTGAAGTTCGACAGGCCAAGAGTGCGGAGAAGAGATGCAAATACCAAGAGGTTTTGTTCACTCCCACCATGCGTTGAAGCATGGTTTTTAGGACTTTGTTGATGGATTCAACTTGTCCATTTTCCTTAGGTTAGTAGGGGGATGAATTTTCATGGAAAAAACCTAACTTGGTGCACAATTCACCCATCATTTGGTTCTAGAAATGGGATCCATGATCAGTTACAATATCTTGTGGGACACCAAATCGAGCGATGATGTGGTTGCACACAAAAAGTGTTGTAGTGCAACCATAGTTAAGGAATATAGGCATATCCTCAGCCCATTTAGTGAAATAATCGACAGTAACGATAATATAACCGTGCCCCCCAGCTAAGGTAGGATTACATTGCATAAAATAAATGCCCCATCTTGGAAAGGGGTTGACGAAGAAAATGGGATGAAGTGGAGTTGGGTGGGTACGTGATTTCTTCTGAAATATCTGACAGGGTGGGAATTGTTTTACAGCCTCAATGCAATCTTTGAATATGGAAGGCCAAAAATAACTAGCACACAATATTTTTTGGGTTGTAGCCATCCCAAAAAGATGAACACCACAAGCTTCGAGGTGAAATTCATTTAAAACTTGTTCAACCTCCTCATGGGTTAAGCAATTTCATAAGACAGTATCAATTCCATGGCAGTACAAGGTGTCACCAATGATGAGGTAGTGCCTGGAATGGTGTCTAATGCAACATCGTTCATCACATGAAATGTTAGGCTGAAAGAGTTGGGTTTGGAGATAGAGAAGAATATATCCATACGATGGATCATACGTACTAATGAGAAATATGGATTCATCGGGAAGAGAATCATTGGGCTCAGTATTATCATCATTATGGGGAAGATCGCAAATTAATTCTGCAAAAACCAACGATTTCTTAGCCTTGGATTTGGAAAACTCGAGATCAAATTCTTGGAGAATGATGCTCCATTTCAAATATTTTCCCCCAAGTACTTGATGAGTCAATATGTGGTACATGGGGTTTGATTTTTCAATGACCATGGTAGTGTGTAATAGAATGTAGTGGCAAAATCTTTGGATGACAATAACTGTTGCCAAAGCCAACTTTTCAGCATATGAATATCGGAGTTCGGGACCTCATAGACTCTTACTCAAATAGTAGATCACATGTTTGGTGCTATCATAATCCTCTTGTACTAACACCATAGAAATAGTGGAAGTAGAGGCAGCCAAATAAAGGATGTAATATTTTGCATAATTAGGTCGGTGCAAAAGAGGTGTGTTCGTTAAGGCATTCTTAAGAGCATCAAATGAGTTCTCAGCAGTGGCATCCCAGATGAAAGGGGAATCGTTCTGTAGCAACCTCATGAATCCTTTAGTGATTTCAGTGTAATTGCAAATAAAACAACGAAGAAAGTTTTCCTTCCCTTGCAAGCTTTGCAATTGGGTAAGGTTATTGGGAGGGGGTAAAGAGAGAATGGCTTTGAATTTTAAGGGATCCACCCTAATCCCATATTTGGATACTATGAATCCAGGTAGTCTCTCTGATTCAACAATGAAAATGTATTTATGGTGGTTCAAACATATGTTGTAAAGCCTACATCGAAGAAATATGGCTCATAGGTGACCGACATAGTCTCGTCGATGAGTCGAGTGAGTTGGTCGGTCATCGAGATAAGGTTCAATGATATGTTTGATGTCGTGGAATGCATATGACATAGCCCACTGAAAAGTGGCTCAAGCGTTTTTAAGGCCAAAAGGTAATTTCCGATAAGCGAAAGTCCCCCATGGGAAGATGAAGGTTGTTTTGTGTTGATCAACCGATAAAATGTCGATCTGCTTATATCCAGAAAATCCATCCATAAAATAAAAAATGATGCTTCCGGCGCAATTGTTGAAAATTTGGTCGATAAAGGGTATGGGGTAATTGTCTTTGGGACAAGCCTTATTAAGATCCTGATAATTGACACAAACATGAATTTTCCCTTGTTTTTTGGTGACCAGAACGATGTTGGAAACCCATTCGGTCAGAGGGACGGGATAAATAAAACTAGATTTTAATAATTTTTTGACTTCTGCCTTGATTGTCACGGTTTTCTTAGGATGAACCAGGAGAAGTTTCTTCTCACAGGTTTAACTCCTAGGTAAGTTTTTATTTCATTCACAACAATTGAAGGATCGATCCCAGACATTTCTTCGTAGCTCCAAGCGAAGATGTCATGAAATTCTTTAAACAAGCTGGTATAAGTTTCAACTTCTTCAACTGAACAATTGGCACCTAGTTGTATGTTTTCCACAATACCTTCTTTAATGGATATGTTGATAGTAATCGTGTGAGAGATATTTCCCAAATTCCCCTCGGAGATGGTATCCTGAGTGAGTATGGGAGATTGGGGGGATTCGACGATATCTCTAGGAAATATAGAGGAAATATCTTTCTCGATTTCATCCAAACTGGGTAGAAAGGAAGAACGATGGTGGTTTTCATCCCAAGATGCCTTCTCTATACTAAGCATTTCCATAATAGATTCATCTGATGGAAAAAACTGTAGGATGTAATCAAAAGTAGATGATAGAGAATCTAACCAGGATGGTAACGAGTATGTAGTAGATGCCAATAGATGTTGGTCATATAGTGAAGGATAGGTAGACTGAATGGCATCGTATTCGACCTCTGTAGGACTAAGTGGCATAATGTCACCTAGTGTATCAAATTATAAGGGACTAAGCACGATCCATGGATAAGATGATTCGAAGGTTTGATGTGCCATAGTCGAAATCATATGAAACATTTCAATGTGTTACGTAGTGGGAGGAAGAGATGTAGGAAAGGTACCCCTGAGAGAAGATTCTTTCAAGAGACCTACCCCAACACTTTCATAAGTAATTTTTGAGTCTCCCAGAAAAGGAATATTGTTGGTCATTTGAGTGAGAGTGTCGGGGGTGCAGTAAGCTAACTGATCGATGGTCACAATTTTACCTTGACGAGGGAATTGGACGCGTCAAAAAAATGATGAAGCGACGACAGTCATATCATAAAACCAACTTCTTCCTAGAAACAATTTATAATCGAGGGGAGCATCAACTACTTCAACATCTACAGAAACATTTTTTCCTCCCAATTGAACGGCTAAGGATTGTAGTAATCCATGAGGACGGAAACCTCTTCCATCAAATGCTCATAACATGGTGGGAGATTGATTAAGACTAGGTGATTTAAGGCCTTTGTAGCAAGCCAAGGACATGACACATGTGGATGCCCCCTCATCCAAGATCGTGCGATGAATATGTTGATTATGGACAACAACATCGATTTGGAAAGCAAGTTGGTGAGAGAGTCATGATTTAAAATTATTCAGGTTGAACGTGATATTATTGGATGACTCAGGATCTATAGCTCCGATGGTTGCCAAGAGAGTCCTACGTTGGCTAGGGAAGTGTTGTAGAACTTCGAGAGCTGACATAGCACAAGGTGCTTGGGCCAAATCTTCAACAATGTTGTATTTTTGAGCAGCACGCGAATTAGGATTAAAGGTCAACTTTCGAATTGTGCTCTTGGGTGGGCATAGAATAGATTCAAAGCTGGGTTTCTCAATCTGGAGTGGTCCATATGGAGGAGTAACTGTAGTGGATAGTGGATCTGGTGTAGTGCCAGTAGTTACTTTTTCCTTATTAGGTTTACTTGGTGGTGTGTCATATGTCATAGTACGAGTGGTCAGTTCTATCCCATTAAACATGTAAATGTGTGCACTCAATGAAGCTTCCTCATTAGAAGGATAATTTGGGTTACCTCCTATTGGAGGTGTAGGATTTTGTGCAACCAGTGATTGCTGCTATGGAAAAGGATGTGTCAACACAGTGGGTTGAGAATTTCCTTTGAAAATTTTAGCAACTTTGTCCTGATGAGGAAAATACGTCACCATAGATGAGACATGGAAATTTTGGTTTTCATTGCGGTTGTTTCTCAGTAGAAGGTGGTTGTTCTTGTGTTTTTGGATTTTTAGTTTGAGTATTGTTTTTCTTAGGTTTAATCTTAGTTTTCTCCCCTGCNCCCCCCCCCCCCCCCCTTGACTATTGCATAGAATCATATTGAACTGCATTCACCTCAGATACTTGATTCGGGGTAGAATTTCATGAGAGTGAAGTCGACCCGGTAGCTGGGGCAGCGACTGAACAATTGTTCATGCTGGTCGACTGTGAACTGGACTGGTTTTTTACGGAACCGATAACTCCATCCAAATGGGTGGTGGAGGATGGTTTTGATGGGTCGGTTGATGTACGAGGAGTGTTTGGAATTAATTCATACAAAGTACTGGATTGGGAATAAACCAAGTCCAAATATTGGGCACGGGCGATGGCTTCCTCTTCGGTAACGATACCACCCATGGCTACATCACGAGAAATAGGAGGTAAAAGAGATTTGGTGAGCCATTTAGCCAGTAATTGATTGGGAATGGTTTCTTTGATCAACCGTCGTCATCTCCATTCATGAATATGATCAGAAATATGTTCGGAGTTGGTATGACGAAGGGAGGTAAAAAATTTTGTGTTGATATCGTAGTGGATAGGTAATTGGAAGTGTGTGAGAAAAGACATGGCAAGTGAATTAAAATCTTAAAAAGTTCTGCGTTGTAACCCAATGTACCACTTAGCCACTAAACCCATAAGTGTACACTGGAAAAGACGTAACTGGATAGAATCATCCATGAGTGAATTGGATGAACACCACAGATGAAAGTTCATAACGTGGTTATTAGGGTCTTCACAAGGTTTTCCATCAAATTTCAGAATATCGGAAGGTAATTTGGCAGGAATGACTGGCAAAAAATGGTAGTGCAATATGGGATCATTTGTTAAATTCGACAGATCTGGTATATATAGAGTGGTTAAGAACGGTAATTTTCGATTGACTTGAGGATGAAATGGGTGTGGCATGGGAACACCAGTAGGACCATAAACTAGTTGTGGTGGATAGTTATAGCCAACAGGTCCTCCCATATGTTGTTGATGTTTACCAACAAAAGTAGGATTCATTTGTTGAGGAATTTTCATAAAAGGAGAGGGGAAGCCCATTTGACCCTGGGGAGGATAACCAGTGTAACCGAAAGGAGGATAGTTCGCTTGATTAGTTTGAGGTGGATAACTAGTTTTCCCTTGAGGAGGGTAACTAGGTTGACCTTGAGGAGGGTAAGGGGTTTTTCCTTGGAGAGGAAAACATTGTTGGCCTTGAGGACCCCAAGTGGGATTTGGGACCCTTGGGAAGGGTTGTCTAGAATGTAATCTAGAAGGATTGGTATTTGGTATTCCTCCTTGCAGGTTGGGGTTTGATGGCCCTCCCTAATGTGGTTGGTGAAACAGTCCTCCCTGGGGTGGTCCCCAGGATTGTGGGGGGTTTCTAGTGAATGACAGTTGAAATTGTCCCCCTTCCATTGGTTGGGTAGAAACTGGGATTTGACCAGTGAAAGGGGTTTTCCCCCTATTTGGAATTGGTGTGTTGAAGGACGGTTTCCTACTAGTAGGGATTTTTCCCATATTTGGGTTTGGTTGTGTGGCATGGTTTTGCATCCTTTGATGTGAAGGTGTCCCAACAGGGTTTTGTGGAGTATATGAAGTTATGGCTTGAAGAGGGATGATAAGTGTGACCATTAGGGTACTTTGCAGATGACTAGGTAACATGACTCTTGTTTCACTTTGAACTTGTCTTGAAGTGGTAGCCATATTGACTATTTGTTCGATGAGACGGCCGATAAGATGACCTGACAATCCTGCCTTTGCACTGGTGGAGGTATATGTATGTGGAGGGTCAAAGGGCGGTCGGCTAAAATTAATTTTTTCATAAAGGTATCATCCCAATGGGGTTCTCCATATAGAATGAATTGGAGTTTGTTGTGGATATACCATTTCAGTAGAACAGACAGGAGTAGTGTATTCTTCGTTAAAAGTTGGTTGTATTGGTTCCATATCTAGTTGATGATATGACCTTGACGGTAAGAGAGGGTAATATTCTACTACAACATTACCTGTGTGGATCAAGAGGAATTGCCAAATCTAGGTTTACAGGAAAGGTAGAATATTCCTAAACTATAACTAAATCTCTCTCGGGATTTGCTTGCAAATGAGTAGCATCACTCCCAACGTCTGAATGGTTCTTGACCTCTTCACGATAAGTGCCTTCAGGTGAGTTAGGAGGTAGGGGTTTGTAGCCTTCTGGAGGAAATCCATGCATCCTACATGATCTATGAAGACCTTTATCGGCCACAATACCAATTTTTAAGGACAATTGAAGTCAACAAACAACACTCGCTAAAAAATCTAGAAAACCAACAAGCAAAACAATGTCTCTTAATGAATGTACTAGTTTGTGATGAAATCCAACATCGTGTGATAAAATCAAAAAGGGGCTAGGATATGAGTGGGTTGATCAGTTACGCTGGTGTCCTACTTAACAGACTTACACCTTGGTGCAAGTTCCCTCACGGTTTTACCAGTGGGTTACCCTCCAAGGAGCTCGAGTAAGTTTGACCAACATCTATTCTAGGTATAGTGAATACTTCCCTTCACTCTCACCTCGTGTAAGAACCCTAAATGTTATGGCTACTAAGGATACCAACTTGCTGTCAGCCTCTGGGTAGGTATAATTGACAGTTGAGTCTGAACATATGGGCTAGATAACAAGTCCGAAATTCTTCAAGAGAACTGAGGACAAATGGACCGGTAAACTCTAGGGGACTCCAAACAGATTCATAATTCATGAAGCTCTGAGACCAAATGAAAACAATTGATCCTCAAGAATAACTCGCAATATATGATCTTTCTACTATGATTGGTTAAGCCTCGAAGGGATAAGCGACCTTGTTTTTAACCCCTATGTGAGAGGGGGATCCCAGCTATGCTTATACAAAGGTTGTATTTTCTTTCCCTATCACAAGATTCCGAGTTTGTTTGAATTCTTTGGAGAGTTATTCTCACAGCCTATCCTAAAGCTCTAATCCTAGTCTATTGTTGGTGTAATGATCCAAAAAATAAAAGTTTCTAGTTTGATTTTAATTATCATTCATTATCATGGTTGTTCGTTACACAAAGGTGTATGATAGTGAAATTCATGATGTTTTAAACTCGACTTCCCAAAAAGGTAAAAAGAATGAGATGAAAACTTTGTTTTCAATGAACTTCTAGCTACGGGAAGGAGAAGAGCTTATTTTCTTTTGTCACTAATCAAACACTCAATAATGCAAAACTTTATACTATTTTGTTCTCAACAAGAATTCAAACGATTGCCAAATTATAAAGAAAACATTTTCAATATCCAAAACCAATGCATACAAGTATCTATTTTTTTTATTGTATATGAAAACTAAAATGTTCGTCTAATGCTTCGTGCTTTCACTAATAATGAAAAAGGTTCACTACTGGGATTTGAAAAGAGGAAGCAAAAGTACACAAACAAAGACACTTTTAGCAGTAAATAAGAGACCAAAAGAAGAACAAACTATTCACTCAAAGAAAAACACTAAAAAAAAAACAAAAGTCACACTTTATAGCCTTCCAGAATTGAGTAAGGGATCAAAGATAAAAACAATACTGTGATCAATGACCTTCCTTATGAATATCTCTAATCAATTAGATAATCGAGAAGAGCAGCAAAAAGAAACCAAGTTTGATAGAAAATGATTGTTTTTGCAATAAGGAAAGACAACACAAACTCAATAAAGACTAAAAGAATGGAAAGTAACGAGTTTGAGTCAAACAGAGGATAATATCTGATAGAATAAGATTTGAGTCAGAGAAGAAGATCCAAGGACTATGCCCAACAAGCAAGAAAGTTTGCAATTTTCAAAGGAAGAAAATATCGGTGCTCTGGTAACCAAAGCACCAGAGCACTACAACACTCTCTGATACACTTTGGGGGAGCGTTGATCAAGCAACAACGCTATGAATTAAACTATAGAGGGGCACTAGTCCTGAGAATTGTTTTTGAAAAACTTAGAAAGCTCAGAAACTCAGAGAAATTAAGTAAGAGGCTCTGTAAGACAACTTAGCAAAGATGAAAAGATGTAAGGATAGATTGAATCAGAAAATAGGATCTAAGGATAGGAAAAAGGATATGGACGAAGAAAGGAAAGAACAAAAATGAAAATTCAATCCCTAGTGGAGTTGCCAATTTCTGTTACGAAAATATTCCCCTACAGACAGGTGAACTTTCCCTTGGAGTACAGACCCCTCTACCAAGATAGAAAACTACCTTTGGACAGTACCATTCCTATCGCTTCATTTTATCCATCAAAAAATAGAGAAGGAGGGAGAGTATGATGTACCTCACTTTCTAAGTTTTACCAAGCTGCTCCAATTCATGAGTTCCAAATAGTACCTGCAACGGACAACAAGACACAAACAATTATCTCCTACTCTAATGGATTAGACAAAATCAATCGATCTATGAAGATTAAGACAAGCATAGAGGAGTACATGTAAAAACATACTAGAAGTAAATAAGAAAAGTTTATTAATGAGAACTTCAAAAGGAAACTTACAATGATGTTGCGGCAGCCTCTCCAAGTCCTCCTTGTCCAACCCTTGCTCGAAAGATACACAATCAAAATAACAATGCTTTGCTTATTTTTCCCTCCATTTTCACCATGTGAATGCCTCCATTTATAGGCTTTGAGAGGCTCAACCACCTTGGGTATATTTGGAATTAGTTGAGGATATGGCTCCAATAGTTGTGATATCTCCCTTAGATGCAACCCAAGAGATAGATTAAAGCCAAACCAACTTGATCCATCCATAGATGTCCTTAGAGGAAAAAGGGATTTCTTCAAAGATTTTCTCAACCAATTTGGCACTCCCCAAAAATGGGAAACAAAGCTCTACAACGATCCCTGTGAGATGGGAAAGGAGTGCTAGTGCTCTATGTGTATGACCAGGGGAGCGCTGATCTTCCTAAAAGTTGCCAAGATGAGTAATTCTCATAGAAAAAACATTTGTTTTGATTGTCAGATGATGGAGATTCTTTTTCTAACATGTTTTAGGGGTTGTGTCAAGTGTTTTCATGGTGTCATTCGCGGTGTGACACTTACAGAAAGAGAAAGAGACACTTGCGACAAAAGTGCGACACTTGAAACAAAAGTGTGACACTTATGACACTTACCACAATGAGAATATGACATTATTGAAGTGAGGAATTTTGATGTGTAACAAGGGTTCCATGTGGCACTAAGGTGGAATTGAGGGTAGTATGCCAAGAAACTTTAGAGGACTGTAACTTTTCATCCAGAGCTCGGAATTGAACATGGTTATAGTTGTTGGAAATCTCTCGACGAGGAGAATTATTCTGCGAGGTCTAATTGGAGAAATGGATTAATTGAAAAAATCAAAATTTTGACACCCCACTAGCCTAAATGAGAACTAGGGGGTCGTGTGACGTTACAATAATATTGGATCCACAAAACTCTATAATTTACTCCGTGCAAAGAAAGCCAAAAATTGTTGTTCACTTTTGTTGTAGGAAAATCTCCCTGCGGATAGGTAGATCGCCTCTAGAGCTTGACCTTAACCCTAGACAGAAAAGTGCTTATCATGGACACTGACTTCCTTTCAAATCTATCTAAACTAACACATGAGAAGGAAGGATGACAGAAGTACCTTTTTATCGACGTTTGTCCCTGCACGCTCYGAGTTGCGCTGCAATCCTTTGCTCCTCACTGAGTTCTGTGGACAAAACAAGATACAACCGCTTCCTACTCTATTGATGTTAGCTTGAAAACAGATCTATCAACTAGTGATAAGTTTATGTGACATTAGACACAAACTAGAAAGAAACAGGCCAAGCATGTCATATTGATGAGAATAACGACAACAGTACTTACAATCGTAGATGCGAATGCGACAGCTTCGTCAAGTCCCCTTAGTCTAACCCTTGCCTGAAAGCTCCACAACCTGGATAACAACAACTTCACTGATCACTCTCCTTTGGCTGACTGTAAGTTTCCTCCAAGATCATAAGTTTCATAACTTCAGTTCTTCCCCCTTTCCACCATCATAGAGCCTGTTTATATAGGTTAAGAGCAGCTTAACCTCTTGAGTTATCTTTAGAACAAGTTGGGAACCTCCTCCTTAGATCAGGGATCTCTTGATGAAACCAAGAATTCGAGTACAACTGCCTCTTAATCTCGAAAGATCTTTTCCTTATTCTCCTCACCGGGCTAACAACTGACCCAGATTAGGGAGCGCTCCTCCAAAAGGGGCATCAGAGTGCTAGAACGCTCCCAGGGAAGCTTAAGGAGAGCGCCAGTGCTTCAAAAGTGGGCAGCACTCCTTCATAGGGGTGAGGAAGCGTTATAACGCTCCCTAAGGCCTTATAGAGGAGCTCCAACGCTCCTAAGGCTGTTTCAGGGGAGCGGTCACCCTCAAAACTCTTGATTAAAAGCCCTTTTCAGGTGTTAAGAGTTATTTTACTCTAGTGAACCAGTTCTCCTCCTTCAAACCAATCATGTGAGATGTTATAAGTGCCTCCTTAGTGTCGTCGTCACGACAATATGTATGAACATCATTTGCGACACTAGTGACCAACTTGCGACACTTACAACAATTGAGAGGGACATGCGACACTTATCCAGCTGAGCAATTTTGATGTGTAACAGAATGCCCCCCAAAGTATGAAGTTAGAAGGTGCCAACTGATAACTGAAATACTTTGTAGACGCTCAAGCAAGGGTATAGACTCAGAGAACCTGACGAAAGATGCACACAAACATCCAACAAATATCATGACATATTTCAAAACCCAAGGCAGGCATACCTATGCTTGGGTGATCAAGACTTTCAAGATATGGCTGCCATAAAATACACTACAGATCCATAATTGTATTGATAAGAAAGGTATAGCCACCAAAGATACAATGTGGATCTATACTCTGATGTCTCGGAGTAATCGTAGCCACGAAGAATACACAGTGGATCTACGAGATGACAAGACATAGCCACGACCAATAAAAAGTGGATCTATGTAACAATATATGTGTCATCGTTCAATAGAACTCCTTCGCAACCTGGGCAAAGCGTATATCAAAGTGATTTCTCAACCCAGGGTCTTCTTACCAATCCCAATATGGTATGAATCTGACCATGTGAATAGGTGTCTTGACGTCGAACATGGCAGAAACCACTTGATTACCGGTCAATGATGTAAACCGTTAACAAGTGCGAGGGAGATAACCATTAATGTCAATGATTCCCAAGGTACCCTAGTACATTCCACCGAATGTGAATAGATGAGCTGAGGTCGAACATCCATGGAATCATTCGATCAAGGGTCAATGATGTAAACCCACTGTCAAATGTGAGGAGGCCTGCCATTGAGGCATACAGGTCCCAAAGTACTAACTAGTTTCTAAGTCTGATTCCCAGATAATGTGTTGGAGTCGACAGGAATAGACTTATTGAGGGAGGGCCTTGATGTATCCCCCATCAACGACATGAAACGGACATGGAGATGTAATTGGCGGATCAAACGGACTTGGACTGACACAGATTTTGAGGCAAGATACTTGGGATGGCTAACTCTCGAGGCAGATACTTCCCTTGAACACTGAGGCACAACAACAAAACATGACATGGACCAAACTATGCGATGGATACTGTGACTTGCGTCGGGTGACCCAAAGGAGTGAAAGGAAACTCGTAGGATTGGCTCAGTGCAGAGGTTCAGCAGATTATGATATGTGCAAAGTGACAAAGTGTCGTGTTCAAGGGCGACTCTAAGAAGTGCTGGATGATGTTCTCAAGAGATTGCTTGGCTTGCTCCCTTCAATTTTTCCTCCATCCAGATAGATGAGTACCTCTTTTTGATTTAATGAGATCGAGGAGGATAACACATGCTCGATATAACTCACCTTCGGTAAGTTTCTTTTCCTTTGTTTAACGAACCAGAAGAAGGGATCGGTCCCATATGGGCCTGTCGATGTGTGCTTTAACGAGTCCAAAGACAGAAAACTCAAAGTTTTTTCGGGATTATAGAGTTTGGAAAAACACTTAAAAGAGAACTCTCTCAGTTTCTTTTTCGTACAGTAGTCCAATGAGACCGAAAAAGGGTTAAACTATCGCTTGAAAGATGCTCTTTCTGACCTTTTAACGAGTGTGAAAGAAAGCAAGATCACTCGAAAATATTTTCATATTTAGAGAGTCTGAAAAGGGTTTAAAGGAGACTCCAGGGGGGTTCCTTTTTCATGTGTTCGTATCCGTACAGGTCCGAAAAAGAGATAAAATTTTACCCGGTTACATTCTCATATTGTCGAGCTCGAGAACGAACTAAGACTATGCTCATAAATGCGACAAGGTGAATGATTCATCAGAACTGCCAGGAAACCTGCGATGCCAGAAACTACAAACCAGAGTTTAGTGAAGCCATTTACATCATTAGAGAAACCCAAAAATGACCATACCTTATAAAAAATGAAATTCTATAAATAACAATTGATTTGAAAAACTCATTTACCATTTCATTTGCAAGGATTTTTGGAGTGTTGGGGAATCTCGATTTGAAGAAAAACTTGTTCTTCTCGCTGACGGAGCTACGATCGATCATTTCGCTCACCGTTCAAACCAGGTAGGTGTTCATTCTTTGATTTTTCAATTGCATGGTTTCAAATTGATTTTCATGGCATCATTTATTTAAAACACAAAGCCCTAGGTCGCCCCTCTTTGAACCAAATTGGCCTCCTTTTAAAAATCAATAAAATGTGGGGATTCTTTTACAAAAATGTGTTAGAGAAGGGTTGTTATGATGTCTACACCCTTGCAATCGATTAGACCAACCATTTTAAGCAAAAGAAACACATAAAAATTCCCCCAAATTGCCCACGCAGCCCCCTAAGTCATTTTGCATTTTTAACACGTTTTAATCATTATTTGGAAAATATTAAAGGGCGTGGTGGTCAAAAGGAGTGATTGGTTGCTTTTAGATGACATGGGAACTTTGTTTTATGTTTTAAAATGCTTTTGAAAATCGCCGAAATTACAAAAACGTGGGGAATAATGAAATTCTTGATTTTTTTTGTTTTGTAGATATCTTCGGCAAACATGATTGAAGGGAAAGAGTGGGAACATGAGATGGATGATTTAGCCGCTCTATGGAGTCCCCGTATGCGGGCCGCTTTGTGGGCCTGTGGCTTGCTCAAGTTTTTCAAATTGCAAAAAATGAAGAGAGAGATTCTACTACTTGAGCACATGATTGGCCTTTGGGATGTTGCGGAACAGGGATTCCATATCGGCACACAACTCCTAACCATCGAGTTGGAAGATGTGTACTTTTTGACTGGCCTCTCAAAAAGAGGGGTCCCCATATCCTTTACTGGGTAGAGGGCATTACCTGAGCAGGTGGACGTGTATCTGGCATGCCACTGCGTTCCGAGAGCAAGGTTGGTAGGGGGCAGGATCCCTATCAAGGATATACAAGATCTGCCTCTTTGATCTATACTATTTGCTATCACAAGCGTGACCGGTAGCACTAGTGCTCATTTGGCATCAAGATCACAGGTGGCCTATGGTGTTCAGTGTTTGGAGCCAACACTGTTCAATTGGAGTGCAGCGTTCCTTCGGAATGTGAAGGAGAAAATCTCACGGTGTAGGACTGGTCAGAAGCAGTTTGGCTATGGTTCATTTTTAGTCTCGTTTTTCTTAGAGCGCATCCCTCAGATGCAGCCTCAGATAGCGTTGGCAGTACGACCAGTGGACGAGCCTCGGATGGAGAGGTGGACTAGCCTGTCTCCGAGGCTAGTTTCGGAGTCAGAGTTCCACTTTACTGGTGATTTATTTACCTGGCTGAGGCGGCAGTACCTCTGGATCGAGGACTTTCCATATGCCGATGTAGACTTCCGCGGGAGTATGGACTTGATTTTTCCTGAGGGGGAATATTGGGATGAGTCAGGTAAGAGACTAAGCCATACCTTGTCTAGTTTTTGTTTTTTTTAAGTTTTTCGATGTATATGTATTTTTTTTGGGTATGTAAAAGAGTTTTTAACAGATGTTTTGTTTTCAACATGCAGACAAGGGAGCAGTGTGCCCAACAGATATACCAGTACCAGGGTGTCGTGGAGGTGCCCCAGTTGCAGCAGACCCAGCAGTACCGGTGGTGGGTCTCCGAGAGGTTGAGAGGAACCTCCAAGGCCTTACGATGGGTATCCCTCCTCTGCGGAGGGGGGATGTGCCTTTACATCTGCAGTGGCACACTGTAGGGGTGCCAGAGAATATCAATTCTCTGTTGAGGTGTGTAGTGCATGCAGTAGTATGTTACTCACAGCGCAACGCAGTGCGGGGAGATTAGAGTCTCCCCATGATCATGTTTTTGTATGCCTTGTCAGGCGATGTTGTATGGGTGGATGGACCCAATATTTTATTCTCTTACACAATTTTTGATGTAATGCAAACATTTCAGTCACGCCATATATATATATATATATATATATATACAGTTTCAAGTTTTTATTATGCCAATGATTTGTACATGATGATGTCTGTGATGTGTTTTAATTTACATGCAATGTACAGTTTTGCTTTCCTTGAATCTTATATGTGGGAAAGATACCGCTCCATGATATAGTTAGCTAATGAATCTGAAACACTATTAAGTTCTCTCGGAATGTGTCTATATTTGATGTAATCGAACATTCACTCGAGACGACGAACTTGCAAGTGTAGGCGTAGCAGGATAGGACTACGGATAGCGTAGATACGATTGAGTTGACGAACCACCAGTTGGGAGTCTAAGTAAATAATGATGCGAGAGATACCTAGAGAGGAGGCTTGGGTCAGTAGTCCGATGACAGCATGATATTCTTCCATATTGTTGGTTGCTGGTCCTAAACAAATGCCTCCTGAACTCACCACCTGGTCAAATTGGTAAATAACCCAAGCTACTGAAGTGATGTTCTGGGTATGTCGGCTAGCTCCATCCGCGAACCCAAAAAAGATAGGAAAGGAAGACGTCATCTGTGTATGAAAACAAAGGCACAGTCATGAGTGGCAACGGTAAAGACTCGAGCACGTGAAAGAAAAAGACACACCAAAACTAGATACAATAATGTACAAAGTACAATATGATAGGTGATCTAGGCATAGTACTTCTTAAGGTAAAGCCCGTTTCGGGGCTCTCCTAGGGAGATTCCGTCATGATCAACTAATTCGTAGGCACCTTTATGTAGGACACGCTTCACGATGTAGGGATCGTGCCACATGGGTTCTAACTTTCCTGTCCCCAATTTATCATGAGCTTGGTCATAAGTAAGGACTAAGTCTCCTTCCACGAAAGTCCGAGGGTGGATGGATTTGTCATATTGACTTTTAATTCATTTTTTATGTGCCTCATTGGAGAGACCAGCATCGCGATGTGTTTCGTCCAGTTTGGATAGATACAAAAATCGTTCTTCTTCAGCGGAAGTGTGGGGCAGGAGTTCTACTTTCAGTTTGAGTGATGGAATCTCACACTCGATTGGTAGGACGGCTTCAGTGCCATAGACCAACTAGAAAGGAGTGAATCCAGTTGAAGTTTTCACAGAGGTGCGATAAGCCCAGAGAGCGGAGAACAGTTGTAGATGCCACGATGTTTTGTTTTCCCCTACCATGCGTTGGATCATGGTTTTTAGGACTTTGTTGATAGCCTCAACTTCTCCATTCGTTTGAGGGTAGTAAGGGGATGAGTTTTCATGGCGAAAACCCAGTCTGACAGGTAACTCGCTCATCATCTGGTTTTTGAAGTGTTCACCGTGATCAGTGATAATGGCATGTGGTACACCAAAAAGAGTTATGATGTGGTTGAAGAGGAAAAGAGCTGCAGTATGACCATCATTCAGGAAGGTAGGCATAGCCTCAACCCATTTGGTGAAGTAATCGATGGTGACGATGATGTAACCGTGCCCCCCGGCTGAGGTAGGTTTACACTGCATGAAATCAATGCCCCATTTGGCAAAGGGTCCGATGGCGATAATTGGGTGCAACGGCATAGGGTGGGTGCATGCCTTCTTGTTGAATATTTGGTAGGGTGGGCATTTCTTGACAGCCTCGATACAATCTTTGAAAATCGAGGGCCAAAAATAGCCGGCACGTAGGATTTTTTGGGCTGTGGCCATTCCGGAAAGGTGACCGCCACAGGCGCCAAGGTGGCAATCGTTCAAAACATGTTCAGCCTCTTCGTGATTCAAACATCGCCGAAGGATGGTGTCGATGCCACGGTGATATAAAGTGTCGTCGAGGATGAGATAACGGCGAGAGTGGTGATGAATGCGTCGTCGCTCTTCACGAGAGATGTTGGGCTGAAAACGTTGTGTTTGAAGGTAGAGGAGAAAGTCTCCGTACCAAGGATCAGAGGTGCTGATGAGGAAGATAGATTCATCGGGGAGAGAATATCTAGGTTCGATGTTTTCATCAACACAAGGAAAAGCACAGATGAGCTCGGCAAACACCAGGGATTTCTTGGCTTTCACCTTCGTAAACTCAAGATCGAATTCTTGAAGAATAACGATCCATTTCGAATATTTTCCCCCAAGTACTTGACGTGTCAGGACGTGGTACATGGGGTTAGAGTCTGCGATTACCGTGGTGGTGCGTAATAAGATGTAATGGCGGAATCTTTGGACAGTGACGACAGCTGCCAGAGCCAGTTTCTCAACATGCGAATATCTGAGTTTGGGTCCAGATAAACTCTTGCTCAGATAGTAAATCACATGTTCTTCGTCGTTAGAGTCTTCTTGGACTAACACCATTGAGATGGTGGAAGTAGAAGCGGCCAAATAAAGGATATAATCCTTTGTATATTTGGGTGGATGTAACAAAGGTGCATGGGTCAAAGCGTGCTTGAGAGCATCAAATGACCGTTGAGCTGCGTCATCCCAGATGAAAGGAACATTCTTTTGCAGTAACCGCATAAATCATTTAGTAATCTCAGCATAATTGCAGATGAAACGGTGAAGAAAGTTTGCTTTGCCTTGCAAACTTTGGAGTTGGGTTAAATCGGTGGGTGGAGGTAAGGCTAAGATGGCCTTGATCTTTAAGGGGTCCACCCTAATCCCATCTTTGGAGACAATGAAACCGAGGAGTCAACCGGATTCGACAGCGAAACTGAATTTGTGTGGGTTCAGACGAATACGGTAGAACCTACATCGCAGCAAAATCGCGCGTAAGTGATCAATGTGATCAGATTGATTTAACGAATGTGCGGGTAGATCATCCAGATACGGTTCTGTGATATGTTTTATGTCATGAAAAGCGTACGACATGGCTCACTGGAAAGTGGCTCCAGCATTTTTAAGGCCAAAAGGTAGCTTTTGGTAGGCGAAAGTTCCCCAAGGGCAGATGAAGGCAGTCTTGTGTTGATCTGTAGGCAAGATTTCAATCTGGTTATATCCAGAAAATCCATCCATGAAAGAAAAGATTACGCTCCCTGCGCAGTTATCGATGATTTGGTCGATGAAGGGTGTAGGGTAGTTGTCCTTAGGACAATCTTTGTTGAGGTCTTGATAGTCAACGCAAACACGGATGGTCCCTTGTTTCTTAGCAACCAGAACAAGGTTGGAGACCTATTCGGTCAAAGGGAAGGGATATATACAGCCAAATTTTAGAAGTTTTTCAACTTCTGCCTTTATAGCTGCGACTTTCTTGGGATGAACTGGGCGAAGCTTTTGCCGAACCGGTTTCGCATCAGGGTAGGTTTTGATTTCATGTACGACGATCGAAGGATCGATCCCTGGCATTTCCTCGTAACTCCATGCGAAGACATCGCGGAATTCCTTGAATAAAGCGGTATAAGAGACCACTTCGTCGGGTG
>ML782153.1:461714-474676 GCA_009831015.1 Picea engelmannii | reverse complement strand
GTATCGAATGGCTAGTTGAAAGTGCGTGAGGAAGGACATGGCAAAGGAGTTGAAATCGTGAAAAGATGCGCGTGGTAATTCAATATACCATTTCGCTATGGAACCCGTAAGTGTTCGTTGTAAAAGACACAAATGAATCGAATCGTCAATGAGGGAGTTGGATGAGCACCACAAATGGAAGGTCATCACGTGGTTGTTTGGGTGTTCTCCAGGCTTTCTGTTGAATTTTGGGATATTAGAAGGAAGTTTGGCTGGAATGGCTGGCCAAACCGGAGAATGATAAATGGGATCATTCATTAACCGAGACAAGTATGGAAGGTCCAGGGTGGCTAGAAAAGGTAGTTGTCGGTTAACCTGTGGGTAATGCTAGTGTGGCAAAGGGACACTAGTGGGGCCCAATACTGGGTTTCGTGGATAATTATAACTCGTGGGCCCTCTCATGTGAGGTTGGTTTTGACCAAGGTACATAGGATTCAAGATGTTTTGAGAAGTATTTGTGAGCGGAGGATAACCAGATGGGTTTTGTGGATTATAGGGTGAGTTTGGCACTTGTCCATAAGGGGGTTGTTGCGAAGTCTGCACATTTTATCCCGTGGAGGCATGTGGGTTTCCTTGAAAAGGGACGTTCCACGGATTAGGTGCGATAGACACATTTTGTCCTTGTGGTTGATGGTGTACTCCGGATTGAGGTTGCCCCCCAACATGAGGGTGCCCCTTGAATGGAATTTGTCCACCGGTAGGAGGATGCCCCCCAACATTAGGGTTCCCTCCGAATGGAATTTGTCCTCCGGAGGGAGGATGCCCCCTAGTTTGAGGGTTCCCTCCGAATGGAATTTGTCCTCCGGAGGGAGGATGCCCCCCAGTTTGAGGTAGAGTTCCCGGGATCTGAAAGCCAGATGTCAATGATGGACCGGTGCCACCGATCGGGTTAGGACCACCAAGACCAGTCCCTCCGGGTTGTTGGATAGGTATGGAACTTCCCGGTACAATTTGGGTAGTGGTTTGGGCAGTGGTGGTAGCAGAAGCATTCAATGCCTTAAATCCAAAAGGGAATGTAAGTCTTGGTGTTATAAGTGTGCCAATCGGGGCTTGATTAACTACCGCATTACCGGCAGGGATAGTCGAATGGGTTGTCTGGAGGGGAATAGTAGACCTTGGGCCAGCAGACGGTATGTTCGGACCAACGGTTGGTGTGGCTGTGAAAGTGGTAGTATCAGTGAAATGATTTGGGGGTACAGTATAGGAAAAGGGTGCGTCGGCACCTTCTCCTGTTCCATAAAGATCTCGCACCAAGCGTGGTGGACTTCGAGCAATGTTCGCAGTCCAAAAGGGGTCACTGGCTAGAGGGTTATGAGCAGACCCGGCCGGAATGTCAGAAGGATTGACGACAACAAATTCTCCAGGGGAATTCAGGTGGAGGATTTGTCGTTCGTATCCCTAGGAATGCGATAAGCTTCCAGAGATTCTGAGACAATTCGAAAATTCTCCAGAGGGATGGGAACTTCTTCCTGGGAAGTTGTAGCATTGTGAACCTCGCTCTGTTGAGGAGATTCCTCCGTAGAATGAGGGGGTAAAGGGGTGTTTCCTTCCATATTCTCTGGAGGAAGTCCCTGTAGCCTCTGCGAGCGGCATGGAGGGTCGATGTTGGCGGAGAAGAGTCGGCGAAAGAAATCTGTGGCCAACTAACGAAAAGAAGTAGCACACGCTAAAAAATCTAAGAATCACAACCAAGAAAATAAGACCTTCTTTTGATGACCATACTAGTTGGTGATGAAATCCAATGTCGTGTGATCAAGTCTAGAAGGGGCGGGGATAGGGTGGAACACTTACAATGGCGACCTGCTTAACAGACTTACGCCTTGGTGCAAGCTTCCAAGCAGTAATTGTGGATTTAACCTCCAAGGAGCCCAAGTGAGTTTGACCAATGTCTGCTCCAAGTACAGTGAGACTTCCCGTCACCGTCACCTTGTGTAAGACCCTAAATATTATGGCCACTAAGGTTACCAATTCACAGTCAGCCCCTGGGCGAGAACAGTCGACAGTGCGATCCGAACGTACGGGCAGGGTATCAAGCCTGAAATCAACTAAAAGGATTCCACGCAGTAATTGTGGATTTACCTCAAAGTGACCCCCATAATACGATCTGACCACCACAATCAGTTAAACCACGGAGGGTTAGTCCCCGTAGCTTACCTGAATGCGACCTCGTGCATAACCCCTGTGTGAGAGGGGGATCCCAGGTAGACTTATACGATAACTGGATTTGACTCTCCCTAACTCAGGATGCTACTGTTTATTTTAGAAACTTTGGAGAGTTATGCTCACAACCCTGATCCAAAGTACTAAGCCTAGTCTACTATTGGTGGAGGATCCTAGAAAAGAAAAAGTTCTAGATAACTTTTAATTTGCGTTGATTTTTTGTGGTTGTTCTTAACGCAAAGGGGTGCATGGAAGTGAAACAAATGGAATTATGACTCAGACCCAAAGAATGCATCAAATATGATAAGCAGTCATTTCCTTTCAATGAATATCTATCTAAGGGAGAGAGGAAGTTCTTTCACTAATCCAGCACAAATAGCGAATTCCCTCAAACAATTCTTTTCTCAATCAAATCCTGATGTAATGCAAAAACTTTTGAATGCCTTCTAATATGCACAATCAATGATGAAGATATCTTTTATTGTTTGCGTATGGATGATGATCAATACAACACAATGCTTGTCTTGCTAATTATCTTTCTTGTATGAATGAAAACCACACTAGCACAAGCAACAGTCACACAAACAATACACCCTTTCGTAGTAAGCAAAACGAAAAAGAGAAAGAAAAAGAAACAATCAAAGAGAAAAACAAACTTCACACCCAAAAGCAAAAGTTAAAGAACAAATGACCTTGACCAAAATCAAGATAAAGAGGTCTGTAGGCCTTTGATGACCTTCACCAGGGTTTTTACTCAACTGAAGAGAAGAGAAAAGCAATGCATGGATTTCAAATTTCACTCAACAGGGAAAAATTCAATAAAAAATGGTGAAGAAGGCTACAAGATCCAATTAACGAGATGTTTATTCTTCAAAAAGACCGATGTCAAGGCTGAAAGGGAAGAAAAGTTGACTCGCTAGATCACTCAACAAAAGAGACACAGAGGCAAACCCTGAAAAAGGTAGTTCTGGAGGGTTTTTTGGGCCAAAAAGAGGCTGGCGCTCTGTTGCCAAGGGCAAGGAGTGTTGTAGCACTCTGTGCAGGGAGCGTTGGCGCTCTGTTGACACTAGGACAGAGGTGCCAGGGTCTAAAAGCTCTGGGAATGTCAAAAATTCCAAAAATTGGGATTCAAACTTGACAAGTATGCTGAGTGTGATAAGGTAAGGAGCCAATCAGCTCATGAAAATAATCAAAGAGGAGTGAACCAGGTCTGAAACAATCAAGGGATAGAACAAGGTCAATGAGGAGAAAATCAAAACAAAAGGTTTCGATTTGAGGCTATCTCCCCAGTGGAGTCGCCAGTTTCTGTTGTAGGAAAATCTCCCTGCGGACAAGTAGATCGCCTCTAGAGCTTGACCTTAACCCTAGATAGAAAAGTTCTTATCATGGACACTGACTTCCTTTCAAATCTATCTAAACTAACACATGAGAAGGAAGGATGACAAAAGTACCTTTTTATCGACGTTTGTCCCTGCACGCTCCGAGTTGCGCTCCAATCCTTTGCTCCTCGCTGAGTTCTGTGGACAAAACAAGATACAACCGCTTCCTACTCTATTGATGTTAGCTTGAAAATAGATCTATCAACTAGTGATAAGTTTATGTGACATTAGACACAAACTAGAAAGAAACAGGACAAGCGTGTCATATTGATGAGAATAACGACAACAGTACTTACAATCGTAGATGCGAATGTGACAGCTTCGTCAAGTCCCCTTAGTCTAACCCTTGCAAAGCTCCACAACCTGGATAACAACAGCTTCACTGATCACTCTCCTTTGGCTGACTGTAACTTTCCTCCAAGATCATAAGTTTCATAACTTCAGTTCTTCCCCCTTTCCACCATCATAGAGCCTGTTTATATAGGTTAAGAGGAGCTTAACCTCTTGAGTTATCTTTAGAACAAGTTGGTAACCTCCTCCTTAGATCAGGGATCTCTTGATGAAACCAAGAATTCGAGTACAACTGCCTCTTAATCTCAAAAGATCTTTTCCTTATTCTCCTCATCGGGCTAACAACTGACCCAGATTAGGGAGCGCTCCTCCAAAAGGGGCATCAGAGTGCTAGAACGCTCCTAGGGAAGCTTAAGGGGAGTGCCAACACTTCAAAAGTGGGTAGCGCTCCTTTAGAGGGGTGAGGAAGCATTATAACGCTCCTTGAGGCCTTATAGAGGAGCGCCAACGCTCCTAAGGCTATTTCAGGGGAGCGTTCACCCTCAAAACTCTTGATTAAAAGCCCTTTTCAGGTGTTAAGAGTTATTTTACTCCAGTGAACCAGTTCTCCTCCTTCAAACCAATCATGTGAGATGTTATAAGTGCCTCCTTAGTGTCGTCGTCACGACAATATGTCTGAACATAATTTGCGACACTAGTGACCAACTTGCGACACTTACGACAATTGAGAGGGACATGCGACACTTATCCAGCTAAGCAATTTTGACGTGTAACAACTTTGTTATTAAAACACTTATTAAATAATATCACCCATGAAGACAAAAAATGCATATCAAGTTGTTTAAGCATAGTTGAATTCAATTTTTTATGATGATGAGTTTTCTCACTAAAATATTGACTAAAATTCAAAACAGTAAAATCTCATTCATGTTAGGAGAAACATTGGTTGCAGTGTGATGTCATTCAATACTTATCATGTAATAATTTCACTTTTAGTGGCCTCTAAATTGAACTTTTAACTTTTCAAAAATTTCAAAAAGCTGAGCAAAAGATAAGGTTATGAATGATTTAAAAAGAATTTAAGTGGAAGGAAAGTGTAATAAGAACTTTGTTGAAAGTCTGGCAATAACCTCGATGTACTTTTGTAATAATAGGAAACAAATTAGTTTTTCATAGGTGGAATTTACACACTTTTTTAGAGTGACTTTCCAACTTTTTATTTTGATCAAAGTAATTTTCTTCTCTGATCATGAGAGTGTATTTTCCACTTTCTCTTTCAGTAGAGCACACTCCTAACTTTATGTGAAATTTGAATTTCACTTTCAACAGAGTTTGAATTTCACTTTTTACCTTGATCAAAGCTGGAATTTAAATCCGTGAAAGTTTTTTTGAGGATGGTTTCCACTTTCACATAAATCAAAGTCTGTACACTCCTATGATAACTAAAATCCATTGGGAATACTTTTGACTTTCAATGATAGAGAAAGTGGAGTTTCGACTTTAATAAAAGTGAAAACCTCACTCCAGTGTGTGATTTATAAGTTTATTTTGAATCTTTTGACTTAGAAATGTTTTGACGTCTTTTAGTAAACAAAAAATCAAACAAAGCAAAGAACTTACTTTAGAGTAAAATTTTCATTAGAATTGAAAAGGAAAAGTTTCAAAAAAGGAGAGTTCAAAATCAAAACAATAAAAAGAAAGTGGTACCCAAAAAATTTAGAAAAACTTTAGGGTGTGTTGAGGTCTCAACAAATGGAGACACATTGGGTGAAACCATGAACCTTTGGAAATTATCTACTAGAAAACACAAGTTCCAAGGAGACAATAATTACCTTTGTTGAAGAATCTTAGTGTTAATCCCTTGGGTCCCACTAGAACTTGTCCATTGAATAAGTTGTATGAAGATTGAACTCTAATTTTGAGTAACTTATTATCCAAAACCATAAGGCCGGATTGATGGATTTTGTTCCTTGACTTAGTTTGTCCTTAGATGCCAACACAATACCATAGAGTTGCCACAAATAAGGGATATTTGAATATTTACTTAGGTTGTTTTATCCTTTATCTCCCAGTGTTTCTCCACTACCAACAAGCATCCATAGCCTCAAAAAATTCACCTTCGTATCATAAGCCTTGTTTCATCCCTAGTGAGAATCCATAGCCCTAGTGGAGATACTTTCATATCCCACATGATATGAAACTCATTTCCCAAGGGATATAAGTAACCCTTAGAGGCACGTGGGATGATACCTATTATCTAAGAACTTCTTTAATGGAAATATTTCTAAGTAAACCAAAATGAAATAAATAAAATGGTTAGGAAAACAAAATGGAAAAGAAAAACAAAACTATGAGTAAACTATTTGAACCAAAAAAAAGAAAAATGAGGCATCAAATGAAGACTTCAGAAAAAAAAATAAAAATAAAAAATAAAAAATTAATAAAATAATAAAGAAAACCTACTTATATACAAGTTAAATTCCTAGTAGGAAGCTAACTAGAGTACCTTTTTAGAATCTAGCCATTCATTGAAAGAAGTTATACTTCCCCTACCATATTTTGCAGTTTTTACTTGTCTAAGCCAATCTTCTCGATTGCTTAGAAAGGACCAAGCCATAGTTTTTGGAATTTACTGTGTTTTCCCTTTTCTTCATGTGCCTTGCCTAATTTTAAAATCACTTCTCCCACATGGCAATATTTTTTTCCTATAGATCAATTATCAAACCATCTCTTGTTTATCTATTGCTGAACATAAAAATTTTTCTTTACCATCTCTCTTTCTTCTTCTAACTTCAGTAGGGTATCAACCCACTTTTGAGTGACTGGGTAGATCTTCCCATGTGAGGCCTGGAATAATTGGAGGGAGGGAAAAAATATATTTATGGGAAGAATGGATTCCTTTCCATAAACCAAGAAATAAGGGGATGTTCCTAAAGTTTCTTTCAATGTTGCTTGTGGAGCCTAATTATCTTCCTAATTCATAGGTCTTGTTTTAGTCCTGTTTGGATCCCATTTATTGACGAGGGTGTGTGGGGGAACTCCCCCCCCCCCACATATATCACCATGGGGGTCCAAGGGGGGGAAATGAAAATTCATTGGAAACCCCCCCCCAAGCGACAGTTCAGGGGCAGCAACCCAAAGATAATTTTTTGGAAAAATTGCCTTGTAAAATATTGTGATTTCTTAGTCAATCTGAACCATTCACCAATAGGTTGTAGATATGATGATAGAAGTTATGTTAGTATTTTTTTCCCTAGAAGGAAACCCTCTTTTATGTATTAAGGAATTGTATTACGGTGGTGTATGTGATGAATATTGTATTATGAGAGAGGATATTGTGAGAAAAGAAGAGGAAGTTACAACGTGTGTGTTGTAGGTTGTATCATTTCATTTGTTTGATAATTATAATAAAGGAAGGATTGATAATTTCTCTGGTGGACATAGCCCATATTAGGTGAACCACATATATGTGCATCTCTATTGTATTGTGTATCTTTTGTGTTTTATTTCTGCATCTTTCTTATATTGTTGCTTTGCAGTCCTCTTTTTCTAAAAATTGGTATCAAAGAAAAAGGTAACTCATAGGAAAAGAGGGTTCATGGTTCGCGTGGGAGAAATGGTGGAAGATGGAAAGTTTAGGGTCAATTAATTTAATGTCCAAAACTACCAGTTATGGAAGATGCAAATGGAATACTATCTACATCAGAAGGATCTTTTCCTATTGTTGGGTGAAAAAGAAAAGAATTTGACAAGTATGAAGGATGAAGAATGGGAGGTTCTTGACAGGAAGCCACTAGGAACGATATGACTGTTCCTAGCAGTTGTTATCACACTAAGTTGCCTTGGGTCTTTTAGTTTGTTTTTATCATTTTTAAATCCTTAGATTTTAATTTTCTTTAAAATTGATTTTTCATCCCTTTAATGTTATGTTTGATAGGACCCCTTGGATGACTAAACTTTTGAGTCATAGCTCATGTGTTGATCCTCAATTTGAATTTTGATCCTTGAACCCTTCTTAGCTCATGGTTTATTCTTTTTTGTCCCCTTTCATGATTCATCCCTAGGTTGATACCTCCCATGATCATGCTGATGTGACACACCTCTCTCCTCACCCATGACCTCACATGCATGCCTCATAATCCTTGCTTACCTGTCCAATCATTTTTTGATTTGGAAGCGTTGCCTACTCATCAGGCAATTCCATAGTGCCTGTCACATTTATCATTCATCCAATCCAAGTCATTATTGCCATGATTGATACCGTGTCCCTTGTTTTTAGTGCCAGAAGTCGGTTGAATTTCCTTCAAAGGATCTTGCATTTATGATCTTTGGTAACGGTTTCTAAATTTGAAAAGTTCGATAGTGTTGTGTTGCATAAATTTGCTAGTTCTGGTCAAGCGACTGCATGTCAACCAAATCCGATGTTGTGTGAGAATCCAGGGCCGGGGTTTTCTCAAAGTTCATCCTAAGATTGCATTGAATATTTTAGCAGGTGTCTCCTATACAGGTATCCTTGGTTTCCCCCTCTGCATATTAATTCTCATAAAAAATTTGCGCTCGGGTTTTGGTCAGCCAAGTTTGTACAGTCATAGGGGGGCTCATCTTTTCATGGTAGCTTTGTTCTCTTTAGTTTCTAGACCTGTATCTTCATTGCCTACATCTAGGTTAGTTTATTGCTGCCTGCCTCAATCGTTCAAATCACAATCCTGTAGATAGTCTATCCTCTGTGTATGCGTTGCACTACCCAGAGGCGCTTCTTAACCTCTCACTGCTTCCCCTAACTCCTTTCATCTCGCAATCAAATGTTTTACTCAGTTGCAAAGGGTCAGCCACATATATTTGAAACTCTATTCAAAGCCTTCATGTTTACTACCATCCATTAAACCTTCAAGAACCCTTCTTCTAAGCCATGGAGACCCCTCAATCGAAGAAAGAACACAAAGGTGGAAAGATAGTTACGACAGAACCTGTGGACATGCGCCTTTTTGACATAGAGCCCATGGCAATGGATATGTTTTGAAGAGAAGGATGCCTCTCTTTCTATTAGAACATGTAGAGAGGCCATCCAGAGGTAGAAAAACAGTTTGCATTAAATTTTGATGGCAAGAAAACCAGAGTTGGGGACTTGGAATTTGAGGTAACTAAAGCCTCCATCTCATCTGCAACAAGGATTCCCATTTCAGGTGAAAATTGGTTCAAGGCCATGGTCTTGAGTTCACCCTTTGTTAAATATCTCTTCAAGCCTGAGTATCGAGTCAATGATCTATCTAAGAGTATGCCAAGGAATCAGTTGATCGAATAGTTTGACAGAATGTTGAAAAGTATACAAAGATATTTTACTTATGAAGGGAGATTTAACACATTGTATCATTACGACATAAGGTTGTTGTTACATTTTACTGGTAAGGTTGAGATGAATGTTCCTTATTACATGTTGATAAGTATAGGTAAAATTTTAGATAGAGTGCAAGACAAATGTAAGGATGTGGATTCTATCCTTTTTCACTCTGGATTGATCAGAATGTTAGTCTCCGAAGAGTTGGGAAAGAAAGAGATTTCATGGGAGAATTTTTTGGTTACATCTGACTTCAAGCTGGACCCAATGCCTACTCCCCAATCACATATCATAGTTCTTTCATCACCCACCAGTACTAAAGCAGGGATCAACAAGAAGAGAAAAGGAAGAGCCCCTGTTTCAGAGATCAACAAGCAGGTCATGGAAACTGAGGAGGAAGTTTGTCCTTCTCCACATAGATATTTCTCACCACCACCTCCAAAAGGGTTAGAAGAAGTGCCTTCTTCTACCAAGGTGACATCTAAAAAGGGAAAGAATCTTCTCTTTCCCTCTTCTCCTCCAGCAGTCGAAATCAAGGGTAAAATACCTTTCACTAGGTCATCAATTCCTAAGGAGGTTTTCAAAGAGAAGTCTTTACCAGAAACCCCTATGCATAGGAGGAAAGGGAAAGGCATTGAAAAATCTATAGAAGAAAAAAAAAAAAACTGGTACACAAAAGGAAGGGTAAAGGTACCAAAAGACCTTTAGAAAGGAAAGATGAAGTCCCTATGAAAGACTTTGAAAAGACTATGAAGAATAAATAAGAAGCTTCTGTACAAGAGAAGAAGCATAAAGGAAAGGATATTGAGACAGCTGATGAAACACCTAAGGAAATTCCTGCATAGTTGGAAGAAGAGGACGAGAAGATGTCTAATGAGACTGTGCATGTCTCTACTTCTCCTGGCAGACAAACATTCAAAATACTTATTAGACAACTTAAGGAGTCAAGAAAAGAAGTGACTAAATTGAAAAAGGAATCAATATCTAACAGAGCCAGGATGACAGAGCTTATGGAGGGCTATAGTCATACCCTTGACTTGGCCAGATTTGTGGCAAGAAGGGCTCAACCCCTTCATAGGCAGCTCCAGAAACTCTACAAGCTAAACAGAGGCTTCCAGGCTCAGAACAGGAAGCTAAAGGTAGAACTGAAGCATTTCCAAGATGAGGTAACCCAAAGGATTTTATAGGTGTTGTTAGAAGCTTCCATTGAAGATGATAAACCAATAGCTAAGGAGAGCTCAACTACACTGAAGAAGCCTGCCAACACTAGGAAGAAGAATTTTGTTGAGTTAATTGAAGATACTCTTTCTACTAGAAAGAGTGTAAGGCTAAGTGTTAAGATGACAAAATAGTTGTTAAGGGGTAAGCTCCATTTTTTATGGGAGGGTTAACTGATATGAAAATACTATTTCTACCATCTATATAGGCTTCTAGGCGTTTATCTATATGGATTTTGGGTTTTTGCTAAGTTCTAGCTTCACTTAGTGGTAAAGGGCACTACTTATGGTATAGTCAAGGCACCTAAGTAAAATAGTTTTGTCATCATGAAAGAGAACCAACTGCTCTGCACATGTTCAAGATTCAAAGGTGCTGCGTTTTGTCCATGCTACACAAACTTGTATGCAGATGTAGCGTAAGTGGTGCTACGTAATATCTTATAGAGAACAGAAGCTACATACAGGCGCTACGTAATATTTGGCAGGGAACATATTTACACTCAGGCACAACTCAGGGGCGCTACCTACAGGTGCTACTTAATATTGCGATAGGTGAAAAATGTTGGTGCATATATGCAGCACAGTGGCGCTACCTACAGGTGCTACCTTCTCTCCTTGTTCTATTTTTGGGGGCGCTACACAAAGTTGCTACCCAAGGAAGTTGCCAGCAAACACCAGGAATCCAGGAGGACTAGGCCGACAACTTTTGGATAAGTCGATGATGTAGAAAGTAACAGAAGTAGAAGTTGTCATTTTGAGGACAACTACAGGATCCAAAAGGACACATGGCAAAATAGGAGCTGAGCAACAAAAGAGGATCAAAGTAGTTAGAAGCATGATTGGATTAGTCACCAACATTTCCCTGTTTTATAGCATAGGTTGTTATCTTAGTTGTTAGAACAAATAAATGTTTAGAGGTTTTCAAGCGAAGGAGGCCAGCTTGTACCTCAGGATGTTGCCTCCCTTTTTGTTATAAATAGATAGATCAATGGATTTACTGGCTCAGATGGTTGAGCAGGGCTCCCTAGACTGTAATATTTTTTGATGAAGTGACTGTGATCTATTTGTGTACTAGACTTAATACTTTTTGACTAATAGAAATCATCTTCTATTCCAGCGTATATGCTTCTAATGCTAAATGTTCATGTTTTGAATGCTTCACATGGATCACTGTTGTAATGTTATGGTGGATGTTTGATCATTGTATTATCATGGTGTTTATTTAGCTTCTCAGTTTCTAATTTCAAGAAGATCTTGTTTTAAGAAACTTTCTTCCTTAGGCTCTTGTAGACCTGATGTTTGCAGTAGCCCTTACATTCCTCTCATTCAAGTCTTCCCTCTATCCACATTTACTCCCAAACTACTGGTTGAAGTTAGTCAAGACCTTATTTGCTGGTACATGTTAGCCCTGTTTCTGAGTTAGGATATTATCATTTCGAGTCTTTTCCATCTGACTTTTTAAAAAACACTCATACATTCACATATAACCTGATGGGTACTGGGCTTACCTTCCATGCAATCAGAAGGTGACTCCTAGTGCTACACATTTTTGGCTTCGTTTCCGGGGAACGATTTGAAGACTTTTCCCTGGGATAGAACGACAATGCTTACTAGCTCTCAAGGTGCATTGTGATTTAGTATTTTGAAGATTGCATCTTGCACCTGGTGACTCCATTGATTCAACTTTGGTGCCTAAAGGTAGACACACGAGATCAAATCCACAACTACCTTTGTGTCCACCTGAGGCTGACCCAGAGAAGATAATCAAGAAGGGAAAAGATTCTCAAAGAAGTGTTTCTGCTGCTGCTACAAGTGCTTCTGGTCAGTTGCTTGATTCCACTCTTCATACTCCAGCTGTTTTATCAAGTAATCTTCCTTTATCTTCTGCCGAAGTATCTAAAAAACTTGACTTTGAAGAGTTTCCTATTGAATACTCTTCCTTTGAAACTGAATTGAAAGAAGAAAACATTGATACATTTTCCTCCCCTGATATTGAGAAGTGTTTCAGTCTTGATAGTTTTGAATTTTGTTCTCTCTATTAAGACTTTTGTTGCCAAAGATGTAGGAACTTCATCTCCCTCTCAGACCTTACCATCCCCTTCCAAGACTCTTCCTACTGTTGTGAAGACTGAAAGTTCCCCTTTATCTGTTCCTTCTTCTACTAATCTACACGCAGCTAGGTCTCTTTCTCCTACTCATTCACCTATAATCCAAAATCAAATGGCAGTTGTTAACCCCCCTGTTGGTCACTATAATTGCTTAATTAATTTCAAACAACCAAGTGAAACATAAATTATCAACCCAGGGAAGTCTTTTGTTTCAAAGATAGCTGCGCACTATATATGCTCAATTCCAAAAGCACTTAGTGTTGTAGTAAAGAAATCATYCTATCTAAACTTGCTGAAATGAACTGAAGCTCTGAATTGTATCACAGGAAAGAAATCTCCCTATTGCAATTCTTTATAGTTCAAATTAAGAATCCTGGATTACATTTAAAATAATATTGCAATGGGTAAGAACAACTATCTTGTAATCAGAGAA
>ML782153.1:406130-426258 GCA_009831015.1 Picea engelmannii | reverse complement strand
CCCCCCCCCCCCCCCCAAGCGACAGTTCAGGGGCAGCAACCCAAAGAGAATTTTTTGGAAAAATTGCCTTGTAAAATATTGTGATTTCTTAGTCAATCTAAACCATTCATCAATAGGTTGTAGATCTGACGATAGAAGTTATGTTAGTATTTTTTTCCCTAGAAGGCAACCCTCTTTTATGTATTAAGGAATTGTATTACGGTGGTGTATGTGATGAATATTGTATTCTGAGAGAGGATATTGTGAGAAAAGAAGAGGAATTTACAACATGTGTGTTGTAGGTTGTATCATTTCATTTGTTTGATAATTATAATAAAGGAAGGATTGATAATTTCTCTAGTGGACATAGCCCATATTAGGTGAACCACATATATGTGCATCTCTATTGTATTGTGTATCTTTTGTGTTTTATTTCTGCATCTTTCTTATATTGTTGCTTTGCGGTCCTCTTTTTCTAACAATTGGTATCAAAGAAAAAGGTAACTCGCAGGAAAAGAGGGTTTGTGGTTCGCGTGGGAGAAATGGTGGAAGATGGAAAGTTTAGGGTCGATTAATTTAATGGCCAAAACTACCAGTTATGGAAGATGCAAATGGAATACTATCTACATCAGAAGGATCTTTTCCTATTGTTGGGTGAAAAAGAAAAGAATTTGACAAGTATGAAGGATGAAGAATGGGAGGTTCTTGACAGGAAGCCACTAGGAAAGATACGACTGTTCCTAGCAGCTGTTATCACATTAAGTTGCCTTGGGTCTTTTAGTTTGTTTTTATCATTTTTAAAGCCTTAGATTTTAATTTTCTTTAAAATTAATTTTTCATCCCTTTAATGTTATGTTTGATAGGACCCCTTGGATGACTAAACTTTTGAGTCATAGCTCATGTGTTGATCCTCAATTTGAATTTTGATCCTTGAACCCTTTTTAGCTCATGGTTTATTCTTTTTTGTCCCCTTTCGTGATTCGTCCCTTGGTTGATACCTCCCATGATCATGCTGATGTGACACACCTCTCTCCTCACCCATGACCTCACATCCTTGCTTACCTGTCCAATCATTTTTTGATTTGGAAGCGCTGCCTACTCATCAGGCAATTCCGTAGCGCCTGTCACATTTATCATTCATCCACTCCAAGTAATTACTACCATGACTGATACCATGTCCCTTGTTTTTAGTGCTAGAAGTTAGTTGAAGTTCCTTCAAAGCATCTTGCATTTATGATCTTTGGTAACGGTTTCTAAATTTGAAAAGTTCGATAGTGTTGCGTTGCATAAATTTGCTAGTTCTGGTAAAGCGACCGCATGTCAACCAAATCCGATGTTGTGCGAGAATCCAGGGCCAGGGTTTTCTCAAAGTTCATCCTAAGATTGCATTGAATATTTTAGCAGGTGTCTCCTATACAGGTATCCTTGGTTCCCCCCTATGCATATTAATTCTCATAATAAATTTGCGCTCGGGTTTTGGTCGGCCAAGTTTGTACATTCATAGGGGGGCTCGTCTTTGCATGGTAGCTTGGTTCTCTTTAGTTTTTAGACCTGTATCTTCATTTCCTACGTCTAGGTCAGTTTATTGCTGCCTGCCTCAATCGTTCAAATCGAAAGCCTGTAGATAGTATATCCTCTGTGTATGCCTTGTGCTACCCAGAGGCGCTTCTTAACCTCTCGCTACTTCCCCTACCTCCTTTCATCTCGCAATCAAATGTTTTACTCAGTTGCAAAGGGTCAGCCAGATATATTTGAAACTCTATTCAAAGCCTTCATGTTTACTACCACCCATTAAACCTTCAAGAACCCTCCTTCTAAGACATGGAGACCCCTCAATCGAAGAAAGAACACAAAGGTGGAAAGATAGTTACGACAGAACCTGTGGACATGCGCCTTTTTGACACAGAGCCCATGGAAATGGAGATGTTTTGAAGAGAAGGATGCCTCTCTTTCTATCAGAACATGTAGAGAGGCCATCCAGAGTTAGAAAAACAGTTTGCATTAAATTTTGATGGCAAGAAAACCAGAGTTGGGGACTTGGAATTTGAGGTAACTAAAGCCTCCATCTCAGCTGCAACAGGGATTCCCATTTCAGGTGAAAATTGGTTCAAGGCCATGGTCTTGAGTTCACCCTTTGTTAAAGATCTCTTCAAGCCTGAATATCGATCCAATGATCTATCTAAGAGTATGCCAAGGAATCAATTGATTGAACAGTTTGACAGAATGTTGAAAAGTATACAGAGATATTTTACTTATGAAGGGAGATTTAACACATTGTATCATTACCACATAAGGTTGTTGTTACATTTTACTGGTAAGGTTGAGATGAATGTTCCTTATTACATGTTGATAAGTATAGGTAAAATTTTAGATAGAGTGCAAGCCAAATGTAAGGATGTGGATTCTAGCCTTTTTCACTCTGGATTGATCAGAATGTTAGTCTCCGAAGAGTTGGGAAAGAAAGAGATTTCATGGGAGCATTTTTTGGTTACTTCTAACTTCACACTGGACCCAATGCCTACTCCCCAATCACATATCATAGTTCCTTCATCACCCACCAGTACTAAAGCAGGGATCAACAAGAAGAGAAAGGGCAGAGCCCCTATTTCAGAGATCAACAAGCAGGTCATGGAAACTGAGGAGGAAGTTTGTCCTTCTCCACATAGATATTTCTCACCACCACCTCCAACAGGGTTAGAAGAAGTGCCTTCTTCTACCAAGGTGACATCTAAACAGGGAAAGAAGCTTCTCTTTCCCTCTTCTCCTCCAGCAGTCGAAATCAAGGGTAAAAGACCTTTCACTAGGTCATCAATTCCTAAGGAGGTTTTCAAAGAGAAGTCTTTACCAGAAACCCCTATGCATAAGAGGAAAGGGAAAGGCATTGAATAATCTATAGAAGAAGAAAAAAAAAACCTATACACAAAAGGAAGGGTAAAGGTACCATAAGACCTTTAGAAAGGAAAGATGAAGTCTCTATGAAAGACTTTGAAAAGACTATGAAGAATAAAGAAGAAGCTTCTGTACAAGAGAAGAAGCATAAAGGAAAGGATCTTGAGACTGTTGATGAAACACCCAAGGAAATTCATGCACAGTTGGAAGAAGAGGATGAGAAGAAGCCTACTGAGACTGTGCATGTCTCTACTTCTCCTGGCAGTCAGACATTCAAAATACTTATTAGACAACTTAAGGAGTCAAGAAAAGAAGTGACCAGATTGAAAAAGGAATCAATATCTAACAGAGCTAGGATGACAGAGCTTATGGAGGGCTATAGTCATACCCTTGACCTGGCCATATTTGTAGCAAGAAGGGCTCAACCCCTTCATAGGCAGCTCCAGAAACTCTACAAGCTAAATAGAGGCTTCCAGGCTCAGAACAGGAAGCTAAAGGCAGAACTGAAGCATTTCCAAGATGAGGTAACCCAAAGGATTTTACAGGTGTTGGTAGAAGATTCCATTGAAGATGATAAACCAAAAGCTAAGGAGAGCTCAGCTACACTGAAGAAGCCTGCCAACACTAGGAAGAAGAATTCTGTTGAGTTAATTGAAGATACTCTTTCTACTAGAAAGAGTGTGAGGCTAAGTGTTAAGATGAAAAAATAGTTGTTAAGGGGTAAGCTCCATTTTTTGTGGGAGGGTTAACTGATATGAAAATACTATTTCTACCATCTATATAGGCTTCTAGGCGTTTAGCTATATGGATTTTGAGTTTTTGCTAAGTGCCAGCTTCACTCAATGGTAAAGGGAACTACTTATGGTATAGTCAAGGAACCTAAGAAAAATAGTTTTGTCATCATGAAAGAGCACCAACTGCTCTGCACATGTTCAAGATTCAAAGGTGTTGCGTTTTTTCCATGCTACCCAAACTTGTATGCAGACGCGACGTAAGTGGTGCTACGTAATATCTTATAGAGAACAAAAGCTGCATACATGCGCTACGTAATATTTCGCAGGGAGCATATTTACACTCAGGCACAACTCAGGGGCGCTACCTACAGGTGCTACTTAATATTGCGACAGAGGAAAAATGTTGGTGCATATATGCAACACAGTGGCGCTACCTACAGGCGATACCTTCTCTCCTTGTTCTGTTTTGGGGGGCACTACACAAAGTTGCTACCCAAGGAAGTTGCCAGCAAACACCAGGGATCTAGGAGGACTAGGCCAACAACTTTTGGATAATTCGATGATGGAGAAAGTAACAGAAGTAGAAGTTGTCATTTTGAGGACAACTACAGGCTCCAAAAGAACACATGGCAAAACAGGAGCTGAGCAACAAAAGAGGATCAAAGTAGTTAGAAGCATGATTGGATTAGTCACCAACATTTCCCTGTTTTATAGCATAGGTTGTTATCTTAGTTGTTAGAACAAATAAATGTTTAGAGGTTTTCAAGGGAAAGAGGTCAGCTCGTACCTCCAACTGTTTCCTCCCTTTTTGTTATAAATAGATAGATCAATGGCTTTAGTAGGCTCGGATGGTTGAGCAGGGCTCCCTAGACTGTAATATTTTTTGATGAAGTGACTGTGATCTATCTGTGTACTGAACTTAATACTTTTTGACTAATAGAAATCAGCTTCTATTCCAGCGTATATGATTCTAATGTTAAATGTTCATGTTTTGAATTCTTCACATGGATCACTGTTGTAATGTTATGGTGGATGTTTGATCATTGTATTATCATGGTGTTTATTTAGCTTCTCAGTTTCTAATTTCAAGAAGATCTTGTTTTAAGAAACTTTCTTCCTTAGGGTCTTGTAGACCTGATGTTTGTAGTAGCCCTTACATTCCTCTCATTCAAGTCTTCCCTCTATCCACATTTACTCCCAAACTACTGGTTGAAGTTAGTCAAGACCTTATTTGCTGGTACATGCTAGCCCTGTTTCTGAGTTAGGATATTATTATTTCGAGTCTTTTCCATTTGAATTTTTAAAAAACACTCATACATTCACATATAACCTGATGGGTACTGGGCTTAGCTTCCATGCAATCAGAAGGTGACTCCTAGTTCTAAAATTTTTTGGCATCGTTTCCGGGGAACGATTTGAAGACTTTTCCCTGGGATAGAACGACAATGCTTACTAGCTCTCAAGGTGCATTGTGATTTAGTATTTTGAAGATTGCATCTTGCACCTGGTGACTCCATTGATTCAACTCTGGCACCTAAAGTTAGACACGCGAGATCAAATCCACAACTACCTTTGTGTCCACCTGAGGCTGACCCAGAGAAGATAATCAAGAAGGGAAAAGGTTCTCAAAAAAGTGTTTCTGCTGCTGCTACAAGTGCTTCTGGTCAGTTGCCCGATTCCACTCTTCATACTCCAGTTGTTTTATCAAGTAATCTTCCTTTATCTTCTGCTGAAGTATCCAAAAAACTTGACTTTGAAGAGTTTCCTATTGAATACTCTTGCTTTGAAACTGAATTGAAAGAAGAAAACATTGATACATTTTCCTCCCCTGATATTGAGAAGTGTTTCAGTCTTGATAGTTTTGAATTTTGCTCTCTCTATTAAGACTTTTGTTGCCAAAGATGTAGGAACTTCATCTCCCTCTCAGACCTTACCATCCCCTTCCAAGACTCTGCCTACTGTTGTGAAGACTAAAATTTCCCCTTTAACCGTTCCTTCTTCTCCTAATCTACACGCAGCTAGGTCTCTTTCTCCTGCTCATTCAATTATAATCCAAAATCAAATGATAGTTGTTAACCCCCCTACAAATAGGATGGATGCCATAGTGGCTACAATATATGCTCCTCTAGTCTTTCCTCAGTCAATGAATGCTCTTCCCCCTTGAGATTATTTGAAATACATGCCCAAGTTTATTGGAGAAGAAGATATAACAACGGAGGAACATCTTGATACTTTCTATAGCTATGCAGACAACCAAAATATTGAAAATGAAGATGTTTGGATGAGGGTTTTCATCCAAAGCATTTTTGGTGAGGCTAGGAATTGGTTTACGGGTCTAGCCTCTGAATCCATCACTGTTATTAAGGATTTGGATGAATCCTTCTTGAGGCACTGGGGTGACAAAAAGGATTTTTTGTACTACATCACTAAATTTGGATCTTTGAAAAGGAAACAAGGAGAGTCCGTCTCTGACTTTTCTAAAAGATTTAACAAAATGTATAAGAAGATACCTGATGAGATCAAACCCACTAAAACCATGGAAAAAATCACTTATGCCATTGCTTTTGACTCCAAGTTCTGCCTTCTATTGAGAAAGAGAAGGTCACCTTCCTTAGTTCATATGCAAGATGATGCCTTAGAGGTAGAATCCAACATAATTGCTTCATATAAGCTTAGGGGGAAATCTGACAGAGATAGGAGGAAAAACAGAGCCAAAGCTTCCACTTCTGACTTTCTTGTTGTTCATTCACAGGTAGATGAGTTGACCAAATTAGTAAAATCCCTTTCTACTGAGATTGAGAAGTTAAAATTAGAAGGAAGACAACCATATAGAAATGATCAGAACACTGAAAATAGAGGTAATTTCAGAAGACCCAACAATGATCCTCAAATCCTTCCTAGAGATCCCAAAAATAGAGAGAGAGATGATCAGAGGATTCAAGCTCCTTTCCAAAATAATCTGGTTGTTGATGAAGAAGAAGAGGAGGTAGATTTTGATCCTGAGATTCACTCCTTAGGTGATACATCCCCATCCCCACACTTGACTCAATCCTCTTATGAGCAATCTATAATGGATATTCAAATTAATGAGTTGAGAAAGGGAGAGAAAGAAAAGGAAAATGCTAGTAGATATAATCTGAGATCTAAGAAAAATGAAGAAAAAACTGATACCCCTAATTAGCCTGTTCAAAAAGAAGATTCTACCAAGGCTGTGACAGTGAGCAACAAGGAAAAAGACTCTCAAAACCCATAGGTTCTGATAAAAAATCCTTCTCCTGAAACCAAAGAGATTTTGATGCCTTCCCCTTCCTTCAGTTTTGAGAATGAAATCCAGAAAATTAAGATCCTTGTATCATATTTGGAATTGATAAAAAATGAATAATTTAAAAAGTATCTAACCAAAATGTTACAGCCCAAAGCCTCTCCAAATTCCACTGATTCAATAAATATGCAAGATAAAAAACCAACTGTGATTTTAGGCCCTTTGATAGAAGACATATATGACTCATCCCCTCCCTTCTATACTTCTCTCAATATACATGATAAAGTGTTGCATAATTATCTTTTGGATTCAGGGGCCTCCCATAATATCATGCCAAAATCTGTTATGGATGAACTTGGATTGGAAGTCACAAAAACCTATCATGACCTATATTCTTTTGACTTAGGAAAGTAAAATGCTTGGGGGTCATTAAGGATATGGTTGTGACTCTATTTCAGCTACCCATGAAAAGTATACTTATGGATGTTGTGGTGGCTGATGTTCCTCCCAAGTTTGGCATGCTCTTGTCAAGGTCTTGCATAAAAAGACTTGGAGGGACCTTGCAAATGGATCTCTCATATGAAACTATCCCTGTGTTTGGTGGGGAGAATAGAAGACTTTATAGGGAAGCCCAGTTGGCTTACATTATTAGTGATGAAGCAAACCCCGCCAATCATCTTGTTTTTTCTCTCGATACCGATTTGGGGTCCAACATTTTGCAGCTCACTGATGCTCCCGAAACTCCTCTTGAAATCAGAAAAAAAAGTCAGGTACCTTATCTAAAGAGCCTCCTCTAACCAATTATGTTTGGAAGATGTTCTTTGATGGAGCCTCTTCTAAGGAAGGTGTCGGTGCTGGAGTGGTTTTTGTCTCACCAACTCAGGATATCATATCTTTGTCATATAAACTAGAATTTGAAACTACCAATAATGTGGCAGAGTATGAAGCTCTTGTATTGGGCTTGATAGCTGCAAAAGATATGGGAATTAAAAAACTGTCAGTATTTGGAGATGCTGAATTGATAGTCCATCAGACCAAAAATCTTTGCCAAACTAAGCACCCTAGGCTTAGATCTTATAGGAATGAAATATGGGACCCAGTGGAGAATTTTTTCTTTGAGTTTCACATCTCTTTTATTCCACGAGAAGAGAATTTTGTGGCTGATTCTTTGGTTGTATCAACAAGAAATTTCAGGATACCTATACCACACAAACTCAAGTATGATGTAGAAGTCAAATACATGCCTTCTATACCGGACAATGTCAAATATTGGAAGGTGTTTGAAGATGATTTAGAACTTAAAAAATTCCTTTAGTCTACTGATGAATTTGTTGCATTACACATTGATCAGGATCATGATTCTTAAATTACTCCACACGTTGATGTTTTCCTTAATATAATTGCTAACCATCATATTGTGCAGCTACCTAGTAACCACATTCCAAAAGGACAAGTTTTTTTGGAAAATTCATTTGATGAAAATGATGTGGCAGTAAAGGGGAAAGTGTCTATTGATGATGCGGATATAACTGAGTGCAATTTGGGAACAGAAAAGGATCCAAAATATGTCAAGCTGTCAAGCAGCCTATCAAGAGAGCAAAGGGAAGAATATACCAAAATGTTAAAGGAATTTGCTGATGTATTTGCATGGACTTATGAAGATCTCAGAACTTATGACACAAACATTATAGAGCACAAGATTCCATTAAAATAACAGACCAAACCCTTCAGGCAAAAGTTGAGGCAAATCAATCCTATGTTGTTGCCTGTCATGGAGAAAGAGGTAAAAAATCTTTTAGATGCAAAAATTATTATTCCTTTGAGGTATTCCAAATGGGTGGCCAATTTGGTGCCCACGAGGAAAAAGAATGGAGAAATCAGACTTTGTGTCGATTTTCAAAATTTGAACAGAAGCTCTAGAAAGGATAATTACCCTTTGCCCAAGATGGAGCACATATTACAGAGGGTGACAGGTGCAGCTCAGATGTCTATGGTTGATGGTTTTTCTGGCTACAACCTGATTTCTGTTTTTCCAGAGGATAGAGAGAGGACGTCTTTTACCACTCCTTGGGGTACATTCATGTACGCCAAGATGCCCTTTGGCTTGATTAATGTGGGGGCGACCTTTTAGCAAGCTATGGACATAGCATTCATCGGAGAGAAGGAAAAGTTTTTTGTCATCTATCTAGATGACATAACAGTGTTCTCTCAATCTGATAAAGAGCATTGTGATCATTTAAGAAATGTTTTCTTGAAATGCAGAAAATTCGGTCTCTCTTTAAATCCAAAAAAATTATTGTTTTCCATGAAGGAGGGGAAATTATTGCGACATATTGTGTCAGATGAAGGGGATAGGATTGATTCCAGCAGGGTTGAAGCCATACAAGCCTTGTCACTGCCTAGATCAAAAAAGGAGGTCCAATCTTTTATGGGAAAGGTCAATTTCTTGAGAAGGTTTGTGTCAAATTTTGCTGAGTTGGTTAAGTATATCACAGCAATGTTGAGGAAAGATAATGAAATCAAGTGGACTATTGAAGCACGTAGCTCTTTTGATCAAATAAAGAAAGATTTGATTGAAACCCTGGTCCTAGTCAGCCCAAACTACTCCAAGGACTTTCTTATTTTTTCTTTTGCCTCTTTTGATACAGTGGAAGCAATTTTATTGCAGAAGAACGTTGAAGGCTTAGAGTAACCCATTGCCTTTTTCAGCCGGGCTTTGAGAGATGCAAAATTAAAATATGACATCATGGATAAGAAATCCTATGCACTGGTTAAAGCTCTTAAGTCCTTCAGAGTTTATGTGCTACATTCAAGAGTTATTGCTTATGTTCCATCAACTGCTATAAAAAAATTCTTATTCAACCTGATATTGACGGAAAAAGAAGCAAATGGATTGCTAAGATCCTTGAATTCGATTTAGAAATCAAGCCTACCAAATTGGTTAAAGGATAGGGTTTAGCCAAGTTGTTGGCTTAATCAAATTGCTCAGCATTGGGGGCAAATTTCATTGGCTCATGTCCAGAAAAGCAGCAGGCTAAATTAAATGACAAGGGTTGTCAAGGCATCCCTGCGTTGGCAAATTGCAGTTGGTACAAAGACATAATATTCTTCTTGTAGAATTTACAACCTCCAAATGGTATGGAAAAGAAAAAGGTGAGAGCACTAAAGCTCAAATCAATAAAGTATTGCCTGGTTGATCAAATTTTGTATTGGAAGGATCCATTGGGAGTGTTGTTGAGATGCCTAGACCCGCAAGAAGCCCAAAAGATTATGTCTAATTTTCATGACAGTTTGTGTGGGGGGCATCATTTTTGGAGGACTAATGTCTACAAGATTCTAAAGGCTGGGTACTTTTGGCCTAGTCTGTTCACAGATGTTTGTGCTAATATCAAAGCATGTGATAAGTGTTAGAAATTTTCTAGAAAGCAGCAGCTTTAGTCTTTACCATTAAAGGCCATAGCAGTTTCAGGACCTTTTCAATAGTGGGGCTTAGATTTTAGCGGGGAAATTCATCCCACTTCCAATGGCCAACATAGATGGATCTTGACTGCCACAAATTACTTCACTAAGTGGATAGAAGGTATTCCTACCAGGAATGCTTCCCACAAAGTAATCATTGGTTTCCTTGAAGATATTATGGCGAGGTTTGGTTGTCTGAATAGAATTGTCACTAACAATGTTGCATCTTTCAAAATGAGCCATTGATTCAATTTTGTGAACGATATGGGATCACATTGATTCATTCATCCCCTTATTACCCACAGGGAAATGGACTTGCAGAATCCTCAAACAAAAGCCTTATAAAGATTGTTAAAAAGATGTTGGAGGACAACAAAAAGGCATGGGATTCAAAACTCTAGTTTTCTTTGTGGGTTGATAGAGTGACAACAAAGAGGGCCTTGGGTCTTTCTCCTTTCCAGCTGGTGTATGGAGTTGAGGCCATTTTCCCTTCTCAGCTTGCCTTGCCTGTGGTAAAATTCTTCCAAGATTATCAAGGGGAGCCAGATCATATGATCAGGAGGATTCAACAGCTGGTCGAAGTGCAGTAGACTCGGGAGTAGCTTGTAGATAAAGTATATGATCAACAGCTAAAGATCAAGTAGGCATTCGATAAGAAGGTAAACAAAGAGGATTTTCAATTAGGCAATCTGGTGCTCAAGTGGGATGCACCGAGACAAGATAAAGGCAAGCATGGTAAATTTGAAGCTTTATGGATCGGTCCTTTCAAAATCTCTGAGGTATTCTCTAATAACACTTTCAAGTTGCAGAATATGGAGAATGAAGAGGTTTTTGGTGGCTCTGTCAATGGGCATTTCCTGAAAAAAGTACTTTTCTTGAGCCTGGAGTGGCTCTTCATGTCATTGTAATATCATTTTATTTTTATCTTTTGTTCCAATAACTGACCCCATATCCCTAGGATAAGGCATTGAATCTACTCAGTCTTAGCAGCCCACAGGGGGCATGCCATCCCCTGTGGAGCCAATGCTATCACAATAAGTCACCTTGGGTCTTTTAGTTTGTTTTTATCATTTTCAAAGCCTTAGATTTTAATTTTCTTTAAAATAAATTTTTCATCCCTTTAATGTTATGTTTGATAGGACCCCTTGGATGACTAAACATTTGAGTCATAGCTCATGTGTTGATCCTCAATTTGATTTTTAATCCTTGAACCCTTTTTAGCTCATGGTTTATTCTTTTTGGTCCCCTTTCGTGATTCATCCCTAGGTTGATACCTCCCATGATCAGGCTGATGTGACACACCTCTCTCCTCACTCATGACCTCTCATGCATGCCTCATCATCCTCGCTTACCCGTCTAATCATTTTTTGATTTGGAAGCGCTACCTACTCTTCAGGAAGTTCCGTAGCACCTGTCACATTTATCATTCATCCACTCTAAGTCATGATTTCCATGACTGATATCGTGTCCCTTGTTTTCAGTGCCAGAAGTTAGTTGAAGTGCCTTCAAAGGATCTTGCATTTATGATCCTTGGTAACGGTTTCTAAATTTGAAAAGTTCGACAGTGTTGTGTTGCGTAAATTTGCTAGTTCTGATCAGGTGACCAAATGTGAACCAAATCCGATGTTGTGCGAGAATACAGGGCCGAGGTTTTCTCAAATTTCATCCTAAGATTGTGTTGAATATTTTAGCATGTGTCTCCTATACAGGTATCCTTGGCTTCCCCCTCTGCATATTAATTCTCATAAGAAATTTGTGCTCAGGTTTTGGTCGGCCAAGTTTGTACAGTTGTAGGGCGACTCATCTTTGCATGGTAGCTTGGTTCTCTTTCATTTCCAGACATGTATCTTCATTGCCTGCATCTAGGTCAGTTTATTGTTGTCTGCCTCAATAATTCAAATCACAAGCCTGTAGATAGCCTATCCTCTGTGTATGCGGTGTGCTACCCATAGGCACTGCTTAACCTCTCATTGCTTCCCCTGCCTCCTTTCATCTCGCAATCAAATGTTTTACTCAGTTTCAAAGTATCATCCATGTATATTTTAAACTCTATTCAAAGCCTTCCTGTTTACTACCATCCATTAAACCTTCAAGAACCCTCATTCTGAGCCATGGAGAGCCCTCAATCGAAGAAAGCACACAAAGGTGGCAAGATAGTTAGGACGGAACCTATGGACATGTGCCTTTTTGACATAGAGACCATGGAAAGGGAGATGTTTCGAAGAGCAAGATGCCTCTCTTTCTGCTAGAACATGCAGAGAGGCCATCCAGAGGTAGAAAAAAAATTTGCATTAAATTTTGATGGAAAGAAAACTAGAGTTGGGGACTTGGAATTTGAGGTAACTGAAGCCTCCATCTCAGCTGCAACAAGGATTCCCATTTCAAGTGAAAATTGGTTCAATGCCATGGTATTAAGTTCACCCTTTGTTAAAGATTTCTTCAAGCCTGAATATCGAGCCAATGAGATATCTAAGAGTATGCTAAGGAATCAGTTGATTGAACAGTTTAACAGAATGTTGAAAATTATACAGAGATATTTTAATTGTGAAGGGAGATTTAACACCTTGTATCATTACCACATAAGGCTGTTGTTACATTTTACTAGTAAGGTTGACATGAATGTTCCTTATTACTTGCTAAAAAGTATAGGTAAAATGTTAGATAGAGTGCAAGCCAAATATAAGGATGTGGATTCTAGCCTTTTTCACTCTTGATTGATTAGAATGTTAGTCTCTGAAGAGTTGGGAAAGAAAGAGATTTCATGGGAGCATTTTGTGGTTACTTCTCACTTCAAGCTAGACCCAATGCCTACTCCCCAATCACAGATCATAGTTCCTTCATCACCCACCATTACTAAAGTAGGTATCAGCAAGAAGAGAAAGGGAAGAGCCCCTGTTTCAAAGATCAGTAAGCAGGTCATGGAAATTGAGGAGGTAGTTTGTCCTTCTCCACACAAATATTTCTCACCACCACCTCCACCAGGGTTAGAAGAAGTGCCTTATTCTACCAAGGTGACATCCAAAAAGGGAAAGAATATTCTCTTTCCCTCTTCTCCTCCAGCAGTCGAAATCAAGGGTAAAAGACCTTTCACTAGGTCATCAATTCCTAAAGAGGTTTTCAAAGAGCAGTATTTACCAGAAACCCCTATGCATAAGAGGAAATGGAAAGGCATTGAAAAATATGTAGAAGAGAAACAAAAAACCCCTGTACACAAAAGGAAGGGTAAAGGTACCAAAATACCTTTAGAAAGGAAAGATGAAGTCCCTGTGAAAGACTTTGAAAAGTCTATGAAGAATAAAGAAGAAGCTTTTGTACAAGAGAAGAAGCATAAAGGAAAGGGTCTTGAGAAGGATGATGAAACACCCAAGGAAATTCCTGCACAGTTGGAAGAAGAGGATGAGAAGAAGCCTGCTGAGACTATGCATGTATCTACTTGTCCTGGCGGTCAGACCTTCAAAAGACTTATTAGACAACTTAAGGAGTCAAGAAAAGAAGTGACTAAATTGAAAAAGGAAGCCATATCTGACAGAGCCAGGATGACAGAGCTTATGAAGGGATATAGTCATACCCTTGACTTGGCCAGATTTGCAACAAGAAGGGCTCAACCCCTTCATAGGCATCTCTAGAACCTCTATAGGCTGAACAAAGGCTTCCAGGCTTAGAACATGAAGATAAAGGCAGAACTGAATCATTTCCAAGATGAGGTAACGCAAAGGAATTTATAGGTGTTGGTAGAATTTGCCATTGAAGATGATAAACTAGTAGCTAAGGAGAGCTCAGCTACATTGAATAAGCCTGCCAACACTAGGAAGAAGAAGTCTGTTGAGTTAATTGAAGATACTCTTTCTACTAGAAAGAGTGTGAGGCTAAGTGTTAAGATGACAAAATAGTTGTTAAGGGGTAAGATCCATTTTTGGGGATTGTTCCTTTTTTGTGGGAGGGTTAACTGATATGCAAATACTATGTTTGCCATCTATATAGGATTATAGGCATTTAGCTATATGGATTTTGAGTTTTTGATAAGTGCTAGCTTCACTCAGTTGTAAAGGGCACTACTTTTGGTATAGTCAAGGCACCTAAGTAAAATAGTTTTTTCATCATGAAAGAGCACCAACTGGTCTGCACATGTTCAAGATTCAAAGGTGCTACATTTTGGCCATGCTACCCAAACTTGTATGAAGACGCAGTGTAAGTGGCACTACGTAAAGGTGCTACGTAATATTTTACAGAGAATAGAAGCTGCATACAGGCACTACGTAATATTTGGCAGGGAGAAGGTTTACACTCAGGCACAACTCAGGGGCGTTACTTGTAGGCGCTACTTAATATTGCGACAGAGGACAAATGTTGGCACATATATGCAGCATAGTGGTGCTACCTACAGATTCTACCTTCTCTCCTTGTTCCGTTTTGGGGGGCGCTAGACAAATTTTGCTACCCAAGGAAGTTGCCAGCAAACACCGGGAATCCAGGAGGACTAGGCCAACAACTTTTGGAAAAGTTGATGACGGAGAAAGTAACAGAAGTTGCAGTTGGCATTTTGAGGACAACTACAGGCTCCAAAAGGACACATGGAAAAACATGTGTTGAGCAACAAAAGAGGATCAAATAAGTTAGAAGCATGATTGGATTAGTCACCAGCATTTCCCTGTTTTATAGCATACGTTGTTATCTTAGTTGTTAGAACAAATAAATGTTTAGAGGTTTTCAAGGGAAAGAGGCCAGCTCATACCTCTAGTTGTTGCCTCCTTTTTTTTTATAAATATATAGATCAATGGCTTTAGTAGGCTCGGATGGTTGAGCAGGGCTTCCTAAACTGTAATATTTTTTGATGAAGTGACTGTGATCTAGCTGTGTACTGGACTTAATACTTTTTTACTAATAGAAATCAGCTTCTATTCCATCCTATATGCTTCTAATGCTAAATGTTCATGTTTTGAATGATTCACATGGATAACTGTGGTAATGTTATGGTGGATGTTTGATCATTGCATTATCATGGTGTTTATTTAGCTTCTCAGTTTCTAATTTCAAGAAGATCTTGTTTTAAGAAACTATCTTCATTAGGCTCTTGTAGACTTGATGTTTGCAGTAGCCCTTACATTCCTCTCATTCAAGTCTTCCCTCTATCCAGATTTACTCCCAAACTACTAGTTGAAGTTATTCAAGACCTTATTTGTTGGTACATGTTATCCCTATTTCTGAGTTAGGATATTATCATTTCGAGTCTTTTCCATATGACTATTTAAAAAACACTCATACATTCACATATAACCTGATGAGAACTGGGATTACCTTACATGCAATCAGAAGGTGACTCCTAGTGCTAACAACAATGCCAGTGGATTCCAACATTTCAAAAGAAAAGAAAATGGAGGATTTGATGAATGCATTGCCTAAACTATATGAAAAACCCTATGCCTCCAACAAATTATTTATAATGAAGATATTATTTAATATGAAGATGTCAGAAAGTGGGTCTATTTCCAACCATTTAAATGAATTTAATATGGTTAATAATAAACTAAGTTCTATAGGAATGAACTTTGATGATGATGTTAGGGTTCTTCTAATATTTTGCTCATTGCTAGAAAGTTTGAATGGCTTGGTCATGGTTGTAATTTACTATGTCTCTAGTTCAAACACTCTGAAATTTGATGATGTTGTTGGTGTTATCCTTAGCGAGGAAATGCGATGGAAAAACATAGGTGAGACATCAGGGAATGTGTTATCCTTGGAGAATAGTGGAATACAAAGGGAAAGAGGACATAGCCTAGGGAATGATGGGATGTCTAGGAAGGGCATATCCAAATCCATACTATGAAAGATAGAGTGCTAGAATTGTGGGAAGAAAGGACATATGAAGAAAGACTTCAAATCTCCAAAGAAACAATTAGATGGACAACAGGAGAAAAATAAGAAAGCAAATGTAGCAGGTGATGTGTTACAATATGCTTTAATTATTTCTTTAGATAATATTATTGATTCTTTGGTAATAGATTCAGGGGATTCATTTCATGCCACACCCCATAGGAAATATTTTCAAGATTTTGTTGAAGGTGATTTTGGACAGGTTTATTTGGGTGATGATGAACCATGTAAAATTGTTGGAATGGGTAAGGTACAAATAAAGTTAAATAATGAAAACCAATGGTTACTGAAACAAGTGATACATGTTTCAAATTTGAGAAGAAATCTAATTTCAATAGGGCAGTTGGGAAGCGAAGGTTGTATATCTACATTTACAGAAAAGGCATGAAAGGTCACTAAAGGATCATTGGTAATAGAAAAAGGAAAGAAGGTAGGTACATTGTATTTATGTATTAGTAATGTTGAATCTTCTATAGGAATGGATACAACATTGTGGAATCATAGTATTTGACACATGAGTGAGAAGGGGATGCAAATACTCCATAAACTGAATTTTTCGTCAGATCTTGAACAATTTGATTTGGATTTCTATGAGCACTATGTTTATGGAAAATAGAAGAGAGTCAGATTTCTTAGAGTCGGGAAGGAAAAGAAGAGTGAAAATTTATATCTTGTGCATACATACATATGGGGACCAGATCAGGTATCATCTCTTGGTGTCTCTCATTATTATTTTACTTTTATTGATGATGAAACTAGGAAAACTTGGGTTTATTGCATTCGGAAAAAATATGATGTTTTTGACACTTTTAAGAAATGAAAATATTTGGTTGAGAATGAGAAGGAAAAAGGGTTTATTTGTCTCATATTAGATAATGGAAGTAAATACTTGTTGTTGGGAAAAACACCCTACGGACTAGAAAATAGAGCTCAGACTTTGCATGCAGATTTGACCGAATAGAAACTACTTTCTACCTACATCCCTAGATTTAAATCCCCTTTTCTCAGTAAATGCATGGAGAGATCCACCTACCTTGTTACTGGCATTTGATGTTGATCCTCCATCGTGTTTGATTACTTGTTCGCAATGCTCCTTCCAAAGATGACTTGCACTCAAGACAAACAACAACTATACATGCATGCTACTTCTATACTAACGGGTTAGAAATCAAACATAAACTAACCAAACCATAGAAATTTCATGAATTGGGACGGGAAAAGCATTCTCTTTATTACTTAAAATGAGTCAACTTACAAAAGTTGAGACCAGCCACTACTCCTTGAACCTGATCCTGGGCTCCTCTTCTTCTGTCCTTCAACTGCTTTGCTTTAAATCTCATTTGGCATTAGGAAAGGCTAAAGGGTTGGGACAATGGAATACGTAAATGGGTAGAGTTTCTTTGCTATATTTTTTTCTCTTCCAAATGGTACCCCTACCCCTTCTTTTATAGGCTAGAAGGAGTTAGGTTTTTGGACGAACCCTCGGCCATGCATGGCCGGGAGTTTCAGTTAACTCACCCAAAACTTGTGTTCCGTCGGCAACTTTCCTTTTTTCATGATTTTGTAGGTACACAAGGTTTGTTGTGAGTCATCTAGCATGTACACATGTGCAGTAATAGGTTAGGGCGTGTGGGCCTTTACACAAGAGGATTTTCCAAGAGTTGTTCAGCAGAGTTTTGGCAAAGAAGGGATATGAGTTGGCCTGATGCCAGGTAAGCATGTGTGGTGCAATTTAGGGTTATAACAGATGCCCCCTAATGTGTGAGGTCAGAAGAGCATCTGATGGCCAAAATACATTACCAAACTTTACTGATGTGCCGAACGATTGAGCCCAAGGATCAGGAACCAGGAGGTGCCATCTACAAAATAACAAATGTCTCACCGAGGCGGGCATACCCATGCTCGGGATAAAATAGAACCATGGCTACCAATCAAATACACTGTATATCCATGTCAAATAACTATAAAGAATAGCTGTGAACAATACACAATAGAGCTACATCTCGAAATCAGAAAGATATACATATAGGGTATCCATCTTCGAGAAGCTGATTCAGCCTGATGGCTAGAGATGAGATCTTCAGAGCTCGAGCAACAACTTCAAAATATTCAAAACTCAGGTAGGAGTGTAATATGAGTGTACGACTGCACTACCCAGAGGTCTTCGACAGCTCGTTGGTCATTGATGTGATAATATTGATGATCAGACTGAAGGCTTCAATGATTTCAAACAAGGACTTGATTGGGTGTTAAGGATGGTCGGGCATGAGGACAAGAGACATAATGCAGAGGGGCCAACTCAGGCTTGGTGACAAACTTCCCTTGGATAGTATCACGACAAATAATGAGACTCAGGTAGCATGTATGTTAATCATAAGTCTACGAAGCAGGAGGCAACACAAACTCTCCATATGTGTGGAAGAATAGCCAAACGGTGGAGGACACAACTCTATATAGCGAGAAAAGCTTCCTAAGGTCGTACTACATCCTATAGTCTGATGATCAAATGGACAGATGTGCTTTATCCAAGGGCGACTCATTATGCTGCCAATAACGAAAATACTTTTCCCATCCTCTTTTTGGGGTATATTTGATTTTTTTGTTCTTTTTGATAATTTTGGAAAAAGAATAAAGGAATATTACGTTACAATGGAGGAACGAGTATTGCAAACATACAAGCTCAAGGCACAAGGACAAGACTGATGTTCTGGAAAATGATACTCAGGAAAAATCCTCCGGCGGCCAAAGGAGTTAAGACGCAGAAGCAAACTATCACAAGGCTATTGGATAAGGTATGCAAATGCGGTTGACAAAACACACAATGGTAACGTCCTTCAATGTAAGTTTAACGAGCCCAAAGAAGGTAAGCTTGATGGTTTTTCATATTTAGAGAGTCTGAAAAAACATAAAAGGAGACTCCATTGGGGTACCTTTTTCGAAGATAGTCTAGTCGGTTCAAAAAAGGGATAAACTAGCACCGATTAGACGTCGATTCAAAACCATTTTAACGAGTGTGACAAGGACAAGATCACTCGGCTATTTTTTCACTTTTAAGGAGTCTGAAAAAAGCTTAACTATGGACTTCGTCAAGAATATTCTTCTGGACCAATGTAATGAGTGTGAAAGAATAAGGTCACTTGGCGATCTTTTCAATTTTAGGGAGTCTGAAAAGAGCTTAACTATGGACTCCGTGGGGGTTTCTTTTTCGTAAGTTTAGTCCCTCAGGCCCAAAAAAGGGATAAAATTATACCTGAGAGTACTCTTCTAAAGAAAGGAAATTTGATAGAGTATACCTTTGTTCGTACAGTTGACCATCCAGACCGAAAAAGGGGTAAACTACTGTCGGACAGACGTGACTTCAAATTTCAGTTTAACGAGCGTGAAAGGCCACAAGATCACTCAACAATCTTTTCATTTTTAGAGGGTCTGAAAAGGGATTAAAAGGAGACCTGTTTATTTTTGGGAGTCCTGAGGGTGAGACAAAGAGCGAAGAAGAATCATGCAAATGAGGCTCAAACTCATATTCAGAAAATACTATAAGGACTCCCGAGCCTACAGTGTTTTAGAGATGGCATGGACACCATAATGCAACCAGGACCTACCTTGGGCATCCATGTTCTGGTAAGCTCTACCGCCAAGTTGCGACACTTCTAAAGTAGATATGATGGTTCTGTGTCACAACCTGATGGGATTGATCCTATAGTAGAGGAAAAAGACAACGAGATGCAAAAGTTGGGGTGATAACCTAACCTATATGCTCAAGTTGATTCTTGGAAAAAAAATTATGGACCGTCAAAATTTTCTCAAAACTCAAAAAAAAGTGTCCCAATACCCAATCAAATCCCTCCCATATAACTCTTGAATCACTCTAAATGGTTTTTGGTATAAAGAAACTGATAAGGGAGGCCAAAAAAGTGACAAAAAGAGGCCAAAA
>ML782153.1:391337-406080 GCA_009831015.1 Picea engelmannii | reverse complement strand
GTGATTCTGGGAGCTACAATGGACGAAACGAACTTCCGCTTGGACCAAGTAAGTAAAAACTCCCTTATCTAGCTATTCAATTCTTCAATTTTGTCTTTAAGTTCATTTTTTGGGTGGGGGCTGACCTTAAAAAAGTCAGCCCTAGGTACACGCGGGTTTTCTTTGGACAGACCGCGTGTACACTCGAGCAGAGTAAAGGTTGCCCACGTGTACACGCAACTGTCGCCTCTATAGCTCGCATGGACCCCCCCCTTTGTAGAAAAAATAATTAAAAGGCAAGTGCTGACCCTCCTGAACCTTGTTGTGTTGGCAGGATGTATGTCTAGTGGAGGGAAAGGGAGCATGAAGCAATCAGTGAGTTGGTTGTGGGAGATCCGAATGTCGTGGCCGTGTTGATGCAATGCGGTTTACTAAAGTTATTTCTGTGTCCATTTATGCACGCACAACCAAGGCTACTAAATGCCTTGATTGACTACTGGCACCCTGATGTAGAGGCCTTTATGTTAGAGGGGCAATCACTGGTGCCCACCACCGAGGATATCTATTTTTTGACTGGCCTCTCAAGGAGAGGGGGACCAATCAACTTCAGGACATTTCCTGTAGAACTGAGTAAGATATCAGAATTGATAGCCGAGCACTGTGAGGCTGGGACTAATCGTGCTGGCTCCCAGGTACCTATCAGTAAGATCACTAACCTATCGCTGCAAGCAATATTATTACTGATTGGGAGGATTACTGGTTCTGCAGCCTTGCATCAGGCTTCTTGCGCATAGATGAACTGCGTGATCCAGTGCTTGAATGCACAGATTTTTGACTGGAGTACCACATTACTGGAGTGCATGAAGAGGTAATTGATAGATTGCCGACAGCGGACACAAAGGAATTTCAGGTTCGGGACGATCTTGTGTTCATTTTTCTTTGAGAGAGTTCCGAGCTTTAGCCCTCGGGAAGTAGTACGAGGACATCAGGCCTCATTTCCTGCAGTGTGTAGATGGGCAGTATTACTACCGCAACAGGGTGGTGGAAGGACCAATGATTCCTTTGATGATGACTTCTTTGCGTGGTTGTCATAGAATATCCCTGTGATCGAGGACTACCCATATGCAGGGATAGATTTTTCTAGAGATCCTGAGATACCCATGCCTCCTAGTGAGGAGCGAGGGGAGATGGGTAAGTCTCCACCTTTGTAGTTTTTTGGTTTGCATATGTAATTTTTATGTCATTTTTGTGATATATATCATTTTTTTTTTTGTATTCCAGAGTATTTGACGGGTAAACGTTTGTTTCATGTAGATGTGGGACCCGTGCAACTTGTCGATTATGCACGAAACATGCGTCGTCCTCGGCCAGAAGCTACAACTGCCGCCGCTGGAGGAGCAGCAGTAGCAAGGAACCTCCTAGCCGAGGAGGCTGAGAGAGTCCTTAGACGACTTGAGCAGAACTTCACTGCACTCACTCGCATAGTCCCAATGGCAGAGATAGAGGACCTGCCGCCATCCATGCAGCCTCATGTAGTGGGGGCACCTTGGACGTGGGTATGATTGTTTAGGCGTTTAGCCCATGCTGTGGACTATTATAACAGGGCCCATAGGCCCTGAACCTATTTAGACTTTTTACGTGCCATGAGCACTTACTTGTATATATTTTTGAGGGCATAAGCCCTATGACTCATTATTAGTCCCATTTTTGAGGTGCTTGCGTCCGTCTATGTACTCTGGTTGTTTTATGATGTTATATATATTTTATTGATATTTTGTGTCTTATGGATCACGTGTGCAAAAATGTATTTACATGCTTCTGTCAACGTTCTTTCATATGTGTGCAAGATGCCAATCTAAAATTTGATTAGCTAGAGTATCTGTAATTTGGTTTAATCTCCTAGGAACATGAAAATATGTAATATAATCAAAGTTTCGTTCTAAGAGACGTACCCTAAGGAATCGTCGGTGTAAATTTGGATCATGAACCCGGTATACTTTGTTTAGCTGTGACACAACCAGTTGAGCGTCGAGATAGACCCGAAGATGAGAGATACCCAATGACAAGGTGTCACGAAGAAACTCAATAACTGCACTATACTTGGTGACATTATTTGTGGTGTCACCTAAGCATATACCTCCGGAAGATAACAACTGGCCCTGAGGTGTAAAGATTACCCAAGATGCAGAGGCAAGCCTCCGCGTGTGTCGACTAGCACCGTTTGTATACCCAAAAAAGACCTCGGAATCACTTGACATCTACCATATTAATGAAAGATAACATCAATGACACGTCCATAACACTTAAAAGAAACTAAAAAGTAATAGTACAAAGACTATACACATGTTACAAAAAGTTACCCACAGTGACATGTCTATGAGTAATACTTCTTGAGGTAGAGCCCATTTCTAGGCTTCGCCAAAGCATTCCCTTCAAAATCAACCAAACGATAAGTGCCCTTTTTTAATACCTCTTTTATGATGAAGGGTCCGAACCACATGGGTTTAAACTTGCCTACCCCTAGGGGGTCCTTATCTTGGTTATAGACCAGGACAAGGTCGCCTTCAGAGAAAATCCGAGGATGAACGGACCTATCATACTAACACTTGACCTTATGTTTGTGAGCTTCATTGGCCAGGGCTGCATCGGGACGCTGCTCATTGAGCTGCTCAAGGTGTACTAACCATTCTTCGAGTGGAGAAGTGTCTGGCAATAATTGTACTACCAATTTTAGAGATGGGATCTGACATTCGATGGGAAAGATTGCCTCCAGCCCGTAAATGAGTTGAAAAGGTTAGAAACTGGTTGCAGTCTTAACAGATGTTCGGTAAGCCCATAATGTCGAGTATAACATCAAAATGCCAATTTGACTTGGCTAAGTTGATAGTTCACTGTAGAATAGTCTTAAGAGTTTTGTTTACAGCTTCCACCTGCCCATTGGCTTGGCGGTAGTAAGGTGATGAATGCTCTTGCCGTAACCCAAGCTTTGATGTTAATTCGGTCATCATTTGGTTCTGAAAGTGACTGCCATGTTCAGTGACAATCTCTCTCGGGATGCTAAACCTTGCTATGATCTGGTTGAATAAGAAGAGAGCTGCAGTCTCTCCATCATCTTTAAACATTGGCATAGCTTCGACCCACTTAGTGAAGTAGTCGACAGCTACGATGATATAGCAGTGACCCCTTGCTGATGGGGGGTTGCAAGTAGTGTAATCAATCCCCCACTTAGTGAAGGGACCAACTGTGATGACAGGAAACATAAGAGCGGGATGTGCCCTCATCTTCCGAGAGAAGATTTGGCACAGATGACACTTCTTGACCGATTCGATACAATCTTTGATAAGTTTCGGCCAGAAGTAACCTGCTCGTAGAATCTTTTGGGCTAGTGCCAACCCAGACAAATGACCACCACAAGCTCCAGTATGGAAATCATTGAGCATGATGATGGCCTCCTCATGTGTGATACATTGATGCAAGATGTAGTCAATAGCTCTTCGATACAACGTATCATTGAGTATGAGATAATTCTTAGCCTGATGGTGTATTTGCCGATGCTCGTCACGAGAAGCAGAAGTGGGGCACTTCAAAGTCTGGAGATAGATAAGTATATCTCTGTACCAGGGATATGAAGATGTAATAAAAAACATATCTCCCCGGATAGGCGATTCCTCAGGCACAACGTCACCTGACTCAACCGGAAATTCTGAAATAAGCTCTGCGAAGACCAATGACTTTTTGGACTTTGCTGAAATGAAGTCTAAGTCAAATTCTTGGAGGATGACTATCCATCTACTGATTTTTCTGCATATAACTCGTCGTGTCAACATGTACCGGAATGGATTCACGACAACAATGATGGTGGTCTTTCGAAAAAGAACATAGTGATGGAACCATTGAACATCATGAACTGTTGCCAACACAAGTTTTTCGATATGAGAATAATTGAGTTCCGGTCCTACGAGGCCTCGGCTCATGTAATAGATCACGTATTCTGAGAATGAATCATCTTCCTGAACTAAAACCATGCCAATGGTTGACTCGGTGGCAGCCGGATATAATAAGAAATCCTTGTTATAGTTAGGTGGTCATAGCAAAGGTGCGGTTGTGAGGGTATTTTTTAATGCGTCGAAAGAGCATTGAGCAGTTTCGTCCCAGAAAAAAGGAACACCTTTCTTTAGTAAACGCATAAAGCCATTGGTGATTTCAACATAGTTGGCAATGAAGCATTGTAAGAAGTTTGCCTTGCCTTGTAGACTCTGAAGTTGTAGGATTGTGTGGGGGGGGGGGGGGGNCAACTGGATTATTGCCTCCACTTTAAGAGGATCAACCATGATCCCTGTTGTTGAGACGATGAAACCTAACAAACATCCTGACGTTATGCAGAAGCTGCACTTGTTTGGATTCAAGCGAATCCTAAAGTAGCGACAGCGTTCGAAGATTAGTCTAAGGTGTATGGGATGATCCGTTCTCTTGCGAGAGCATGATGCTAAATCATCTAGGTAGGCCTCGACTATATGCTTGGGGTCATGAAAAGAAAAAGACATGGCCCACTGGAATGTGGATCCAACATTTTTATGGCCAAAAGGCATCTTACGATATGTGCATGTACCCCATGGACAAATGAATGTCATTTTATGTTGGTCTTCGGGTTTGATTTGGATTTGATTATATCCCAAAAAACCGTCCATGAAAGAAAAGGCTTCACAACTAGCACATTCATAAATGATCTGGTCAATGAATGGTGATGGAAAATTATCTTTGGGACATGCCTTGTTTAAATCACAGAAATCGGTACATACACGAATCGTGCCTTGTTTTTTATTGACCGGCACAGGATTTGACACCCATTGAGTCAAATGGATAGGATAAATAAAACCTGCCTTTAGCAATTTCTCAACCTCAATCTTGATGGCTGTTGCTTTTTTGGGATTAACTGGACGAAGTTTTTGTCGAATAGGCTTGGCATCAGGATATGTTGTGATTTCATGTTCAACTATTTTTGGATCGATACCTGGCATTTCCTCATAAGACTAGGCAAAAACGTCGCATAATTCTTTGAAAAGATCCGTGTAAATTTGAATCTCTTCGGGGGAGCGATCCACTCCGACGAAGACATTCTCCACGATGCAAGGGTTTTGGGAGATGTTGATTGGTATAGTTTCAGAAATAGTCACCATATTTCCCTCAACATAAATTTCATGTGTAGCTAAGAGATTAATAGGACACGGCTGATCTCCCGTCATGGTAGCGGTGAATTCTCCTGCTTCGATTCGGCTTAACTCTGGGAGAAAATATGATCTGTGATGAAGATCTTCCCAAGGTTTGTCCAGACTAGTCATTGCTTCGATTACTGCTTCATCAGAAGGCAAGACTAAGTGTAACGAATCAACGTTAGCGAGAGAACCCTAAGCCCAAATAGGCTCTAGAAGTGGATCTAATTCTTGTGCAGGAGTTAGATCAAGGTTAGATGAAGCTTGCTGGACTAAAGAGTACGCTACCTCAGTGGCAGACAAGGGCATGGACATGCCTGGGTGCCCTATCTCATCCATCGTGGCTGATGGGAAGGAAGAATCCAAGGATCCTCAAAGTAAGTCATGCAGAACGACGAAACTTGAAAAATCTCAACCTTATGGTGATTAGATATAAATTTGATATCATCGTGAGGAGGTGGGTATTCGAAGGTACCCATCAAGGATGGGCACAAACCAACTCCTATGTTAACAACACCTGGTTGAGGATTATCAATCATCGGGACCGTGGATGCCCCCAAAGATGGGTTAGGTATAGAGAAAGACAATTGATCGATGGTCACTATCCAACCCTCGTGTGGAAACAACAAGACTTGAAAAACTGTAGCAACCACAACTTGCATAGCATAAGTCCAAATCCATCATAACAAGAGGTTATAGTCGAGGGGAGCATCTACTACCTCTACTTTGACACACACGGTTTTCCCTCCTAACTGCACAGGGAAAGAAGCAACAATGCCATGTGGTCGGAATGAATGACCATCGAAAGCAATGAGGAGAGTAGGTGATGGAGACAAAACAGGCTGGCCAATGGCCTTCCAACATGCTAACAACATGACGCATGTCGAGGCACCCTCGTCGACCACTGTGTGGAAGATATTCCGAGTAAAAGCTTTCGTGGGATGAACCACTACTATCTGAAACACTACGTGGTAAGGCAGATGAGGTTTTAAGTCAGTTGTATCTAACATGATGGTACCCGGATTACAAGTCTCAGTAGAGCCCAAAGTGGTTAACAAGGATTTCCTCTGAGCAGGGTAGCTTTGGAGGACCTCCAAAGCAGACATCGCACAAGGGGTTTGTGATAATTCTTTCACCACAGAGTAATTCTGGGTGGCCCTTGCGTTTGGGTTGTGAGAAGCTTTTTTAAATGCACCCTTTGGAATGCATGTCATTGTTTCTCCCAACGTCTTCTCAATCTGTAGAGGAAGATATGGGAGATCAGCCTCTTTACCCTTCTCATAAGCATTTGGTTTACTATAATCGTGCGCTCTAGTTGATATGAAAGCATCACCCCTAACCATATATACATTCGCGGATGAGGGATTGTTTGGAGGCGGGCAGGTTTCTTGGCTGCCCCCTTCTGTGCTTGTAGAGGCTTGAGTTAGATTTTGCCCATGTTGAAAGGGATTAGTCAACATTGCTTGTTGTTGTTGTGTGACAAACTTTTGGGCCTTTGCAAGTTGAGGACAAAGATGGGTTAGGTGGTCTTCCGTGCACAAGTTGCATGGATACCTCGCCTTCTGTTTTTCTGTGTTGTCCCCACCAGCATTATTAGTGGGTTTTTTATCCCCCTTACCCTTCTTTCGTTGTTTTTTCTTCCCTTTGGGATGCTGGGTGGCCTTTGGGTTAGTCGTCTGCACAGTGTGTACTTCCGACGTTTGGGTAGGGGAAGAAACCAAAGAAGTAGTTTGGTTGGCCGTTGTGTGTTGTATGGATAATTGTTGCAACTGCTTTGTCAATTGCTCAGTGGACTTGGTTTGTGTTGAACCAACAATACCATTGGCATGTGGTCCAGTTCTCTGTCTAGTTTTATCCAGTATCGAACGTGCCACATCTGGCAAGATGTTGTATAATAAACTAGACTGAGAATAGATGAGCTCAAACTGTTGAGCCCTCATGATGGCATCTTCTCTGGAGAAAACTCTGGGTGTTGCGACATCTTTGGATAACTGTGGGACCAAAGACTTAAGGAACCACTCAAGCAAGAATGCTGGTGGGACTGGTACCTTGATTAAACTCTTCCAGCGTCTCCACTCTCGGATATGATCAGAGATATGGTCTGCTTTTTTCTGTTCGAAATTGGAGAGCAGCTCTGTGCCAGTGTCGTATCTCACAGGTAACTGGAAATGGTTAAGGAAGGCCATCTCCAGTTCGCCAAAAGAAGAGTATCTTGAGCGATCGAGCTTGATGTACCATTTTGCAGCACTCCCCATGAGAGTACGTTGAAGCAATCGCAACTATACGGAGTCATCTTTCAATGAGTTAGATGAGCACCAAAGATGAAAGGTAGTCACATGCTCACCTGAATCTTCATTAGTCTTGGCCTTGAACTTTGGAATGTTCGAAGGCAACTTCGTCGGCATCGGAGTCCAACGTGGATCGTGACAAATGGGGTCATTCAACAACCTTGTTAAATCTAGCAAGTGTAAAGTCGCCAGGAATGGTAGTTTGGGTTGTTGCTGATAACCTAGGAAAAAGGGTCCTGGAGTTTGACTGGCACCAGATTGCCAGGAAAATTTTGCCTACTGGCTCAGATTCTGGTAGAAACCATGGCCCTGACCAACGTAAGGATTTTGCATCTGTGAAGACATCATCGACTGATTTCCTAAAAATGACATAGAGTGTTGGGCATGCATTGTATTCGAAGGACTTTGGGAAGGATTACCCCATGCCGATCCCATGGGGATAGGCATAGTAGTCTGTCCAGGGTTCCATTGATTGTGGAAATAATTACCCTAGAATGGAATTCTGAAGGAGGGAACGGATCCTTGCCCTGAATTCCAAGGTCCTGCTATGTGTGCCCCCTATGCAGGAATAGTACCCTGTGTAGGAGTAGATTGTCCAAAAATGGGGTTGCCCCCAGTCGGGAAAGAGGCTAACGAGAATATGTTGTTACCAAATGTTCTGTTGCAAGAAAACAATGTCTAACCTATCGACATACTATGTGAATGTGGTCCCTGACTCCCCTCTCCAAATAAACCATTGTGTGTAGGTTGCCCAGCGGATTGCTGATGCGAACCACCGAGAGAAGGGCACGAAGGAGGGATATGACCTCCTGCATAAGGAAAAGCATTAAAAGGGACAGGAGTGCCCCCAAAGTGACCTTGCAGAGGAGCACTAGAGCTCCCTGCCCCCAGACCCAAAGTTTGTAAAGTGGAGTAGGTTAGTATAGGACTTGTACCTGAACTAGGCATACCGTATGAGAACGGAGGGCCTATCGCACTAGGTGTGAAGGGGGTTGTGGCCGCCGCCATAGACGGGTTCGGTCCACTATGCAACGTAGTTGCGGCCGAGACCATGGTGGCTCGGATCGACGACAGTAGGTTAGGAGCTGACTCTCCTATGGTGACAATCGTGATGGGAATTGAAAAATTCCCAGAAGAAGTAATAGCATTTGTTTCCATTGCTGTGTGAGGCACTGTCTGTAGTTCGTGAAATTGGATTGGCACAATAAATGGTGCCAAGATATTAGTGGTTGGGGTTTCAAATGATCCAAGAGTGGTTGTGTCAAGGTTCAATATGATCGATTCCTCCGAGGGTTGTTTGGGCACAATGGTTTGTAACCCGGTCGCTTCAAAAGACCCTTGTTGGTATAGCTTCCACCTTAATGGTAGCGGGGGTGGTTCCAGTGTAACCGACGGTAGGCCAAGAAGCCTTCATGACCGGCAGAGCTCAGGATCATCCACTGTGTGAGAAGATCCAAGACACTCTAAGGTAGTCTAAACGTTCAAAAGTAACACACACTAAAAAGAAGCCCCTAACAGATAAGACAAGTAATCACTAAATTATTTGGAAGAACAATTAGAACAACCAACACTAGAGAAACTTACCGGTGCAAGTGCAACTCGAACATGGAAGCACCCTCCGGGTATAATTTGCAAAGCATGGCCTGATATCTGTCCTAGGTACCGTGGTATACCCCCGTAGTCACCTATGTATGTCCCTAAAAATATTGGCAACTAGGTTGCCAGCATGCGAACAGTCACTAGGCGGGTACAGTCGAAGGTCGGGTAGACCACAATGAGCAGGGTATCGAGCCTGAAACCTATCAAGGGTATTGAGAGAAAATGGTCTGGAAGACAACTGAGGACCTTGAATGTATTCGAGACCCATGAAGCCCCATGGCAAATGCAAATGACGGAATCCCAAAACAAGCCCTCTATATGTGTTCTCCACTACGATTGGTCCGACTTTGGAGGGGTTATCTCCACTACATTCCCGCACGCGACCTCATGTTTATCCCCTGTGTTAGAGGGGTGTCCCAGATAACTTCCACGAAACTGGACTTAGAAACTCCCTATCTTAGACTCCAATGTTTGGTTTTGAATGGCCTTGAAGAGTTTCCTCTCCAACCTAATCCAAGGCCCTTGTCCTGAACTAGTTTGTGAACCCTACAAATAGAAAAGTCTAGTAGATTTTAAAATTAGCATTGCTTTTATGGAATTGTCTTATGTCAAGGGGTATGAGGGTGAAACTGATGATGTGTAAAAGACGAAAGAAAAAAATGAATAAAAAGCTAGAAACAAAACTTTTACTGAATGCAAAATTTCAACAACTTTTCACAAAGAAAGATTTTTAAATTTTCTAAGATTTTGGACAACAAACTCAAAGGAATTTCACTTGAATACAAGCTACTTATGATCTAAGTGAACTGCAAAAACTTATGAAACAAAAGACTTCTCCCTAGCTAATGATGCAAAAACACGCTCTTCAACCAAAGAAGAAAACAGAAAGAGATTTTTTATTTATTTAAGTGCTAGTAAAGCAAGAAAGGGAAAATACCGACAAGCAAAAAACCAAGAAAAACAATTCTGGATTAAAGCACAGATTGTAAAGAATCATATTAAAGAATCACACAATGGCAATTGTAAAAACAATGACTCTCATGCGTTTCTAAAAACCATAAGAAAACAAAATTTTTATTTTTTATTTTTTTGACAATGTTTTAAATGAGAAAAGGCAAGCTAAGGCTAAAAATAATCCTAAGCTACTGACTGTTCAAACATAGACTCAAACACCTGAGATGAATACTTCTTATCAAAGGAGGGGATGTCTGCCCCACCCTGAACAAAAATTAGCCTATACAAGCACGCGACTGTCAATCAAACAGAACGCGTGCGAATGCGTGATGAACAACAACAGAGGGCATGTACACATGGGCTGACCTTGTACAGGCCGCGTGTATATCTAAAATCTAAGGAAAAATATGAAAAAAGACAGACCAGACCATGAAGAGACCTCTGGTATTGATAACCAGAATCCCTTGAAGGCTTGGATACTCTTTATAATAGAAAAACAAATAATGCAAGGAAAAATAATAAGGCAAAAAACAATCTGAGATAGGACTGTTAGCAAACAAGACTCGGACAAAATTCCAGAAAACCCCCTGAGAATGTGTGATTCTGACAGGGAAGAGGAGGACTGCCTCTGAGGTTCTCTGAACTCCTACACGCTACTGCTATCTCTACAGCTAGCGTTCACATGTGGGATGTAAGAGGATAGGGCGCGAGTACACACGTGCAGACCTGGTGCAGGCCGCGTGTACCTCTGTGTGTCTCATAAAACATAGTCAAGCAAAATTCAGGGAAAGATGGTATGGAAAACCAGACTCCCTGCTAGCTTAGACCTTACAGAAACAAAAAGAAAAGACAGGCAAGAAAAAACTTGTCTTTAAACTACCCAAAAACTAAAAAAAAGATAAAAATTCCAGGAACCCTAAAGAGTATTCTCCCCAGTACGGTTTCCAATTCTGTTGTTGGGAAAAACACCCTACGGACTAGCAAATAGAGTTCAGACTTTGCATGCAGATTTGACTGAATAGAAACTACTTTCTACCTACATCCCTAGATTTAAATCCCCTTTTCTCAGTAAATGCATGGAGAGATCCACCTACCTTGTTACCGGTATTTGATGTCGATCCTCCGTTGTGTTTGATTACTTGTTCGTAATGCTCCTTCCAAAGATGACCTGCACTCAAGACAAACAACAACTATACATGCATGCTACTTCTATACTAACGGGTTAGAAATAAAAAATAAACTAACCAAACCATAGAAAGTTCATGAATTGGGACGGGAAAAGAATTCTCTTTATTACTTAAAATGAGTCAACTTACAAAAGTTGAGACCAGCCACCGCTCCTTGAACCTGATCCTGGGCTCCTCTTCTTCTGTCCTTCAACTGCTTTTATTTAAATCTCCTTTGGCATTAGGAAAGGATAAAGGGTTGGGACAATGGAATACGTAAATGGGCAGAGTTTCTTTGCTATATTTTTTTCTCTTCCAAATGGTACCCCTACCCCTTCTTTTATAGGCTAGAAGGAGTTAGGTTTTTGGACGAACCCTCGACCATGCATGGCCGGGAGTTTCAGTTAACTCACCCATAGTTTTTGTTCCATCGACAAATTTCCTTTTTTCTTGTTTTTGTAGGTACATGCGGGCTGTTGTGATTCAGACAGTGTGTACACGCATGCAGTAATAGGTTAGGGCGTGTGGGCCTTTACACAAGAGGATTTTCCAAGAGTTGTTCAATAGAGTTTTGGGAAAGAATGGATATGAGTTGGCCTGATGCCAGGTAAGCATGTGTGGTGCAATTTAGGGTTATAACAATACTACATCAAGGAGTTTAATAATTATTGTTCATACCATGGGATTCGTAGAGAGAAGAAAGTTCCAGGAACACCACATGAAAATGGTGTGTCAAAAATGATGAACGGGATAATCATGGAACATGCAAGTAGTATGAGATTACATGCAGGGTTTCCCTTACAGTTTTGGGTAGATGTTGTAGATATTGTTGTTTACTTAATAAACAGAGGGCCTTCAAGATCCTTGAATGATGGAATTCCAAAGGAGGCATGGACATGTAAAAATGTAAACTACTCATTTCTGAAGACTTTTAGTTTTGAAACATTTGTCCATATTGATAAAGAAAATAGAAAAAATCTTGAGGAAAAATACAAGAAGTGTACCTTTATTGGATACGGTGTTAATGATTATGGTTATTGCTTATGGGATTATGAAAATCACAAAGTCATTATAAGTAGAGATGTGGTATTCAATGAAAATTTCATGTACAAGATCAGTTGCAGGGAAATAAATAGGAAAAGGAAAACACAGAATACACAATGCTTGATGAAATCAAAGATATTGAAATTCCAAAGGTAACAGAAAATCAAAATGTACAACAATAGGAGCAGAAGGTACCTCAAACTCCTGCAAGTGTTGTTAGAAGATCTATCGGGTTAAGTATACCCCATAAACGATACTCTCCTTCATTGTATTATTTATTGTTGATTGATTTGGGTGAACCAAAAAGTTATGAAGAGGCAATGTAGGTAGACACTAAAAGGAATTGGGACCAACGCATGAAAGAGTAAAAGGACTCCTTCGTAAATAACCATACTTTTGATTTGGTTTAGTTTCATGTAGGAAAAATAGCATTGCATAATAAATGGGTTTACAGGTTGAAGGAAGAAGATGGAGGAAAAAAAACATACAAGGCCAGACTTGTTGTAAAGGGTTTTGCACAAAAGAAAGGTATATATTTTGATGAAATATTTTCTCATGTTGTTAAAATGACTTCAATTAGTACTATTTTAAGTCTTGTGGCAATAGAATATTTTCATCTTGAACATTTGGATGTAAAAACAACTTTTCTCCATGGGGATTTGGAGGAAGAGATTTATATGCAATAGCCACAGAGGTATGAAGTCAAAGGGAATGAGAATTTGATATGCAGGTTGAAGAAGAGTTTATATGGCCTAAAGAAATCTCCAAGGTAGTGGTATTTGAAATTTGACAGGTTTATGGTAGAACAAAGTTATAGTAGATGTCATTTTAATCATTGTGTTAATTTTAAAAGGCTAGAAAATGGAAGCTATATTATCTTGTTATTATATGTAGATGACATGCTTGTTGCAAGGTCTAACATGTAGGATATAAATGTGATAAAAATGAAATTAGCTAATTTATTTGAGATGAAGGATTTGGGTGCTGCAAAGAAAATCCTTGGTATGAGAATAACAAGAGACAAGAAAAATTGAAAATTGACATTGTCTCAAGGTGAGTGCATAGAGAAGGTGTTGGAGAGGTTTAGAATGTAGAATACAAAACCAGTTAGTACACCTTTGGCTATCCATTTCAAATTAACCATGGAAATGTGTCCCAAGACATAGGAGCATATAAAATACATGTCAAGGGTCCCTTATTCATCAATAGTTGGCATCTTGATGTATGCAATGGTGTGCACAAGACCAGATATTGCACATGCAGTGGGAGTTTTGAGCAGGTATATGAACAATCCAGGTAAAGAAAATTGGGGGGGGGAGTGGATTCTCAGGTATTTGAGAGGTACTACTACTCATGCATTATGTTTTGGAGGTTCAAACATTGTTCTACAAGGACATGTCGATTCAAATATGGCAAGAGATAAAAATAACAAGAGGAGCACCATGGGGTATTTTTTTACATTAGGTGGAACAAGAGTAAGTTGGATTTTGAAACTGAAAAAGGTTGTTTCACTTTCAACAACCCAAGCAGAGTATGTTGTTACTACAGAGGCTAGTAAAGAGATGGTTTGGTTTTAGAGGTTTATGGAGGAATTAGGAAAACAACAAGAGAATAATAGGTTGTACTATGACATCCGGAGTGCCATTCATCTTGAAAACAAATCAAACATCCATTATAAAGCTAAACATATAAAACTTTGGTACCATTTCATACAATCCTTTTTTGAAGATGGACAATTGAAGTTGGAAAATATACATACTAGCTAGAATCCTACAGACATGTTAACAAAGGTAGTAACCAGGGAGAAACTAAGTTCTTGATCAATTTGAGTTAGCCTTCAAGCATGAAGGTGAAGATGAGAAACTTTCCAGGCCTAAGGTGGATCATAGTCCAACATGTATAGAAACGGTGGAGTTGTTGTGATCAATATCCAAGTGGGAGATTGTTGGTTGTGGAGCATGATTATCTTCCTGATTCATAGGTCTTGTTTCAATTGTGTTTGGATCCCATTTCCTGATGAGGGGGTGTGGGGGGGATTACTTCCCCACATTTATCACCAGGGGGGTCTGGGGAGGGCTAGGGGGTGACGAAAATTCATTGGAGACCCCTCCCCCCCATGGTGAGGGTTCGGGGGAAGCACCCTCGAAGAGAAATTTTGGGGAAATTGTCTTGTAAAATATTTTAATTTTATATTCAATCTGAACCATTCATCATTAGGTTGCAGACCCGACAATAGAAGTTATGTTAGGGTTTTTTCCCTAGAAGGAAACCCTCTTTTATGTATGAGGGAATTGAATTGTGGCTCTGTATGTGAGTAAATATTGTCTTATAAGAGAGTATATTGTGAGAAAAGAAGAGGAAGTTACAATGGTTGTGTTGTAGGTTGTATCCCTTGATTTGTTGGATAATAATAAAGGAAGGACTAGTAATTTCTCTAGTGGATGTAGCCCATATTGGGTGAGCCTTTTGTATGTGTCTCTATTGAATTGTGTATCTTTTTTGT
>ML782153.1:343917-357428 GCA_009831015.1 Picea engelmannii | reverse complement strand
TATATTAGAAATAAAGTCATTTGTATATATTATACATACAATAAGTAGACTTATGTTATAAATATTATTTAGTAAACTGTAAATATATATTAGATCTGTATATAGTTTTCAGTGAGTGTTATTCATTAAGTTATTTTATCTTCTTTAGTTTTGTTTTTCGCTTTCTTAGGACTTAGATCAGCTAACGGAGCTGCTAAACCCGTCCAAGTGGATCAATCCAAACGGCTTGGGTTAAGTAGACAACCCCGGACCGGATTCACTCCTCTAGTTGACGAGCGGTCAATTTCACCCATCAACAAATGGCACTAGAAGGAGGGCCTGAAAACTATTAATGGCACAAGGAGTTCGTAAGACTCGTCCACCACCTACCCGCTCACCTATAGTGACTAGAAGTCATTCAGGCGACAATATTGTCCCTCAAACAGAAACCACATCAAACGATGATTTACGGATCACAGTTGAACCAGTAACTCCAAATCCTACGGGTGGTGACATACAAGAGATTGTTCGCCAATCTCTCATAAGAACACACAGTGCCTTAACTCGTATAAGACAACCAAATCGACCTCTGAACCAACCACTAGACTTCTCTGATATCAGAGAACAACTTGGAGGCACTGACCTTACTTTAAACCCTACAGATCCAATCCTCACTCCTGCAGCAGGAGGATCTGGTATACCACCATCACCACCTCTTTCATCTCCTTCTTCTTCTGGAGAAGAATCCTCTGACGAAGGCAGTTCCTCATCCCAACCTTCGACACCACCCACACCTATGGCCAACCTGAACAATCCTGCCAGACCCTGGCTCGACCAAGATGTAGTGGCCATACCTGGGCCTCAGCATCCTTTACCAAAGCACCTGGAGAAATGGCTCCCTAAATTTGACCCGGACTCCAAACAGATCGCTGAAGATCACATCAAAAAGTTTATGTTAGCCATTAGACTCCATAGTGTCGAGCACAAAGACGTAGTCTGTATATTATTTCCCTACACCTTTGACGGCAATGCCTCTACCTCGTATTTTTCCCAACATCCCCACACCATCGTGTCATGGGAGAAATTTGAATCCTGTTTTCTTGAGAAGTTCGGAGATGACAAGTCTCCTAAAGTTCTAGTCATGGAGCTTTCTAGTTTAAGAATGAACACCAAAGAAAAGATCAAAGACTTTAATCAAAGGTTCTTTACACTAAAGAACCGAATCCCCACAGATTCGATGCCTACCGAGAATCTTATTATTGCACATTATACGAAAGCCTTACATCAAAGCATAGCCATTTGGGTAAAGAGATCCATGAAAGCTATGTTGTCAGAAGCCTTCGAAGAGGCCAATCAGATCGAGAAAGACATCCTCAGCTTAAACGACACTACTAGCAATGAGACAGAGACTAGTTCATCCTCCAAAAAGAAAATTGAAATCCTCCCTAGACCTTCCCAAAACAAAGCTCAACCTGAAAGCTCAGATTTAGAAAACTTACAGAAAGTCGTTCAAAAACAGTCCAATCAAGTTATAGATTTGAAAAGGATGGCTGAAGAAGCTTCTTCGAGCAAAGGGCCTTACAAACCCTCTTTTAGGAATCCTTTTCCCACCAACCAACCTATTTCAAATACTGAAGGCCTAAATCTAGAAAGCCTGCAATTTGCTATTCAAACAATTCTAGAAGCACACAATAACTTGATTCCTCCCGAGATTCCTGAAGAAGTAGCTGAACAAGAGACAGTAGAAGAAGATGAATCTTCTTCGAACATTTTTGGACATTTTTCGGATAGCATTTTTCAAGCTAATTTCGAAATAGTGCATCCTTACAATACTAGGAGCAAGACAGCAAATAAGCCTTCTTCTGAAATCATTACGACTTTGCCTCCAAAATAGTCTAAATCGATTGAGACTAAATAGAATTCAGTAAACCTAAGTTTAGATTATGATTTGGTTGAAGATTTAAAGAAGCTTAGGGCTAACATTTCTATTTATGAATTATTAAAATTCCCTTTTCTTCTGCAAAAAATGCTACAAAATATTGCAGAGAACATAAAAAATGGCAATCCGAGCAGTAACAAAGGTGTTCAGAACAACCCCAAAGTTCCTCAGAAGGCCTTCGCCAAATATACTTTTGATCCTCACAATAAAAGAGACCTTCCTGTAAATAATGTAACAAATGTAGATAAATCAATTTTAAAGGCCGCGAGTAAAAAGCAACAAGCTTCCACTATTAGTACTCGAAGAAATGTCCCTCCATTTTTGTTAACTTTTGAAATTTTCAATAGGAATATGCATAACTGCATGGTAGATTGAGGTGCGTCATCTAACGTAATGCCTTGGTCTGTTTGTCAAAAGATTAATGTCGAAGTTCAACCATCCAGCTTGAAGATTATCCAGCTTGATCGAACTAGTGTTAAAGTAATAGGAGAATTAAGAAATGTGCTTATAAGATTGTCATCTAACCCTAAAGTTCATCAAGTGATTGATATTATTGTTGTAGATATCTCAGAATTTTATGGTTTGTTTTTAAGCAAAGACTGGTCAAAACAGCTACACGACTATTTTGCGACGGATTGGTCTCACTTGTGGCTACCCGAGAATGGAAAGCCCAACAGAATCAAGGTAAATCGTGAACGTTATCTAAATTTCACGGTGACTGATTTAAATGATCCCAATGAACCATTCAATCCTTCTGGCGATTCACCCAAAATACAAGGGATGGATACCTTTTTCGGTAATTTCGTGGCTGAAACTTCCACCATCTCTAACCCGGAATAGCAGTCTGAAATTTGGACATATACACAGCCAACAACTTCTGCCCAGTGGTCACATGCAACCGACAAAAATCAAATATGGTCTCTTTACTTTGATGGGTCCAAATCCAAGGAAGGAGCTGGTGCAGGCTGCGTGATCATCGATCCAGTAGGTAACAAGACTCTGATTGCTTGCAGTTTAGAATTCGAATGTATGAACAACATGGCCGAATACGAGGCACTCCTGCAAGGCCTCAGAAAAGCGTTAGATCTGAACATTCAAAATTTGACTATCTTTGGTGATTCAGAAATCGTGGTTAAACAGGTAAAAAATTCTATCCACTGTTTATCTCCGCACCTTAAAATCTACCAAACCGAGGTATGGAATTTGATGAATAAGTTTGTCGCATTTAACATAAATTCGATTCCTAGATTGAATAATTCGGAAGCTGATTTGTTAGCTAACATTGCTTCAAAACTTTTTCCTGCAAAAGGCTTATCTCCGAATGCATTCTCTGTCGAACTGTTGTTCAGATCGTCCGTCCCAGACAACATCACGAATTGGAGAGTCTTTGATGACGATCAACAGATTATAAGTTTTATGCATATGGAAGAAAATTTCTAGGGCGCAGTGATCAACGAAGGTACCCATGACAAAAATCTTCGTGACTTTACGGTAATACCAGATCCAAGATCTCCAGATTCTTCATCAAACATGGTAAATTCTATCTCGAAATCTGTAGTTAGATTAGAAAATTTTTATGATCTTCATGACAAGTTCAGAAAATCAGTGAACTGTAAAACGAATAGTTCCTCTTTGACGCATGAAAAAGTAAATTTGGGAACTAAAGACAACCCACAGTGCATTAATTTAGGGGTGGGGTGTTCTGAGCAAGAAAAAGTAGCATTTATTAAGTTGTTTAAGGAATTCAAAGATTTTTTCGCTTGGACGTACGACGACCTAAAAACCTTTGATCCTAACATCATACAACACGTTATTCCTATGAAACCCCAAACCTAACCTTTTCAACAAAAGTTAAGGAAAATGCACCCAAAACGTGAACCAAATGTTAAGAAGGAATTAAACAAACTCCTGAACGCTAAGATAATCTTCCCAGTTAGGCACACACAATGGGTCTCTAATCTTGTCCCTGTCCGAAAGAAGAGTGGTGAAATACTACTATGTGTCGATTTCCGAAATCTTAATCGAGCGTCTGATAAAGACAACTACCCTATCCCTCCCATGGAACAGATCCTTCAACAGGTATCTGGTTCTAAAAGATTATCCTTGTTGGATGGATTTTCAGGGAATAACCAAGTCCTGATGTCCCCTCCAGACCAACTCAAAACCACCTTCCACACTCCATGGGGCACCTACACTTATAGAAAGATGCCCTTTGGACTCATAAACGTAGGTGCCACTTTCCAGAGAGTGATGGACATCGATTTCTGAGGCTTAATCAATCAATCTGTCATAGTTTACCTGGATGACGTCACTGTCTTCTCGAAAAATAAAGAAGATCATCTAGCTCATTTAAGATTCGTTCTACAGCGATGTCGTAAGTACGACATTTCTTTGAATCCTAAAAAATATATCTTCGTAGTAGAACAAGGTAAACTCCTAGGATTCATTGTATCGAGTGAAGGGATGACTATCGAACCTGAAAGAACTCAAGTCATTTCAAAATTGCCCCCTCGCTCGTCAAAAAAGTCCATGCAATTTTTCTTAGGTCAGATAAACTTTGTTAGGAGATTCGTCCCCAGCTTTTCAGAAATGGTGAGACCATTACAAAACCTAATAAAAAAGGACATACAATACCATTGGGGATCTTTAGAAAGCTAGGCTTTTGATTCAATAAAAAAGGCCATAATAGACGCTCCTTCTCTAATGAGCCCCAACTTTTCGCAAGACTTCACCCTCTACACGTTTGCTTCTGACCGTTCATACGTTGTCGTCCTAACTCAAAAGAACACTGAAAACAACGAAATCCCAATCGCCTTTATGAGTTCAGCCTTCAAGGGGGTGGAACTTAATTACCCAGCAGTAGATCAGCAAGCCTATGTTGTTTTCAAAGCAGTAAATCACTTCCGATCTTATCTTTTGAAATCTAGGATGAAAATCATTGTCCCTTACCCGGCTGTCAGAAATCTGTTAGTACAGAAAGAACTAGGTGAAAAAAGGGCAAACTAGGTCACATCCTTGCAAGAGTATGACATAGAAATCACCCCAGCACAAATAGTAAGAGGCCAAGGGTTATTCAAATTGGTCACTGATTCAGCTGCAGGAAAGCAAGAGGAAAATGATATGTTAAATCCAGGACATCACTATCAAAATCAAATCTGTTGTGCACAAAACCCTGTTAGTCCCTGGTATGATGGTATAAAATTTTGTCTTATACATGGATCAGCTCACCGTCACCTTGATCCCACTAAAAGGAGAGAACTAAGATTAAAATCTTCTTCTTTTCAGCTGATTAATAGTATTATGTTTCGTCAGAATTTTGATGGAGTACTAATGCGCTGCCTTGAGAAAGATGAAGCAGAAAAAGTCTTATTGGAATTGCATGTAGGAGAAGCTGGTGGGAATTTTAGTGGAGATACCACTGCCCATAAAGTATTAAGAGCAGGTTATTACTGACCTACCCTTTTTAAATACGCTCATTCTTTGTGTCGCAAGTGTGTAATTTGTCAAAAATCATCCGGACGGATACAGAAACCAGCCTTCCCTCTGCAACCAGTTTCAGTAGACTCCCCTTTTCAGCAGTGGGGTTTAGATATTATAGGCCCAATCAATCTGCCATCCTCGCAAAAGCATAAGTATATCATAACAGCCACATATTAGTTCACCAGGTGGTCTAAGGCTGCCCCATTAAAAGCCGTAAATACCAGCCAGGTAATATCTTTCTTGAATTCAAATATTATTACTCATTTCGGTATCCCTAAATGCCTGGTATTTGATAATGCTTCTTATTTTTCGTCTCTTGAGATGAGTGATTTCTCTCTAGAAAAAGGAATTAAATTAAAGTATTCTGCCAACAATTACCCCCAAGGCAACGGTTGTTACACCTCAATATTGCTCACTTCGATAAGTGTCGTAAGTGTCACATGATCCTCTCAATTGTCGCAAGTGTCGCATGTCATTCACAAGTGTCGCAAACATCAAACAAAGCATATTGTCATGATGACGACACTGAGGAGACATCTAGAACAAATCAAACACTTGATTTGGAGAAAGGAGAATGATTAACTGAAGTCAAGAAACCCTTTCCACCTGAAAGAAGCTCTTAAACAAAGGTTTTGAAGGTGAGCGCTCCCCTACATCAGCCTTAGGAGCGTTGGCGCTCCCCTATAAGGTCTTAGGGAGCGTTATAACACTCACCTGCCCATCTGAAGGAGCATTATCCATCCTTGGAGCATTGGCGCTCCCCTTAAGCTTCCTAGGGAGTGCTATAGCGCCCTGATGCCCCTTTTGAGGGAGCGCTGCATAATCTGGGCAGTGGTTGGCCTATTGAGGAGAATAAGGGAAATATATTTCAAGTTTGGAAGGCAGTTGTATTTGAATTCTTGGTTCAATCAGAAGATCCTTGATCTAAGGAGGGAATTCCTCAACCTACCCTAAAGATACCTCAAGAGGTTAAGCCTCTCTTAACCCATATAAGCAGGCTGTATGATGGTGAAAAGAGGAAGAATTGCTAGCATGAAACCTATGATCTCATAGGAACCACATAGTCAACTGAAGGAGAGTGATTAGTGAAGTTTTTATCATCCAAGTCATGGATCTTTCGAGCAAGGGTTAGGCAAAGGGGACTTGACGAAGCTGTCGCATTCGCATCTACGATTGTAAGTACTGCTGTCATTATTCTCATTAATATGACATGCTTGGCATGTTTCTTTCTAGTTTGTGTCTGATCTTACATGAACTTATCGTTGATAGATAGATCTATTTTCAAGCTAATATCAATAGAGTAGGAAGTGGTTGTACTTTGTTTGTTTACAGGGCTCGTTGAGGAGCGAAAGATTGGAGCTCAACTTGGAGCGTGCAGGGACAAATGTCGATAAAAAGGTACCTCTCTTCTCCTTCCTTCTCATGTATTAGTTTGTATAGATTTGAAAGTAAGTCAGTGTCCATGTTAAGCACTTTCTGTCTTAGAGTAGGGTCTATCTCTTTGAGGCAATCTACCTGTCCGCAGGGAGATTTTCCTACAATAGAAACTGGCAACTCCATTGGGGGGTCCTCAAATCGAAACTTTTTGTTTTGATTTCTCCTCATAGACCTTGTTTTACCCCTTGATTGTTTCAGACCCAGTTCACTCCTTTTTGATTGATTTCATGAGCTGATTGACTCCCTACCCCATCACACTCAGTTTGATTGTCGAGACTGAACTGCAAGTTTTTGGATTTTTGACACTTTTAGGAGCTTTTTGAACCTGGCGCCACTGTCCCTGTGTTAACAGAGTGCCAGCACTCCCTGAGTGCCTTACACAGAGTGCTATAACACTCCTTGCCCTTGACAACAGAGAGCCAGCCCTCTTTTGGCCAAAACGCCTTCCAGAATTGCTCTTTTCAAGGTTTTGCCTCTGATTCTCTTGCTGAGTCACCTTGTGAGTCAATGCTTCTTCTTTTCCAACTTTGACATCTATATTTTTGAAGAACAAACATCTGGCTGTTTGGATTTTGTAGCCTTCTTCACTATTGTTGTTTAGTTTTTCTGTTGTTTGGAGTTTTGAAACCCATGCATTGTCTTTCTCTCCTTTTTGACTGGGCGAAAAACTCTGGTGAAGGTCATCAAAGGCCTACAAATATTTTCATTTGGTTTTAGTTAAGATCATTGTTCTTCGACATTTCTTTTGGTGTGAAGTTCTTGTTTTTTTATTTAATTGTTTCTTTTCTTTTGCTTCTTGTTTTGATCACAACGAGAGGGTGTATCGTTTGTACATTTCTTGCTTGTGTTGGTCTGATTTTCATTGATCCAAAAAGATAATTAGCAAGACGAGCATCGTTTTGAATTAATCATTATTCATTTACAAACGACAAAAGTACATCTTAGTGATTAGTTTGCATATTAGTTTGCATTTCTGAAATGTTGTAGCATCATATTGGATTTGATTGAGAACAAAATTGATTGAGGGCATTCCTTATCGAGTGTGTGATAGTGAAAACGACTCTTCCTCTTTCCCCTAAATAGGTATTCATTGAAAAGAAATGATTGCTTATCATATTTCATGCATATTTTTGGGAATCGAGTCATCATTCCATTAGTTTCACTTTCGTACACCCTCTGAGTAAACAACAGCCATTAAAATCAATGCTTAACTAAAATTTATCAGACTTTTTTCATCTTTGTTAGCAAACCTACATTAGTTTAAGGTATAGGGATTTGGAATAGGTTGAAAGGATAACTTTCCAAATCTATAGAACAAACTTAGTATCTTGCGGTAGGGAGAGCTAAATCTAATTGTTGTATTAGTTTGCCTGGGATCCCCCTCTCACACAGGGGTTATGCACGAGGTCGCATTCGGGTGAGCTACAGAGATTATCCCTCCATGGTTTAACTGATTGTGGTGGTCATATCGTATTATGGGGATCGCTTAAAGGTAAATCCACAATTATTGCGTGGAAGCCTTTTAGTTGATTTCGGGCTAGATACCCTGCCCGTACGTTCGGATCGGACTGTCGACTGTACCCGCCTAGGGGCTGACTGCGAATTGGTAACCTTACTGGCCATAATCTTTAGGGTCTTACACAAGATGATGGTGAAGGGAAGTCTCATTGTACCTGGAGTAGACATTGGTCAAACTCACTTGGGCTCCTTGGAGGGTAAATCCACAATTACTGCATGGAATCTTGCACCAAGGTGTAAGTCCGTTAAGCAGGTCGCCATTGTAACTGTTCCACCATATCCCCACCCCTTCTTGACTTGATCACGCGACGTTGGATTTCATCACCAACTAGTACGGTCATCGAAAGAAGGTCATGTTTTCTTGGTTGTGATTCGTAGATTTTATTAGCGTATGTTGTTTCTTTTTGGTAGTTGGCCATAGATCTCTTTCGCTGACTCTTTTTTGCCAGCATCGACCCTCCACGTCGTTCGTGGAGGCTACAAGGAATTCCTCCAGAAAATATGGAAGGGAGCACCCCTTTACCCCCTCATTCTATGGAGGAATATCCTCAACAGAGCGAGGTTCAAGATACCACAACTTCCCAAGAAGAAGTTCCCACTCCTCTGGAGAATTTTTGAATTGTTTCAGAGTCTCTGGAAGCTTTCCGCATTCCGGAGGGATATGAATGACGTGTCCTCCAACTGAATTCAGTTGTTGAATTTGTCATCGTCAATCCTTCTGACATTCCAACTGGGTCTCGTCAAAACCCTTTAGCCAATGAACCCTTTTGGACCACAGGCATTGTTCGAAGTCCACCGCGCATGGTGCAGGATCTTTATGGAACATGGATGGGTGTTGATGCACCTATCGCCTACACTGTACCCCTAAACCATTTTACCGGTGCTACTGCCTTTACGGCCACACCATCTGTTGGTCTTAACACATCATCTGTTGGCCCAAGGTCTACTTTCCCTCTCCAGACAGCCCATTCTACAATGGTCCCTCACATTCTGACCATTCCCACTGGTAACGTGGTGGTTAGCCAAGCTGCTATTGGCACACTCGTAACACCAAGACCTACATCATCACTCCCTTTTGGGTACAGAGCACTGAATTTTACCACTGCCACTACTACCCAAGTTATGCCGGGAAGTTCCATACCTATCCAACAACCCGGAGGGACCGGTCTTGGTGGTCTTAATCCATCTAGTGGTACTGGTCAGTCATTTACGTCTAGTTTTCAAATTTTGGGAACTCTACCTTAAGCTGGGGGGCATCCTCCCACCGGAGGACAACTTCCATTTGGGGGGCAGCCTCAAGCTGGGGGGAAGCCTCAATCTAGAGCCTACCATCAACCATATGGACAAAATGTGTCTGTCACGCCTAATCCGTGGAATATCCCTTTTCCAGGAAACCCACAATTCTCGGCAGGACACAATTCTCAAGCTCCACAACAACCCCCTTATGGACAAACACCAAATCCAGCTTATAACCCTCAAAACCCATCCGGTTATCCTCCGCTCGCACATACTTCTCAAAAAACCTCAAATCCTATGTACCCTGGTCAACACCAACCTCATACAAGAGGGCCTAGTAGTTACAATTATCTGCATAACCCAGTGATTGGCCCTACTGGTGTCCCCATGCCACACTAGCATTACCCATAGGTTAACCGACAACTACCTTTTCTAGCAACCCTGGAACTTCCAGACTTGTCTCAGTTAACGAATGATCCTATTTATCATTCTCCGATTTGGCCAGCTATTCCAGCTAAACTTCCTTCTGATATCCCAAAATTCGACGGAAAGTCCAGAGAAGACCCAAACAACCACGTGATGACTTTCCATTTGTGGTGTTCATCCAACTCCCTCATGGACGATTCTATACGTTTGCATATTTTCCAAGGAACGCTTATGGGTTCCACGGTGAAATGGTATATTGAACTACCACGTGCATCTTTTCACGATTTCAACTCCCTCGCCATGTCCTTCCTCACACACTTCCAATTACCCATTCGATACGAGACGGGTACTGAACTATTAACCTCCCTTCATCAGACAACTTTTGTACACATCTTCGATCATATTCATGAGTGGAGATGACGACGAAGACTAATCAAAGTGGTCATTCTTGACCAATTGTTAGCGGAATGGTTCACTAAATCATTGTTACCCCAGATCGCTCGTGATGTTGCCATGGGTGGTGTGGTCACCGAGGAAGAAGCTATTGCTCGAGCTCAGTACTTGGACTTAGTTTATTCATAATCCGGTACTCTGTACGAGTTGATACCCAATACTACCCATGCCACTAATGATCCATCCAAACCATCGTCTGCCTCGCACGTGGATGGAGTTATTGGCTCCGTCAAAACCCAATCTACTTCCCAGTCGACTGGAACCAATCAGCGGCCCACTTCGATAGCTGCTCCCAGTCTGACTGCACCCTCCTCTACCCCCCCTCAAACTCAGGTCTCTGAGGTGAATGCGGTTCAATCGACCCCTTCACAACAACTTGGGGGAAAGAAGAAAGCGAGAAATAGACCAAAGAAAAACAATAACAACAAACAACCAAAAAATCAACCGCAAACCCCTGCTGCCGGAAAACAACCACAACGAAAACCAAAATTCCCGTGTCTCATTTGTGGTGACAATCACTACACTCAAGACTGTCCACATCGTGATAAAGTGGCCAAGCTTTTCAAGGGAAATTCGCAACCCGCTATGTTCACTCAGCCTTTTCCACAGCAGCAATCTTTGGTTGCCCAAACCCCCACCACAGGGGGCAGTTCCAACCAACCCCATGATGAGGCCTCGACAAGTGCCCACATTTACATGTTTAATGGGGTTTATCTAACCACTCGCACTGCAACATATGACACACCAGTTAAACCTGATAAGCCGAAGACTACTAATGGTTCTGTACCGGACCTGTTACCATCTTCTATAAGTCCTCCGTCTGCCAGCCCTCCATCTGGGCCACTTCAGATTGAGAAACCTTCATTTGACTCCATCTTACGCCCTCCTAAGAGCACCATCTAGAAATTGACCTTCAATACTAATTCATGGGCTGCCCAAAACTACAATATTGTAGAATATTTGGCCCAAGCACCGTGTGCTATGTCCGCCTTGGAAGTTCTACAACACTGTCCCAGCCAACGTAGAACGCTCTTAGCTGCTATCGGCACTTTCAATCCCGAGTCATCAAATAACCTCATGTTTAACCTGGATGATTACCAACCATGACTCTCCCACCAACTAGCTTTCCAAATCGATGTTGTTGTTCACAATCAACAAATCCACCGAACTATCTTGGATGAGGGAGCCTCTACCTGTGTCATGTCCTTAGCTTGTTGGAAAGGTTTAAAATCACATGCCCTTAACAAATCCCCTACGATGTTATGTGCTTTCGATGGACGAGGTTTTCATCCTCATGGATTATTACAATCCTTGGTCGTTCAGTTGGGCGGCAAAACTGTTACCGTTGATGTCGAGGTGGTCGATGCCCCCCTCGATTAAAACCTACTACTCGGAAGAAGTTGGTTCTATGCTATGACTGTTGTCGCCTCGTCGGTGTTTCGATGTGTACAATTCCCCCATCAAGGCAAAATTGTCACTGTCGATCAACTCGATTTCTATACACCCGACGCTCGCATCCCTGTCACCAACAACATTCCTTTTTTGGGAGACCACCCAGTTACGTATGAAAGAGTTGGTGTTGTCTTGTTGAAAGATTCTAGCCTTATGGGTACTTTCCCTACACCACTTCCACCTACCGCGCATCATATTGCCGCTGTCAATATGATCTCGACTATGCCTTATCAATCCTTGGAATCATCTGATCCTTGGATTGTACCTAGTCCTCTGGAATTCGATGTGCTTGGTGACACTATGCCACTCAGCCCAGCCGAGGCCGCATATGTAGCTATTCAATCTGCTTCTCCCTCTCCAAACAACCCGCATTTATTGGCACCTGATGCCTACTCGATGCCCTCATGGTTGGATTCACTATCGTCTATCGTCGATTACATTTCCCAAATTTTCCCTTCTGACGAATCTATTATGGAAATGCTTAGCATTGACGATCTGACTTGGGATGATAACCATCATCGATCCTCTTTTCTTCCGCCTTTGGAAGAAATTCACCAAGACATACACTCTGTCTTCCCTCCGAATGTTACCGATGCTCCACAATCTCCTATCCTCACACAAGATACTCTTTCTGAGGGGAATACGGGTAACATCTCTACTACGATTGTTATTGATATTTTGATCAAAGAAGGTGTTGTGGAAAACATTAACCTTGGTGCTAATTGCACACCCGAGGAAGTGGTCTCTTACACTTCTTTGTTTAAATAATTCTGCGATGTCTTCGCATGGAGCTACGAGGAAATGCCAGGGATCGACCCTTCAATCATCGTGCATGAAATCAAGACTTACCCTAACGTGATACTTGTTCGACAAAATCTTCGCCCGGTTCATCCCAAGAAAATCGCAGCTATAAAGGCAGAAATTGAAAAACTTCTAAAATATGGCTTTATCTATCCTGTCCCTTTGACAGAATGGGTCTCCAACCTTGTTCCAGTTGCCAAAAAACAAGGGACCATCCATTTGTGTGTTGACTATCGAGATCTCAACAAAGCTTGTCCCAAGGACAACTACCCTACGCCCTTCATCGACCAAATCATCGATAATTGCGCAGGGAGCGTGATCTTCTCTTTCATGGATGGCTTTTCTGGGTATAACCAGATTGAAATCTTACCTACTAATCAACATAAGACAACCTTTATCTACCCATGGGGTACTTTCGCCTATCGAAAGCTACCTTTTGGCCTTAAAAATGTGGTGCTACTTTCCAGTGGGCCATGTCATATGCTTTCCATGATATCAAGCATATCGCAGAGCCTTACCTCGACGATTTACCCGCCCACTCATCCAATCGATCCGATCACATTGATCACTTACGAGAAATTTTTCTTTGATGTCGGTTCTACCGTATTCGCTTGAACCCACATAAGTGCATTTTTGCTGTCGAAACCGGTCGACTCCTCGGTTTCATTGTCTCCAAAGATGGGATCAGGGTGGATCCCTTAAAGATTAAGGCCATTCTAGCCTTACCCCCACCTACCAATTTAACCCAACTCCAAAGTTTGCAAGGCAAAGCAAACTTCCTTTGCCGTTT
>ML782153.1:269750-293164 GCA_009831015.1 Picea engelmannii | reverse complement strand
AGGACCTGACAATTTCTCTGGTGGACGTAGCCCACACTGGGTGAACCACGTAAATCTGTGTCTCTCTTGTATTGTGTGTCTTCTGTGTTTTGTTTCTGCATTTGTTTTATTTTATTGCTCCGCGGTCCTGTTTTTCTAACACTAAAATGGCAATGAGTCTTACTCCATGAGGTAATAAGTCTCAGTATCATGGTATTTATCGCTCTGATTTTTAAAACATTTAAACATGTTGCATTGAATCTTTCTAGATTTCATAATGTTTGCTTGAATTTATGCTCTTTGCCTTGTTCAAACCTGGGAGGGTCACATGGTGCCCTAGTAAGTTGGTTTCCCTTTAGGATAGGTTGTTACCTAATGGATATCTGAAGAGTAATCGCCCTCTCCCTCCATACTTACAATTTTCCATCTTTATCCCTTCCATCTATCTACATTTTTGGGCATTGGGAAAGGTTCCACTTGGAAAGGGTTTTACCTTACCTCATGGGAAGAAGGGGCTAAATGCCCAAGGGGGGAATGTAGCAGGAAAAAGTTAAGAGCTGAATTTAAACCTTCAAGATGCGTCGCCCAGGGATCCTCGAGAAAGCACTGAAATGCTTCTCAGAAAGAAAAGGGGACCCACATATGAATAAAACACTCAGGGCATTTGTTGGTGGATAGGAGGTCTCATCATGAGTCAGCCTATCATGACCATGAACATGTAGTGGTATGACACTACCACCCAACTGGTCACCAAGCCAAAGTAGTGGCTCTTGGTTGCATGGCCAAGAGAAATGGGGTCTCATCATGAGCCAGACTTCTCATTTCCGTGAAATGTTTGTGGGTGACACTGCCACTAGATGGTCACCAAGCGAGGGCGATGGTCATCAACTCTTTCCTTCCAGCATGAAGAAAGAAAGCTAAAAGAAGAAAGAAAAGATAAAAAGAATAAATGGAAATTAGTGGGCTTGGAAACATTTGCATCCATGACAAGGTGCAACTCACCCTCAACAAAGGCACCCATAGGTGAGTGTTACATTTCCCTTCTATCACATGCACCCCATGCCCAAAGGTTTTATCCTCACCACCTCATACGCTTGCATGATTTGGATCAAGCTCCAATAGGGAAATGACCTTGACTTAAGGGAGACTGTCCCAATAGGACACCTTGAGACCATTCCAAACCCTAGACTTGTCAAGTTGCATAATGTTTTGAGCATTTGTTTGGGTTTAGGGGGGTTTAATGCACATGTTTGGGCATTTTAATTATTAGATGAGATTTATGTATTATGATGTATGTGACTTATTGACCCCTAGAGAGCATACTTGTTGTCTTTACAGGACCATTCTCGGTGAACAGGTACATGGAGAGATGACTAGCTCGAACCTTCATGAGGGCTCAAAGCCCATTTGATGGATGCTAAAACCCTGGACAAGGGGCATGATGAAGATGAAGGGGTTCTGTTGGAGCATATCCCTAGCTTACATTAGTTTATACCTAGCTTAGACTCCTAGATCTTGGTTAATACATTCAATTACACTTTATTTCACCTAATATTTCCACATAGAGAAGAAGAGTGCATCATCCCTAGATTTTAGGGAAAACTGCTAATTTTAGATCAAGACTCAACTCTCGGTTCTTGATTTTCTTGATTTTTCTTGATTTTCTCGATTTATTCTTGATTTTATTGATTTATTCATTATTTATTCCAAATCCCCCATGAAAAAATCATCTATTATTGGGGAATGCACACCTCCTCTTTGAGTGAGAGATATATTCCTTAATTAATGATTTTTGCCGTTACTATTATTAGTAACTACTATTTTGGGTCAGTTAAGTGAGTTGGAACTGCTTCTCTTGTAAGTTAAGTGAGCTTAAGTGAGATAATGTGCATCACTTAACTCTTGTGGACATTAATGAGTGTGTGACATGTATCTTTAGTGGTCTATTTCGAACTATGTGGTCTCCCTTAGCTTATGACACCTATTTTAGCTATTTCTAGCTTTTTTGACTAGAATTTCCATGTTGGAAATTCTATATATTCACCTCCTCTCTTGTTTTTGAGGATGGTTTCTCATGTATATTCACTTTTTATTAATATAATTCTCTGATTTATGGAGAAAAAAATTTCTCTCATCTCTTGAATATCAACAAATTGTTTGTGTTCAATTTAACTAGAATTCTATATCTATCGGGGTTTCTGAAGGAATTCTACATGGTATCAGAGCTAGATTGAATCTGGTGGATTGTACATGGTTTTATTTGCAGGTATAGATCATCAGGAGGCACAGAAAGAAACAATGGATAATCTCTCTCATCCCACAAGACTCATTATAAATCCTTTCAATTACTTCGAATGAAAGGCAAAGATCTCTCTGCTCCTCCGAAGCAAAGGGCTTTACCGGGTAACAATGGGAACGGAGAAAGAACCGACTGCTGCAGCGGAGAAGATAAAGTATTTCAATAAATTATATGAATCAATTGCGATGATATTCCTATCAATTTCCAGGGATATCCTCTTTCATGTCAGTAGAGACACTACTCCCGATGTGGTCTGGACCACATTGGAAGGACTATTCGGCAAGCAGGATGCAATGAGAGTGCAACAACTGGAGAATGAACTCATATCCCTAAGTCCAATTCATTTCAGAAACCAGAAAGAATTATTCACCAAGTTCAAATCCCTCCTTGTTGAACTTAATGCATGTGGAGTCACGAAAGGGGAAGAACAACTCATCCTTTCAATTCTCTCGAAACTAGGCCCTGAATATTCCGTACTTGTGTCGTCTTTTCAAGCATCTAAATTGACTCAGGAAAATGGAAAATGCCTCCATTAAATGATTTCATTGCAGCATTGAATCAAGAGAAAGATAAGTTAGTCCAAATGGGTGCCATCAAGAATTCCAAGAACCAAGCACTTGCGGCTACTAATGCTCCAAAGAGCAGTGGAAAAGACAAGAAAAAAGGAACGGGTAAATTTCCTGAATCGAAGAAGGAGAGATTTGCACAATCTTCAGAGAAATCTTTTGAGACTAAGGGTAAGAAGAAGAAGAAGGAAAGAACACTTTGTAGCTACTGTTCCAAAGGTTTTCATCCCGAATAAAATTGCATGAGGAAGACTATCGATGTGATGGCTAAGCAATTGTAGCAGCACAATCTCATGGTGCCCGAAAATGCAAAGAAGAAAGATGATAACAGAATGGGAGGGAGAGCATGAGATGGTCATGCTTTAATGACTGTCACATCCACTCCATCAGCTTGGATCCTTGATTCAGGTGCATCAAACCATATGGCTGCATCAAAAGATGATTTTTCCTCCATCGAAGAAAGCACCAGATCCCCAATTTACTTGGGAGATGCCACACCCGCAAAGGTGTGCGGAGAAGGAATTGTTGATCTTGAAGGGGGCTGCTTCACAAATGTGCTTCATGTTCCCTCGCTGTCCAAAAATATTCTCTCGATATATCAGATCACTCATTCCATCTCTGGAAGGAAGGCGTAGTTCACTCCGGACTCCGCAGTGATTACCAACATTTCCACATGCTCACAGCTTGCACATGGAATTGCAGATCACGGTTCTCGTTTGTATTTGTTCTCCCACTTTGTTCCTAAATATATTAGCACCATATTTCTGTCACAATCTAATGATATCATCAGGTTATTGCATGAAATATTTGGCCATCTAAACTATAAGTACTTGCATCAACTCAGCAAGGAAAACATGGTAGAAGGATTGCCAACTATTAAATTCACAAGTGGTGTATGTCAATGATGCATTCTTGGCAAGCATATAGAGAAAAAGTTTGAAAAAGGGAAGGAACAGAGAGCTTCTTCACCTCTTGGGCTGATTCAAAGTGACATTACGGGCCCATTCCTGCAGCCTTCAATCAGTAAGGCTCGATATGTACTCACCTTCATAGATGATTTCTCTCGCTTTACTTGGGTATTTTTTTTTAAATTAAAATCAGAAGTATTTGAATGCCTTATAGAATTTAAAGAACTTGCTGAGAATGAGTCTGGGTGTAATATTAAGATACTCCGTACTAATAATGGGGGGGAGTATGTCAACAAATATGTGTGGCAACTTTGTATTGATGCAGGTATACAACTACAACACACAGTGCCATATACACCACAGCAAAACGGTGTTGCGGAGAGGAAAAATCGGTCCTTAAAAGAGATGGCCAATTGTATTCTCCAGTTGAAATCATTAGCTCCCAAGCTATGGGCTGAAGATATTAATTGTGCAGAATACATTCAGAATTGAGTTCCTCACAAATCACTCAAAGGCACCACTCCTTTTGAATGTTGGACCGATAAGAAACCGAAAGTGTCGCACTTTCATATTTTTGGTTCACGAGCATGGGCTCACATTCTAACAAATAAGAGGAAGGCTTTGGAGCCTCAAAGTGTTCAATGCATATTTTTTGGATATCCTAAAGGTGTCAAAGCATATATATTGCTGGACTCTCACACTGAAAAGTTCATTCTAGCTTGAAGTGTGAAGTTTGAAGAAGAATCACTGCATGATTTTTCAAAAGACCTTGCCGAGGAACCGCTTGTTGTCATTGATGAGGAGGAGTCAGAAACTTCTTCGAGCACTTCAGAACAGCCATCAGAGCATCCTTTTAGGTCTGATACAGAGTATGAGGAGTATTTCATGGCTGCTCCAACTCAGTTGCCAACTTGGGCAGAGAAAACCCTGCAAAATGCGGGTGAACTAGTCGGTGATCCTGCGGATACAAGAAGGACTAGATCAGTGATGATTTTAAGGAAGGAAATTTATTTTAAAATGTAGAAACCTTGGTGAATATTACTAATCCTTCATATGCCATCTATAAATGTTTGGCGATATCTCTTTAAAAATATTCAAATTTATAAGGATTTTATATAGTTTTTATAAAATTTTGGCGATTTTTATGGTAAAATAATTTTATCCTATAGAATTTGGGTGAATCAATTTTAAAATAGCGAATCTGATTTTTGGAAAAACCATGGAAAATTATCCCATGAGCAAAATTTAGCACCTAAAATCATCCATGGACTAGATCAAGGTTTTTTGGGGCTCCTCAATCCCTAGCTACCACAGAACCTTTGCTGCCCATACATTGCTATATGTCACTTGGTTCATATCCAAAGTCATACTCTGAGGCTGCTGGAAACCCACTTTGGGAGGCTGCCATGGATGAAGAGTACTCTGCTCTTATGGACAACAACACATCGGACTTGGTTCCACTTCCAAAAGGAAGAAATCTTGTTCGATGTCGATGGATATATCGAACAAAGATTGTTGCAGATGGTGATATCAGCAAGTACAAAGATCAACTTTTCGCAAAAGGATACTCATAGGTACATGGCATAGACTACACAGAGACATTTACACCTGTTGCAAAAATGGACTCCATTCAACTAGTTTTGTCCATTGTCGCTTCTCGCAAATGGGAAGTTCACCACATGGATGTGAAGAGTGCATTTCTTCATGGAGATCTCAAGGAGGATATCTATATGGATCAGCCACAGGGATACATTTAGAACTCTTCCCTCGTTTGCAAATTAAAGAAATCTTTGTATGGCCTAAAACAGGCTCCCATAGCCTGGTATGCAAAGATGGATTCTTTCCTGCCTTCCATTGGATTCATTTGATGCAAATATGATCCGAATGTTTATTTTCTGCAACATGATGATTCCCTTTTTCTAATAGTACTTTATGTAGATGACTTACTGATGATAGGAAACCTTAATTCAACTATTGATTCGGCAAAATCAGCATTGCACGATCAATTTTCCATGACAGATTTGGGACTGTTGCACTACTTTCTTGGTCTTGAAGTTTCTCAGTCTACTTCAGGGATCAAGATGGCACAATCTAAGTATGCATCAGATATACTTGTCCGCTTTCAAATGACAAAATTCAAGCCAGCAGCATCTCCCTTTCTTTCGGGGGTCAGATTTGAGGATGCGGGTACTACACCTTTGGTAGGAAGTACACTGTATCGACAGTTGGTTGGGAGTTTGTTGTATCTTACTCACACCTGACCTGATATCTCTTTTGCAGTAGGAGTTTGTTCTAGATATATGCAGGAGCCTCATGAGCTTCACTGGAAAGATGCAAAGAGAATCCTTAGATATGTGAAAGGTACTCCCAGTTTTGGTATCTTTTATGCTGCAGATTGCCCACTTTCACTGATTGGGTACACATATTTTGATTGGGCTGGTGATGGTATAGACCGCAAGTCCACCTCTGGTTATGTTTTCATCTTTGGTTCAGGGCCATTCTATTGGTCTAGCAAGAAGCAATCCATGATTGTTTTATCTACAGTAGAGGCAGAGTATAGAGATGCAGTGAATGCAGCTACACAGGTTGTTTGGTTGCAGGGGATTCTCTCCAAGTTTGGTATTTAGTATCCACTTCCAACTATCATATTTTGTGACAATCAGGGGTCCATTCAGATATCGATTGATCTAGTTCATAGGCAGAGGACCAAGCACATCGAGATTCACATGCATTACATCCGCGAGATGATCCGTGATAGAGTCATTTCACTGCAGTACTACCCCACAGAGTAGCAGGTTGCAGACATCTTCACCAAGTCCTTCACTGAAAAGAAATTTTCAAAACTAAGAGTTATGCTTGGAGTGGTGGAGACAATTGAGTAGGTCACTTTTGGCCACTCAGCATTTTTTTTCCTCTTTTGGGGGGGGGGGGTGTTCCCACGAGGTTTTCCCTCTTTCCTCTTTTCATGAGGAATTATTTTATGTAATGAGTACCTAAAATGGCTAAGTTGTGGAGACTCAAATTCTTTGTCATTACAGTTAGGCTTAAGGGGGGTTGTTGGAGCATATCCCTAACTTACATTAGTTTATACCTAGCTTAGACTCCTAGATCTTGGTTAATACATTCATTTACACTTTATTTCACCTAATTTGGCCACATAGAGAAGAAGGGCACCTCATCCCTAGATTTTAGGTAAAATTGCTAATTTTAGATCAAGACTCAACACTCGGTTCTTGATTTTCTTGATTTTTCTTGATTTTCTCAATTTATTCTTGATTTTCTTGATTTATTCATGATTTATTCCAACTCCCCCATGCAAAACTCATCTATTATTGAGGAATGCGCACCTCATCTTTGAGTGAGAGATTTGTTCCTTAATTAATGATTTTTTTCGTTACTATTATTAGTAACTACTATTTCTGGTCAGTTAAGTGAGTTGGAACTACTTCTCTTGTCAGTTAAGTGAGCTTAAGTGAGATAATGCACATCACTTAACTCTTGTGGACATTAATGAGTGTGTGAAATGTATCTTTAGTGGTCTAGGCCGAACTATGTGGTCTCCCTTAGCTTATGACACCTATTTTAGCTATTTCTACCCTTTTTTTACTAGAATTTCTATGTTGGAAATTCTATATATTCACCTCCTCTCTTCTTTTTGAGGATGGTTGCTCATGTATATTCATTTTTTATTAATATAATTCTCTAATTTATGGAGCAAAAACTTTCTCTCATCTCTTGAATATCAGCATAAACATAAATAAATAAACATAAAGTGACATTCATTTTATGATCTCTCACTTAGGAGAGGGGAGGTATGAAATTTGTGCCCTACTAAGGTTTATTATCTGAAATAAGGAGGGTGATACTCTTTAAGGCTTGTTTTTTTGGCACTTGGACAAATTTTATGAAGTTTTATGGCAATCTTGCATGGTTTTACGTGATTATTCTTGGTGCAAGTATGTAGATTTTTACTTTGTCATTGCAAATGGTTATGGTAATGGTTTTCTTGCTCATAGAAGATTATGAAATTTCATGTTTTAATTAATTCTTGAAGTAAGAAACTTAAAGTGCTAACTTTCTTGCTTTTCATTTGCCTAGTTTTATTGAATTGATCTAGTAACTAGTGAAACTCTAGGGCCCTAAAGTGCTATATCTCTAGAGGTTTATACTTAATTATTGTGCAAAGTACTTTTCATCCATAAAAATTCCAAGAAGAAGGACGTGTTAGGGCCTAGAAGTGCTTACACCCTAGCTTCCTCACTTCTTGAGTTCAAACCTAGGAGGACTTAAGGTGCTACTCCTCCTAGGTCTTTCTACTCCTTCTAGGTATTTCTCCCTATTGGATTATGTGTAAAATCAATTGTTAGAAGCCTTGAAGGAAACCGCCTACTTGAATCCACTACCCTTAGAAAGGAACTATTCAAACCTCACTCTTTTACAAGTATTGTCAAACTCAAACTCCAAATCGTTTCCTACTTGATTACCCTACTAACTTTAACCAGTTAACTAACCTAGCTTAGAGATACTAACATCCACTTAATTACTGCTGCTAATTCACTGTTACAACCATTGTTTGCAGTCTATATCAGCCTACCAATCACCTTAGAACATCCCAGAATTTGTACAAGGCAAGTTACTATTAATATATGTTAAAGTGTTTGTTCAATTGCCTTAGCAGAATACATTTCTGAAGATTGTTTGTTGCTTTCATTACTTCTATTTTACTACTGTTGCATTTAATTTAGGCAGCATGTTTATATCCAATTGTTGGCTGATATATTTAGATAACTCACATAATACAAAGTATTATAATTGATGCTTTAAATGCTTGTTCACATTATCTGCACAAGTGTGTTCTTGTTGATACAAATTGCAGTTGTTATCATTTACTTATCACTATCATCTACTTGTCATTTGTTGCATACATAGATAGCCAACATATATTCACAAGTTTATTGTCTTGTTGAAGCATAATTATCATTTGTTGTTGCCTTTGATGTTTGATGTTGTATTTGTAAGGGGAAGGTACACTTTATCTTTCTTTTGCTTCATCCTTCAAGACTTAAACTTGACTTGAGTGACCTAGAGAGAGGGGTAGTTTGCTTATCATTTATTTCCCTTCATCAACCCACTAGGTCTAGGGACGTATCCCTTGGAGAAGGTTTTTCCTCCTAAATAGAAAAGGGTATCCTTTTGGGGTGATAGTGACAGGGTTACCCTCGTGTTACGCCAATCTCGACCTACTTTCCTTTAGGCTTTGGGCAAGTACATATTGTGCAATAAAAAAATTTGCTCCGCTGCCGAGGAACACTGAGTCAATATTCCTCAAAGACACTTTTTTGGTAAGCCTGTTCTCAAATCCTTCACTTTACAAATCTTACCTGGCGAATCCACTGAGGGTGATTCCCTCGTTTCTTTTTTATAATCCCTTGAAGGATCATCTGGCGACTCCACTAATGATAAATCCAACCATGGCTTCTCAATGGGACCCAGGTAAGTTTAAACCCTTGGATATGAGTGAAATTATGGGTTACCCTTGACAAATTCCTCCGAGGTATGAAAAATGGCTCCCAAGATTCACTGGTAGTGATGAGGCAAATGTTGAAGACCATATCAGTGACTTTTGGGCCTTCTTTCAACTCCACCCTATCAGTGATGATGTTGAAGACCTAGAAATGAAAATTTTCTCTACTACTCTTCATGATGATGCTATAAGATGGTATGATGGCCTCCCTAATGCTAGTATTGCATCTATGGATCAATTAGAGGAAGTTTTCCTCAAAATATATAATGTCAAAGAGGATCCAAACATGTTACTACAAAGACTTATGCACATAAAGAAGGATGAGAATGAGGCCATTAAGGACTTCCATGCCAATTTTAAGAGGATGTCACAATAACACCATAGATCCATTATCCTTTTTCTGAGTTCCTCCTTGTCATCTATATAAGGGCGTTCTCGGGACAATCAAAGTTTTTGCTTGATAAAAGGATCCCAAGGAAAATCCAAGAAGCTTATGAATTGCCCACAAAAGTTGAATCCAATATCTCCTCATCCAAGGTAGAACATTTCTTTGTTCCACAAGTCAATATTGATAACCCAAAGATACCCCATAAACTCTTGGTCTAGAAAGAATAACGTCCCTTGAGATCTCCAAAATGTGGGAACAAGACATTGACCTGCAAGACGCTGAGGAGAGGGATCTTAATGAAGGGTACCAATCCCATGACGAAGAGAAATAATTTACTCATGATTCCACCAAAGAAGACCTGGATGAAGGACACGGACCTTAAGAGTGTGCCTTTTCAGGTTTTTGATGATGCCCTATTCTATGATTTGAAAGGTGAAGGAGTAAAGGAGTCCTTGGGTGAGCTAGACCCTTCATATTGTGATAAAGTCGAAGATATAATTGAAGAGGCAAATCATGGGGATGATGTATTGATATATGATCTTCATTTTGATGAATTCATCAAAGCCTTTGACTCTCTTTCACAAGAAAAAGTGAATATGATAAGTTATTTCCTTTTCCAAGATTTTGATGATGCTTTATTTTATGATTTGGAGGGTGAAGCAGTGTTAGAGGATCCCTTGGATGTATTAAATCCTTCATGTTATGATAAAAGTAATGATGTAATTTATAATATTGATGAGTTCATACATGTTGGAAGATGTAAATGGGATGTGATTGGTTCTGAAGAGGTTCCTATTTATGATATGGAGGTTCATTTCCATTTGTTGCCTTTACAACAATCATATGATGTTCCTAATAATTTTGACGTTTGGAAACAAGATGATGATATAATTACAGAAGTTTTCCAAGCACCCAAGGATGACCCAGTGCAATGTTCTCCTGATGATTTTCGGTCGTACCTTAAGGATTTTGATGAGTAGTCCTTTGAGCACTTGGATTTATTCTATGAAGAAGATTATCAACCGTTGTTGTGCTCAAATTTTGATAAAGGTGAGGACGTTGCTTAATTGAAGTAGGATACTTGTGACAAGGTTGTCCAACTCCCTCTGATTGCTTTACCTCGTTATGTCATTAAGGATGCAGTTAGGGAACATGTCTCTTGTTTCAATTTTTCTTTAGGGAAAAATTTCCCATTAGAATTCAAGGGGAGGTTGAATTCCTTAAGAAGTTTATTATCTCAATCTTTCAGCTTTCCCCTGAGAAGTTTTCAGTTGCCCTCTAGATTCTTGTTAATCCCTTTTCAGACCCCAAGGAGTGATGACGTCCAAGGTATTCAACCCTCAGACTCTTTGAGCTAGCCCTTTGAGTCCTTGACCTCTCACGATCCTTTCATGATATGGATTGATCACTTTTATGGAAGGGTGACTTGGCATGATTTTTTCCCTCCCTCCCGCCTCCATGAGCTAGACTTATGACTTCTTATGATATATTGCATGCTCTAACTCATGTTTGTTTTTTGCTTAACTTGTCATTGTTTTGGTTTATGATGAAACACAGAGGAAGGTGTTATGATACATTGCTAATGTGGTTGTACCGGTTGAATGATTATACCTAGCATTTGACAGGTAAGTGTAGGCGTGGTAGGGTAGATAGGAATTTGCATTCATTATGTATACCATTGCATTGTATATTACCATAGTTGTAGTTGCACTTTTCAAATTTTTTTCCTCACTTGTATCTATGTATTTTCATGATTATGTTTTAGATTAGATAGTTGATTTTAATTTAAAGTTTTGCATAATGTATGAATAAGGGGTGATAGCACCACCCCAGGTATTACTAACATATTATGCTGAGTGTTAGAAGGAATAGGTCACACCAGAGATGTTGAGGTTCTCATGCGCTCTACGGTCAACACATGTCTCTGAGTTGGAGCTAGCTGTTACCCCCAAACCTAGGGGTAACTAAGGAGATCATGTCTTGAGGCCCATAGGTCCTAGACATGGAGTGCCAAGAGCCATAAAACTTGAGCATGGCCCCGGAGGGCCCATTTTTTCCATGATCAGATCCCACATACCATCAGAGACACTATTCATCACATCGACCTAGTCCTGATATGGAAATCAGTCTTTCTCCATGAGGTAATAAGTTTTAGTATCATGGTATGTATCACTCTGATTTTGAAAACATTTAAACATGTTGCATTGAATCTTTCTGGATTTCATAATGTTTGCTTGAATTTATGCTCTTTACCTTGTTCAGACGTGGGAGGGTCACATGGTGCCCTAGTAATTTGGTTTCCCTTTAGGATTGTTTGTTACCTAATGGATATCTGAAGAGTCATTGCCCATTCCCTCCATACTTACCATTTTCCATCTTTATCCCCTCCATCTATCCACATTTTTTGGAATTGGGGAAGGATCCACTTGGAAAGGGTTGTACCTTAACTCATGGGAAGAAGGGTCTAAAGGCCCAGGGGGGAAATGTAGCTGGAAAAAGTTAAGAGTTGAATTTAAACCTTCAATATGCTTCACCAAGGGATCCCCGAGAAAGCACTGAAATGCTTCTCAACAAGAAAAGGGGACACACATATGAATAAAACACTCAAGGAAATTGTTGGTGGATAGGAGGTCTCATCATGAGCCTACCTATCATGACCATGAACATGTAGTGGTATGACACTACCACCCAACTGGTCACCAATCCAAGGTAGTGGTTCTTGGTTGCATGGCCAAGAGAAAGGGGGTCTTATCACGATCCAACCTTCTCATTTCTTTGAAATGTTTGTGGGTGACACTGCCACTAGTTGATCACCAAGCGAGGGTGGTGGCCATCAACTCTTTCCTTGTAGCATGAAGAAAGAAAGCTAAAAGAAGAAAGCAAAGATAAAAATATTAAATGGAAATCAGTGGGCTTGGAAACATTTGCATCCATGACAAGGTGTAGCTCAACCTCAACAAAGGCACCCATAGGTGAGTGTTACATTTCCCTGTTATCACATGCACCCCATGCCCAAAGGTTTTCCCCTCACCACCTCATATGCTTGCATGATTTGGATCAAGATCCACCAGGGAAACGACCTTGAATTAAGGGAGATTGTTCCAATAGGACACCCTGAGACCATTCCAAACCCTAGACTTGTCAAGTTGCATAATGTTTTGAGCATTTGTTTGGGTTTAGGTGGGTTTAATGCACATGTTTGGGCATTTTAATTATTAGATGTGATTTATGTATTATGATGCATGTGACTTATGGACTCATGGAGGGCATACTTGTTGTCTTTACAAGACCTTTCCCAGTTAACAGGTACATGGAGATATGACTAGCTCGAACCTTCATGAGGGCTCAAAGCCCATTTGATGGATGTTGAAACCCCATCCAGGGGGCAAGATGAAGATGAAGGGGTTCTGCGAAGAAAAATAAGGACGTTTCCTTTGGAGGCACTTTGGTGGACCTAAACCCTAGTGGTAGTGTCTTTCCCACCTGAACGTTGGCCTTTGGAGGCCCTGGACGTCACCCATACAGCTCTAGACATTTATACATGCACTGGTTGTCACCTTGGGGGTAATCTCGAGGTTATTGGCACATGTGAGCAAGGTTTTGGCCTTTGGATGCCCAACGTTTCACACCCCGAGCCCATCGTTCCATGACATAGGTCCAACATCACCCTAGAAGGGCATGACATCACCCTTAGGAGGTTCTTTACATGCAAATTTATTTTATTCTGTCCAGAATTTAATTTTGTAAGGAATTGGCCAGGTCGGCCCTAATATTTTGACCTAAAATAATTAAAGGTCAAATTTTGGTATAAATAAACATAAAGTGACGTTCATTTTATGATAACTCTCACTTGGGAGAGGGTAGGTCTGAAATTTTTACCCTACTAAGGTTTATTGGCTGAAATAAAGAGGGCGCTACTCTTTAAGGCTTGTTTTTTGGGCACTTGGACAAATTTTATGAAGTTTTGTGGCAATCTTGAATGGTTTTACATGATTATTCTTGGTGCAAGTAAGTAGATTTTTACTTTGTCATTGTAAATGGTTATGGTGATTGTTTTCTTTCTCATACAAGATTATGAAATTGCATATTTTAATTAATTCTTGAAGTAAGAAACTTAAAGTGCTAACTTTCTCGCTTTTCATTTGCCTAGCTTTATTGAATTGATCTAGTAACTAGTGAAAACCTAGGGCCCTAAAGTGATAGCTCCCTAGAGGTTTATACTTAGTTATTATGCAAAGTACTTTTCATCCATAAAAAATCCAAGAAGAAGGATGTGCTAGGGCCTAGAAGTACCTACACCCTAGCTTCCTCACTTCCTGAGGTCAAACCTAGGAGGACTTAAGGTGCTACTCCTCCTAGGTCTTTCTACTCCTCCTAGGTCTTTCTACTCCTCCTAGGTCTTTCTCCCTCTTGTATTATGTGTAAAATAACTTGTTAGAAACCTTGAAGGAAGCTACCTACTTGAATCCACTACCCTTAGAAAGGAACTAGTCAAACCCCACTCTTTGACAAGTATCTTCAAACTCAAAATCCAAACCGTTTCCTACTTGATTACCCTACTAACTGTAACTAGTTAACTAACCTAGCTTAGAGATACTAACAACCACTTAATTACTACTCATAATTCACTATTACAGCTATTGTTGGCAGTCTATATCAGCCTACCAACCACCTTAGAACAACCCAGAATTTGTACAAGGCAAGTTACTATCAATTTATCTAAAGTGTTTGTTCAATTGCCTTAGCAGGATACATTTCTGAAGCTTGTTTATTGCTTTCATTACTTCTATTTTACTATTGTTACGTTTAATTTAGACAGCCTGTTTAAATCCAATTGTTGGTTTATATATTTAGAGAACTCACATAAGACAAAGTATTATCATTGATGCTTTAAATGCTTGTTCACATTGTTTTCACAAGTGCTCTCTTGTTGATACAAATTGGAGTTGTTATCATTTACTTATCGCTATCATCTACTTGTCATTTGTTGCATACATAGATAGACAACATATATTCACAATTTTACTATCTTGTTGAAGCATCATTATCATTTGTTGTTGCCTTTAACGCTTGTTGTTGTATTGGTAAGGGGAAGGTACACTTTATCTTTATTTTGCTTCATCCTTCAAGACTTAAACTTGACTTGAGTGACCTAGAGAGAGGGGTAGTTTGGTTATAATTTCTTTCCCTTCATCAACCCACTAGGTCTAGGGACGTCTCCCTTGGAGAAGGTTTTTCCTCCTAAATAGAAAAGGGTATCTTGTTGGGGTGACAGTGATAGGGTGTTGGCCCTTGACCAAGTTTTTGGAGATACTTGGTCATGTTTGACCTTTTTTTAGGACTTCGACAATCTGTCAAAGGAGGAGCGTGAGACGAAGCGAAGATCACGGGTTCTCGACCCACTTTTGGGTCCTTTTTGGGTTTTGGGATTATGTAATGGGATTGGGATGTTGGCCCGTGGGTTCACCCATGCTTAGGCCCACTTTTGTAATGTATAAAAAAGTAGCTAGGCGATGTAGGAAAAGCGAAGAAGCTAAGTGCTAATAGTTGATCTATGTGATGGAAGGATTATAAGTGCTTTGTGCCTATGTGAGACTTGCAGAGCTGAGTGAAAGTCATTGTAAGAATTTGTTGAAGGTTGTGTGCTTAAACCTACTCAGGGAAGGAGGATATAGTGAGCTGCATAGATCTCCTGTCCTAGGTGGAGTAGGGTTTTTGGTGGCTCTGTGCATGTAACCTATTGAGAAGCTAATAAAGAAGAAGAGTTGGTGGACGTAGGCCCAGGGTGGGGGTGAACCACGTAAATACTGTGTTGTCTTGATTTGTGCATTGTATTGATGTGTTTATATCTTCTTTTTCTAAGTGATTTGAGATGAATAGATAGATCTACTTATGCTTAGTGTTAATAATGGATAGAATGTTAGATCTAATATACGTGGATATGCTCAGTGCTTGATCTACCAGATCTGATCAATTTTCTTATGTTAAGTGCTTATTTACATTAGGATCATTATGAATGTTGTGAAGCCCTGTAGTATCATCGAAGTAGATATTGATTGCATATTAACAGATTAACGGTGCTAAGTGCTTTATTAAGTAGTAGAATCACATATCTGTGTCCCAGCTAAGGTTGCAGACACCTGAGTCTTGAAACCACCCATGCCTCTACCTCAGGTGAGACTTCATCTGCTTTGCAGGTGTTGCTGAAAGGGCGGGTAGTTAGGGTTTTGTTGGTGCGTTTTTGTAGCATTGAACCCCGGGTCTTCCCCTGTACCAACAAATGGTTCTATTGCCGGGACCTGAAACTGTGATTTCTGGGAACTAAGAAAGAAGAAAATCTTTGTGCGAAGATTCGATCTGAAAACTGTGAAATCTCTGTGTGTAGATTTGTTTCCCTAGTGCGTAGCATTTTACTCAACCTATGAATCTCTGTGCTAAGGAGAAGGGTCAGATATGAAGAAAAGAGGTAAGATTTGCAAGCTTTGTGCCAAAAGGAAGGTCATATCCGAAGAAAAAAGGTAAGATCTATAAGCTTTGTGGTCTGATAAAGGTAAGAATAGTGAAAAATTTTAAATCTGAAAGCTTTGTGCTCGTAAAAGTAAGATAAGTGGAAATTTTTTCTTCTAAGGTATGGATCTAGGTGTGTTTGATAGATTTTGTCCTAGCTTGAAAACTAGGGTATTGATAGATGAAAAGAGATTTGATATGAATAGATCTGATAAATATGTTATACCTATGCATAGAAAGAATGTTTGGACTAATAAATGGATGCAGGATCCTAGAAAGAATTTTTTGCAGGTTAGCTACCATGATCCTAGTGCGTAGTACAGAAGAGGATCGAGATCATTTAAAATAAAGAGAGGATTAACCCTTTGTTACAATTGCAGAAGATCGGGACATCTTGCTAAGGAATGCCCTAGTGGAAGACCTAGTTGCCTCTATTGTAAGGCTATGGACCATGAAGTGTTGGATTTCCCTAGAATGATTGCTAAGCTTGAAGGAATGAATCTGAACCAAGAAATCCCTAATGCAAATCTAGAAACTAGGATTATGGTAGAACCCCGGAAAGAATCAGAGAAAGTATTGCTACAGATGAAAGAAACCCTGAATAATCACCGACATGCCATTTTATCAAAGATCTTCAAAGAGAAAGAATGACTTGAAGCATGAATAGGAGACTTTGACGTTGACTGTGTTCTAGACGAGGAAACACAGGTGAATGTTATGATAGAATGAACTTGGGAACTTTTAGGAAAGCCTACCATGATTCCTTCGCTAGGAGGGATAGGTTTATTCAGAGGAAAGTTGGTGAACCTATGTGGAAAGCTCGCTCAGATACCTATGAGTGCTAATGGAGCTTCGATAGACGAAGACTTTGAGATTATTAAATTCATTGAGGACAGTGTTGCATTTACCATGTTATTAGGAAAACCTTGGATTGATAGGAAGAAGGAAGAAGAAGAAGACTTAGAGCAGAAGAAACAAGAGCTACAAGATTTCATGACCAGAGGGATCAGACACTTGATTGAAGAACAAGAGAATATATCGAAGCTATTTGACACTAGAAGCCCAGATGTCGAAGCTGTAAGAGAACCAGAGGACTCACAAAAGACTAAAGTATATGTCCCAGATAAAGAAGAAGTATTACCTCTGAATCCTAGGAACGTCTCTCAACAGTGCGAAGTGACTATGTCCAAAGAAGAGAAGAATCAGAATGGAAAATGTACTACCAAGATGAATCTCATTGGAAAGAAGGCTAGAAATCTAAGTAAAAAGAGATATACGATCGACAGGTTATAGAAGGTTCCAGAGGGAACCTCGCAGGAAGAAAACTTGCAGAATTTGAGCTTCACTAGGATATCAGAACAAGGACATATGGCACTTCGCTGTGGCGAAGCAATATAGTCGTTGGGCTTGATATATCCATTCACCTGTTTCTCCGAATGGGTCAGAAAGCATTTATGGTTCACCACTAGACTGTTGGACCACGCCATAACGGACAGAACAAGAGTTAATGAGGCTTCATACCCATTACAAGCGAACCATTGTTGAGTTTCCTATTTAGTCCATCGCGCCATGCACCGAGAACACTTTTGCCAACTGAGAGTTTTGAGCCTGCAGACTAAACCAAGTTTATACAGTGACCTCCGCACTCTTACTCTCTATCTCATTATTGTGTCTAAGTTATTCCCCGAACCCGCGATTTTTCACCCCGAGCGTGTATGTTGGACGAGCTCATCGTTGCAGAGAAAGTTGTTGAAGAATTTATGATCGACTTGATGACTGAGAGAGTCACGTCGGAGCGAGGGTTATCTACAGGTGTAGAGGCTTCATCCACGAGAACAGTGGTAGCATCTTCATCCACTGCTCGAGCCAGGCCGTCCTGACCAATCGATGAAAAGAGAACCAAGCACAGGGATGATCTCGTGAATGATAAGTTAATTCCAAGTATATTACCTGCCTATCTACCACCTCTGAGCGGAGCCATAAACTGAGACAATGTGCCCAGAGACTTTAAGTACCCTTTGGTCACTGCGTACCTTCCGAAGGGGATACACACAGTTCATGTAGATCAATATAAACTTGTAGCATTGAAGTTTAGTGACTTCAACCTTGGCGATAGGAAGGTTTATAGCATGCTCGCGCCATACAAATATCTCACGAAGACAAAGGGAAAGAATTCAAAGATCATCCCTCAGTCATGGACCCAGAACCTCACGCAGTCCACACTGCTCAATGTTATGAAGATTTTGCACTTCAGATGACACTAGGAGGTGAATGCATGTGTAAAATTGTTGTTGTCATGCTATCATGGAGGATATTTGTGGTTGAACCGACGCATAATAGTGGATCCGACGTTGATCAATCGGATCATGGGCTTAAGTATGCAAGGCCCTGATCCGCAGGATTTTTACCCTGGAAAAACCACAGATAGAGCATTAGCACAGAGGATCAAAGAGACATATGGTGATGTCGAGAAAGGCACATGAGGCTACAAGGTAGCCTCTATCCAGAGCGACGCAATGTGCCTCACCTGTCAATTGACTGTAGGAAAGTTAGTACGCAAGAACCGGCCCACCCAAGTGACTGGTTTCGTAGTGGACCTCGCAGGGAAGTGTGCAGAAGGACTTCAAATGAATTGGGAAAAGTACCTAGTAAACCAATTAGAAATCAACTGCAGAGAAGCCCAGGATCAAGGGTACGAGTTTCATTTCAACTTATTATTGATCTTGATCGCATTTGTCGCATGGGAGATGTCGAAAGGTGTGACCTTCTCAGACATAGAGTCTTTTGAACCATTGGCCACGAAGTTCAGTACACTATGGTACTCCAGTGACAAGAACAAACAATGGCATTCAAATTTCGTGTTTCACACATATTACAACCAGTTGAAGCTAGCCATCCAGTCTGAGCCACACATGACCCCGAATACTCTCCACAGGTTCATACCTCTGATGAAGTTCAACGCGGACTGCCATTTACTTATATCACAGCGCGCGCTGATGATCACAAGAAACAGTTGCAGTCATACTACAAGTTGATAGAGGAAGACATCGAAGATATCACCAAGGAATGGTTGGCAAACCTCCTCATTCCAGCGAACCTTGTGGAGCTATTCGATATAGAAAGCCCAAAAACTGTGTCGGATACACCAAGACCGAGCAAGACAAAGAAGACTGAAGAGGTTCACAACATAGATAGCGTATCTGTAAGGACTTCTTCCATCACACCGGACAAAGGGTGTGATGGCGAAGAAGTAGAAGGCACAGAAGCTGAGAAGCAAAAAAGAGATGAGGTTGAGTTCATGAAGAAAAGGAAGGGTTCACCTCCAAAGCCTTCTTCCCGGAAGAAGTTGAAAGTTCCTGTAACCAAAATGCAGACCGTCCTCACATCTGATGATTTTAATTTCATCAAAGCAGCCCTGAATGATGCTTTGCTAGAGATAGTAGAGAAGTAGGAAGCGAAGAAGGAGAAGATGTATAATCGTATTGAGATTGAACTCCAAGGGGTGAAGCAAGCACTATAGTACAGTCGTGCAGTCTCCACTACGCCTCTGACCGTGGGAACACCAGAACTGGGAGATGAGCCAACTCAACTCCATCGGCCTGCTGATATAGTCAAAGCTCGCCTTTGATGAGCTCAAGAAGAAACAACACAAGCCACCTAGGCTTTGACACAGGTACAAAGTGTCCTTATGGAGAAACGCAATGCTGCAGAAAGGGAAAAGCTTGCTTTCCAAGTAAAGTTCGATGAAGAAAAATCACAACTGCAGTAGGAGAAGGAACAGTTGCTCGGAGAGCAGCTCGAGGTAAAGGAAATGGTCAACAGAGAACTTTGCTCTGTGACAATCATCGAAGTACAGACCGAAGAGTGAATTCCACAGCAGGTGGTGCAACTTGAAGAGGTAATCCATAAGTTACAGCAGTGCGTCGCAGATCTAGAGCTCCGCACTGTACTCGAGACCCCTCAAGAGATAAGAGACCAATGAGAAGCAACTGCCCATAGTGCAGTTGATAGACTAAAAGATATTTCACTGGAATGCAAGCATCTAAGTAACCGAAGCGCCCAAACATATGAGAACCTCAACAAGAATCCAGATTTATAGGCATTGGAGTCACAACTCAGAGAAGCGAAGCAGCATGCAAACACATTACAGGCACAGCTGAAAGCCCTGTCACCCGTGGAGAGAATGAAGCGGTCTCAAGAGAAACGTGTCGATCAACAACAAATCCATACAATACAAAGAAAAGTGATGGAAGCCACTCAACGACTTCAACCCGTGCAAGACAAGGCATGCATGTTGTTTACAGAAGTCGAAAGTCGAGGAGAAAAACTCGAACAGGTTGTCATCACAACAGAACAATGCCTAGAAGGGCCAGTGAACGATGCAGTGATCCAGGAATTTGCTGAGCAAGAGGTCATGGAAGAGCAACAGGTCGAAGCATCTCGAACCAAGCTCGAGGCCTTCAAAGCAGAACTGATCAGACCATAGTGACTAGGGACGAGTCACAGGTGAGTGTTGGGGGCCTGTTGGCCCTTAACCAAGTTTTGGGAGATACTTGGTCATGTTTTGGGACCTCGATAAGTTATCGAAGGAGGAGCACGAGATGAAGCGGAGATAATGGGATCTCGGCCCACTTTTGGGTACTTTTTGGGTTTTGGGATTATGTAATGGGATTGGGATGTCGGCACGTGGGTTCACCCATGCTTAGGCCCACTTTTGTAATGTATAAATAAGTAACTAGATGATGTAAGAAAAGAGAAGAAGCTAAGTGCTAATAGTTGATCTATGTGATGGAAGGATTATAAGTGCTCTGTGCCTATATGAGAATTGCAGAGCTAAGTGCAATTCATTGTAATAATTTGTGGAAGGTTATGTGCTTAGACCTACTCGGGGAAGGAGGATCTAGTGAGCTGCGCAGATCTCTTGTCCTAGGCAGAGTAGGGCTTTTGGTGGCTCTGTGCATGTAACCTATTGAGAAGCTAATAAAGAAGAAGAGTTGGTGGACGTAGCCCCAGGGTGGGGGTGAACCATATAAATACTGTGTTGTCTTGATTTGTGCATTGTCTTGATGTGTTTATATCTTGTTTTTCTAAGTGCTTTGACATGAATAGATAGATCTGCTTATGCTTAGTGCTAATAATGGATAGAATGTTAGATCTAATATACATGGATATGCTCAGTGCTTGATCTACCATATCTGATCTATTTTCTTATGCTAAGTGCTTAAGTACATTAGGATCGTTGTGAATGTTGTGAAGCTCTATATTATCAACGAAGTATATATTGATTGCATATTAAGGGATTGACGATGTTAAGTGCTTTATTAAGTAGTAGAATCACATATCTGTGTCCCAGTAAAGGTTGCAGACACCTGAGTCTTGCAACCACCCCTGCCTCTACCTCGGGTGAGACTTCATCTGCTTCGCAGGTGTTGCCAAAAGGGCTGGTAGTTAGGGTTTTGTTGGTGCATTGTTGTAGCGTTGAACCCCGGGTCTGCCCCTATGCCAACACAGGGTTACCCCCGTGTTACGCCAATCTTGGCCTACTTGCCTTTAGGATTTGGGAAAGTACAAATTATGTGATAACATATTTGGCACCACTGTCGGGGAACACTGAATCAATATTCCTCAATGACACTTTTTCGGTAATCCTATTCTCAAATCCTTCACTTTACAAAGCTTACCTAGAGAATTCACTGAGGATGATTCCATTGTTTCCTTTTTATAATCCCTAGAAGGATTATCTGGCGACTGCACTAATGATAAAGCCAACCATGGCTTCTCAATGGGGCCCAGGTAATTTTAAACCCTTGGATATGAGTGAAATTATGGGTTACCCTCGAAAAATGCCTCCGAGGTATGAAAAATGGCTCCCAAGATTCACTGGTAGTGATGAGGAAAATGTTGAAGAACATATGAGTGACTTTTGGGCCTTCTTTCAACTCCACCCTATCAGTGATGATGTTGAAGATCTAGTAATGAAACTTTTCTCTGCTAGTCTTCATGACGATGCTATAAGATGGTATGATGTCCTCCCTAATGCTAGTATTACATCTAAGGATCAATTAGAGGAAGTTATCCTCAAAAGATAGAATGTCAAAGGGGATCCAGACATGTCACTACAAAGACTTATGCCCATAAAGAAGGATGAGAATGAGGTCATTAAGGAATTCCATGCCAAGTTTAAGAGGATGTCACAACAACTCCATAGAAGACATTGTCCTATTTCTGAGTTCCTCCTTGTCATCTATATAAGGGCGTTCTCAGGACAATAAAAAAAAATTCTCGATAAAAGGAGCCCAAGGACAATCCAAGAAGCTTATGACATGGCCACGAAAGTCGAAGCCAATATCTCCTCATCCAAGGTAGAACATTTCTTTGTTCCACAAGTCAAGATTGATGACCCCAAAGATACCCCAAAAACTCTTAGTCTGGAAAGAATAATGTCCCTTGAGATCTCCGAAAATTGGGAACAAGACATTGACCCGCAAGAGGATGAGGAGAGGGATCTTGATGAAGGTTACCAATCCCATGACAAAGAGAAAGAATTTAATCTTGATTCCATCAAAGAATACCTGGATGAAGCACATGAACCTGAAGAGAATGAGATATTTATATGTGTCTCTCCCTCGGATAAAGGCATCCAAGGTCCTATTCCTCCTGCACAAGACAAAGAGAATGAGGTTAATCATTTTCCTTTTCAAGTTTTTGTTGATGCCCTATTCTATGATTCGAAAGGTGAAGGAGTAAAGGAGTCCTTGGGTGAGCTAGACCCTTCATATTGTGACAAAGGCAGAGATATAATTGAAGAGGTGAATCATGGGGATCATGTACTGATAGTTGCTTTTCCTTTTGATGAAGGCATCCAAGACTTTTTATGCTCCTGCACAAGAAAAAGTGAATACGGTAAGCTATTTCCCTTTCCAATATTTTGATGATGCTTTATTTTATGATTTGGAGGGTGAAGAAGTGTTAGAGGATCCCTTGGATGTATTAAATCCTTCATGTTATGATAAAAGTAATGACATAATTGATAATATTGATGAGTTCATACATGTTGGAAGACGTAAATGGGATGTCATTGGTTCTGATGAGGATCCCATTTATGATATGGAGTGTCATTTCCATTTGTTTCCTTTACACCAATCATATGATGTTCCTAATAATGTTGACGTTAGGAAACAAGATGATGATATAATTATAGAATTTTTCCAAGCACCCAAGGATGATCGAGTGCAATGTTCTC
>ML782153.1:218230-244082 GCA_009831015.1 Picea engelmannii | reverse complement strand
TACAATGTGTTGTTGTAATCTCATATTTGTTATATAATATATGATGAGCAATCATTAGTTGAGAGGATATTTGAACTAGTACTTAAGTTTTGCATCTATTACGTAGAGAAATAAACATTGAATTGATCAACCTTCAATGAGCAATTTTAATGTTTTTAACATCAATTAGTAGATTGTATTATAACATATTCATTTATTTCCTCTTTTTCTTTAATATAACATATATGATTGAAGTAATTCATTCTCAATCTTGGATATCTTGAGCTTTGTGKCTATTTGAGTTACATGTTGCATCTTCCTTTGATAATCTATGCATAACATTACAATCGATTGTATGTACATGTGAGATTCTATGCTTCTCCAAGATTTAATTAAAATTGTTTTTTATGCTTGTACATATCTTAAGCATATTTAAAATTATGGCTCAACCAAACCATGTCTCATGTAAATAAATCTCTTAATCATCTAAGGTTGAATGGTTTCTCTAGACCCACTCTTCTCTTATATGATACTATGTATTTTCATTCATTATATAAATTATTAGAATTTTGGACTGAACATTTCATATAGGAGGTAATAATTTGTTGCATTGCTTCACTACTTTTTAAACCGAGTAAGTTTTTATCTTTTTAATTTATTGTATGTACTTTAAGTTTATTATAAAATTTTAAGTTGCAGATTTAATGGCAACATAAGAGAAGTAAAGTGATAATGTTAAAAATAAATAAAGAATAAACCATAACATACAAAAATAAATTAATATAAATTTATTTTAAATGTGGATATTTTAAGAGGTTGGAAGTTTGGGTTTTTTAGTATTTAAGAGATCCCAGATTAAAATGGATTTATGTTATTTACATGTATAATTTATATATTGATAATAAATCTAGTTATACTTTATTTTTATTTTTATTTCATATTTATTATTGTGCATAAAATAGTCTTTATTTTTTTTATAGTTTTTTAAATCATGTTTATTCATTTAAAAAAAAAAAAAATTTATCTTTACTTTACCAAAATAAACTAATTGTAATTTCTTCTTTTTGATAAAAAAAATAAAAATTATGTTAATAAAAACTTATATTACAAGTTCATGCATTAATAATCATTGATAAATAGATTAAAGGATTGGCATTATCAAATGCAAGTCCAATAAAATATATTCATTAATTAATTTCATCTAATTAATGATAATATTTTATATAGAATAACCATGCATATAAAATTTTATAAGTACAAATACCACTTTAAATTATGAAAAAAAGACATCATAAATTATATGTCATGATATACAATTAAACTTCAATATTTAACAATATCTATATCCACAATCATTATGAAACAATATTGACATGTTTATATATTTTCTCTCTCAATATTACAATATTATTGAGAAGCATGGCCATCTACAATATTCACCATACATTTAATGAGTATAGCCTCTTGTCTTGAGGGTCTCAATTATTTAGGAAATCGATAGATTCCATAAAAGGGTTGTGGCCTTTTGGGAGGCACCACCCAACATCTGGCTTTCTCCCACACTACAAAGACAAAAACCACTCCTCCAAATCCAATTCCCAATCCCATTGCCAAAGCCAACATTGACATTTTTTCATCCATTCTAGTAAACCATCCCACTTCAGGGTTACCACTCTTACTACTATTGTCTTCTATCTTTGGTATTTTATTTTTGATGCATGTATCTAAAGGACACCCATGTAAGCACTTATTCCTTTGAAATGATTTTACATTAAAAGTTGAAAATTGTGTTCCTATTGGGATTGGCCCACAAAGGTTATTAAATGAAACATCAAAAACACCCAACTCACATAATTTAGAGAGCTCTCGAGGAATCTCTCCACTCAACTTATTTTTGGCCAAGTCTAACTGTTCCAAAGTAGATATGTTACTAAGAGATGTAGGGATTAGCCCTTCCAATTGGTTCCGAGATAAATTCAACAATCGCAAGCTACACATACTCCCTATACTTGCAGGTATGTCTCCATCAAGATAATTGCTAGACAAGTCTAAGATAGTGTTTGTAGGTCTCATATATGAAGTATACTCACTCCCTTTCATATAATATGATATTTCGTTAAATGGATCTATATCTGAATCATCTATGGATACATTGATTGTATATCCCAAGAGTCTTTCAAGATCAGATGGTATTTTTCCACTGAAATTATTGTTGGATAAATCCAACACATGCAACTTGGTGAGATTGGTTATTGATTGATGAATAACACCATGCATATTATTATAACCCATACTTAAAACTCTCAAGTCATGAAAAGATGAGAGATACCAAGGAAGCTCCCCTGTCAATCTATTTTTCCTTAAATCCAAAATCATAAGGTCGGTACACTGGGCCAAAGATGTAGGAAGAGTCCCAAAAAAATTATTGGAGTGGGCAGAGAAAACCTTCAAAAAAGTAGAATTACCAATACCCTCAGGAATTGGTCCTTTAAAATTGTTTTTTGATATATCCAGAAACAAAAGTGAAAGCAAACCATTAATACTATCAGGTATGCTCCCAGTGAAGTTGTTTGAATTCAAAATTAACGAAGACAAAGAATAAAGATTTCCTATAGATTTTGGAATAGTCCCCATTAAGTTGTTTGAGGACAAATCTATATCTATCAATAATTGAAGATTTCCTATAGATTTTGGAATAGTCCCCATTAAGTTGTTTGAGAACAAACCTATATCTGTCAATAATTGAAGTTTTCCAATGCCTTCAGGAATGCTCCCTGTAAATTTATTTCTACTAAGATCTAGATAACTCAATTGACTTAAATTGACAATGTTTTTAGGTATGTTCCCTATGAATTTATTTTTACTAAGATCTAGAAAAGTCAATTGATTTAAATTGACAATGGCTTCAGATATATTCCCTATCAAATTATTATTTGAAAGAGATAAATAAGAAAGAGGAAGCTGGAATATACTCATAGGTATAAAACCTTCAATTTCATTGCTATCCAAATACAAGCTTGTGAGCTTGCTACAGTTTCCTAATTCGGATGGGATAGAACCTGAAATATTAGTAAAAGATATAAACAGCTCACTAAGATTTCCCAAATTACCCAGCTGAGGTGGTATACTACCCGACAATGGACTCAACACCAAATATAGAAGCCTAAGGGAAGAGCAGTTTCCTAATTCGAATGGGATAGAACCCGAAATATTAGTATCAGATATAGACAGTTCATTAAGCTTTCCCAAATTACCCAGCTGAGGTGGTATTCTCCCTGACAATGGACTCCCCGCCAAATATAGAAACCTAAGGGAAGAGCAGTTTCCCAGAGATGGAGGAATAGTGTTCTCCAAATTGTTGCCCTCTAAGTCCAGGTCCTCCAGTTTCTGCAGCCATCCCAATTCCACTGGAATAGAACCCGATAAAAGATTATTGTCGAGGTCAAGTGTTCTGAGAGCTTTCAGCTGCCGAAACTCTGGTGGAATTCTTCCTGTCAACTTATTTGCATGAAGAATCAAACTGTGCAGTAAAGAGAGGTTACCAAGAGAAGGTGAAAGGGTACCTTCCAACTGTGATTCAGAAAGGTCTATGGCAACAACTCTTTTACTGTGCTTTCTGCAGCTAATGCCATACCAGGAGCAGATGTTTGCAGAGTTCTGGGCTGTCCAGTTGGATAACAATCCATCTGGATCGGCTGTTATGGCCCTTCTGAAGGACAAAAGAGCCTCCAGGTCCCTTTTATCGTGGCGGCCGATCGATGATATGGATTCAGCTTCTTTGAAGATGCGTTGATTCATAAGAAAATGAGAATGATGATCTAAACCATCTTCCCAGTAATGATGATGAGAATGCGAAGATGGCTTCCAAGTTGAGTAGTGAATAGCTGCTGCAGCAACATAGGCCTCTGCGATTAGAAAGCACACAACCAGAAAAACAGCGTTATGATCCATTTCTCCCTCTCGAACCCAATGTCCTCAAAAACCTGTGACTTATGTTGTGGGATATGTGGTTATTTATAATCACACCACTTCTCAAATTCCAACGATCTGGAAAATTGCAAGAAAATCAGAAATTAGAAATTGGCGTGTGTAGAATTCCAACGATCTGGAAAATTGGCGTGTGAAGTGGTGGGGCATAGAGAGAAAGAAAGAAATTAGAAATTGGCGTGTGAAGTGGTGTGGCAGAGAGAAAGAAAGCGTGGGGAAATTCTTCAATGTAGAATTTTTGACAAGTCGATGCGAAAAAATTGGACGAGCGAGAGAAAGGGAAATCGGGGCAGAGATAGAATTTGTGAGAAGTCGATGCGAAAAAATTGGATGAGTGAGAGAAAGGGAAATCGGGGCAGAGAGATAAGAAAGTGAGGTGGTCGGTGGTCGTCCACAAGAAAGTCGGTAGTCTTCCACTATGAGAAAGCGTGGGAAAAGTCGTCCACAACGTCACCTCGCGGAGGAGGTATTCCCCGCTTTCTTTTCAAAAGTCGTTTTTTCATGCTTGTGATATTTAACATGTTAAGGTATATCATCCTAATTTTTTGGATCACAATAAAACATCCATTATTATTAACCTAACTTTTATTAACCTAACTTTTTGGAGCAAAATATTAACACCGTAAACATTATTGATTGTCGTCATAAACTACTTTTACTAAGAATTTCAGAATTTGGCGTAGATTTATATTTTTTATTTTAAAATATTACTCTTTTAAAATATTCATTACTCTTTTAAAATATTCATTATTTTAAAACATTACTCTTTTTTATATTTTTTATTTTAAAACATTATTCTTTTAACATTAATAATGATATAGTTTTGCTAATATTTTAATGTCAAAATAATTACTCGAAGATATAATGCTACATATTATGCTTCCTATTGAGTTGTATAATGTGCCTCTTAACACATCAAAATTTTGAATGAGAGACTAAATGGATAAAGTAATACAATGTCATAGATTTGTGTGTTTATACTATACCTTATGAAGGAAGTTGGATAAACAATTATGTTGTATTGAAATTGAAGATTCATAATGTGGCTATATTTCAAAGTGATCAAAATAATAAATATTTTTTTATATTCTAAGATGAGCATAATAGTGTTGTATTAAATCATTTTTAATATTTTAATATAAACAAAATCTAGCAAAAATAATGTGGTTATATTTCAAAGTGATCAAAATAATAAATATTTTTTTATATTCCAAGATGAGTGTAATATTGTTGTACTAAATCATTTTTAATATTTTAATATAAACAAAATCTAGAAAAAATATTATGTGGTATTTGTTTTTGCGCAATTCAATTACAAGATTGGGTTAAGGGTTGGAATTTCAAAATTCTAAAGCTTGTTAAATTTGACGGTTTCAGACACTGTGACGCTCGTTATATGGAATTTTTCAGAGTATTTGACGGGTAATTTTCCCATCAAAATCCATCCCTGATTGGGTCTTTATTTGGTGATGTATTCCAATAACAAGGTCAATAACATTGAGGGAAGAAAATAAGTTGTTCCATGCTACACTTAAGGTGTTGTGCTATGCTTAAAGTGTTACAAATACAAATTCTTCTTCAAAGAATGGTCAAAGTTGTGATTCAGTGAGAAGATTGTTGTAGTGCGGGAACAAGCAAGCCAGAACCAAAGCCATAGCCATAGCCGAGGACCAAAGCTAGTAGATAGAGCCACGAGCCAGAACCAAAGCCAGAATTAATGCTGAAGCTAGGAGCCAGCATCAGAGCCACATTCCAGAGAAGTAGACAACACTGATCCAGATTGGTTTCCTAGAGCTTTTGGAGACCAAAAAGCCTCTCAATAAGGAGGAGTGATCCGAAATAAATATGGCTTGAAGAATGGATAAGACTCAATACCTTAAAAACAAATTGAAAATTAATCAACATTATGAAATCCACGTAAAACAATGCAAGTTAACATGGAATAAGCCAAATGAGCATGTAACTGAAAAGTTTAAGAAAATAATTAAAGAGACAAGGAAACAGATAGGAGAGAAGGCTAAGGAATGGGAAGTGAAGAGCCATGGTTGTTGGACTTCCTATCTCTCCCTATCTCTCCCTATCTCTTCACTCTCACTCACACTGAAAGGGATTTTTTTTCCAAGGAGAGGGAGAGCATTGTAAAAGATGGAAAACTTGTAGAAATAAGAATATACTAAGCACCATTCGACTAGTTTTCCCAAGTTGGGTTCCAGGGTAAAAATCATGTCTCGTTGAGTTGTTTTTTTCCTCTTGTGTAATGAGCAAAGTTTAAATTCACCTGTGTAGTTTATTAAAATTGCTAGTAATGATCCAGATGGATGTCAGTGGCCTCCCACCTATTCCAACTGGCTCATTTTGGCAGTTTTCCAGTTTAGCAGTTTTTTCCCTAGTTTTCGGGTCCCTGACCTGCGGGGCCATTTTAAGGCCCTAAATAACGTTTTTTAGGGCTCTCCATAGTTAGAATGACCTTTGATAGATAGCAACAAAATGTGTATTCCTCGGATAAACCTTTCCAATGGGTTATTGTGCACCTAAAACGAAGATCGTATGCAAAACTTACAACCCCAAGAAGTTGATGTACTAACTTACCCAAACGAGGCCCACATGACTTTTGGCGCTTCATCTCCTAGGGTTAGGTTTTTTGGATGTCTAGGGTTTTTGACATTCCTGTTTATTGTAAAAAGGCCTTCAAAGCCTCATTGTAATTAGCTTCTTGCGAATGAGCGCAGTCGTCACATCTATTCTCAGAGATAAGCCGCCACCATTCTAGCAAGCTTGTTTATGCTGCATTTTACAGTTTCAACTTATTTCCTTATTGAATAGAAACCAGTTTTATTGTATATCTGTTATTCTGTGTTAAGAATCTTTTGATAATAATATGTATTCATTTCATTTTGCAAATATATTCTGGATCAGTTGTATCAGAGGGATCTTCTCCTTGTCGTTCTTAATGCATGTCCCCAATAAGGCCAGGATACAAAGAATTGGGTCTCGAGCTTGTTTCTCTTGAGGAAAAAGCTCTCCCATACCCAAACGACCTCTCACGGAAAAAGAAAATAAATACGATGGGACATGAGATCCCTTCAAAATGTTGCTCGAGGAATCCCTCAAGCAACAGAGGAACGAGATGATGGATAGTTTTACGCAAATCCTTTGGCGACTACCAACAGGAAATGCATCTTCCTCAAACGGAGGCGCCATCCCTTCAAGGTATAAATCAACTTTGATATTCCTATATCTGAAGGTCAGATAGACGCAGATGCGGTAGACAAATGGTTGAATCTGCTAGAAGGGTATTTCTCTGTCCATAACTTCTCGAATAGAGAAAAAATTACTTTTGCGCTCCTCAAAGTCGCCCCCCCTGTCAAATATTGGTGGGACACTTTCTGTGAGAAAAATGAAATAGAGGAACCCTCATTATGTACAGTCCCACTCACCTGGGAGTCCTTCAAGGATGCTATTAAGGAACAATACTACCCTGTTGGAAGTTATCACGACCTGTACACAAAATGGACCATGCTGCGGTAGGAAAGAGACCAAGCGGTGCCTGAGTTCACAAATATCTTCCATACCTTGCACACCAAGATGGGTATCAAAGATTCTAAACCACATTTGGTGCTCAAATATCGCGACGGTCTACATAGATACATCCAGGACGAAATGGAGTTTTTGGACATCTCATCCTTGGGCGTGACCTACCGATATGCAATCAAAATCGAGAAGAAGCTCAAACAAAAGATGCGGCAATTTGGGCCTGGGAACCCCTTACAGAAAAAACTAGGAAAGGGCGGCCCCAACCCATAGAACAAAGGACAAAGCAAAGACGGACAGCCTCAAGACAACCAATCTAAGCCGCAAGCAAAGAAGGACACTGAAAAGATAAAGAAAGATATCAGGAAGTGGTGCGACTTCCATAAGAGCCCCTGGCATAACACTACTGATTGTCGCTTGAAGCAGTGGTTGGTGGCTGAGGTGAAAGCCTCTGAATCATATGCGGGTTCTGACTCCGAGTTAGAACCAGAAAGGGGGAGATGGATCATAGACCCAGAACCCAGTGCTATCGTTGCTACCACCAAGCTCCAGCCTGGTAAACCAGATGAGCCAGAGGAAGGAGAGTGCCTTTTTCATTCACAGATGTGGGTGAAGGGTACCCCGCTGCACTTCATTGTTGATAATGGTAGCCATAGAACCTCATCTCAGCAAAGGTTGTCAAGCGACTCGCCCTGTCGACAATGCCACACCTGCATCCCTACACCATCAGTCGACTCCTCCAAGGAAGCGACATCTGCGTCAGCCAACAATGTCGATTGTCATACAACATCAATCCCTTCAAAGACGAGGTATTATGTGATGTTTCCCCTCTCGAAGTTTGTAATATTCTTTTGGGCCAACCATATTTATGGACACATCATGTTGTATATGAGTCTAGGCCTCACAGTGTTATTATTACTTTGACCAAGAAATTGTATAGGATACCCGAGGAAATCCCACCCAGTGTTATTTCCTTAATCTCTGCCAAGCAATGTAAAAAGTTCATCTCTCACACAGGGAAGTTTGTCTTCTTCATGATTCTCTCTCAGAATGAGCGAAAGATCGCAGCCACATCTAGGGTCTCCACGACCGACCTCTCCACATAACAGAAGCAAGTGGATAAGGTCATGGAAGAATACTCAGATATCTTCTCCTCACCTACCAGAGTACCTCTGCACTGTCAGGTCAAGCACCCTATTGATCCGACCCCCGGCGCACCGCTACCCAATGGGCCAGTCTACTGTCGCTCTCAATTAGAGAATGAGGAGATCAAGAAGTAGATCCAAGGACCGCTCCATAAGGGGCACATCTGTCCCAGCTCATCACCTTGCAGGAGCCCAATCATGCTGGTACAGAAGAAAGATGGAACCTGGAGACTTTGCATTAATTATCGGGCCCTGAATAAAATCACATTCAGAAACTAGTACCTGATTCCCCGAATCGATGACCTCCTTGATCAGCTCATGGGGGCCAAATACTTCAGTAAGATTGATCTAAATTCTGACTACCACTAGGTCCCGATAGAACAGACAGATGTATGGAACACTACCTTCAAGTCAAATGAAGGTCTTTTTGAATGGTTGGTCATGCCCTTTGGTTTGACAAATGCTCCAACCACTTTCATGAGGATGATGGATGATATCTTGTTTTCATTGATGTCAAAGGGTTGATGTCAAGTATTGTCATAGTGATGTGTTTGTATCATTGATATATTGATTATTGGTTATATAGTCATTGATGTAATTTTTGTCAAAAGGTTGATGTCAAGTGGTGTCATAATGATGTGTTGATATTAAAGGGAGTTATATCATTGATGTCATGTCATGGTTGATAGGAAGAACCAAATGGATAAACTCCAAAGTGGTCCCCTTATGGTGAAATCCCTCATGGGAAGACGCTCTTGGATAAAGTTCTCAAAGTGGTCCTCTTATGGTGAAATCCCTCACGAGAAGACGCTTTGTGAATTCCAAATGGTTAGGTGGTTGAGTATCCCAGTAGTGTGGTTAGGGAACCCAAGTTTGATTAAATAATAATGTATTTGCAGGAGAAACTATTCCATATGGATAGTATATGTCATGTCGTTTCCGATGATATGTGGAATGTCACATAACTCCTCACGGTTAGAGAGTTGTGGCCATGTGAAGTTGGAGAACCCTCATGAGTTGTCTAGAAGCCCCTAGAAGGTCAAAGAAGTCAAATTATTCTAGAAGCTCCTAGAAGAAGTTGACTAGTCAAAGTGGTTAGTCATGGGTTAAGTGGTTGCAACAAGAAAACAATTAAAAATAAATTAGTTGCAACTAGTAGTGGAGAGTTTACTTTTTGGAGCAAAATATTAACACCATAAACTACTTACATTATTCATTGTCGTCATAAACTACTTTTACTAAGAATTTGGTGTAGATTTATAGTTTTTATTTTAAAACATTACTCTTCTAAAATGTTCAAAATGATAATACTTTAATGTCAAAATAATTATTGGAAGATATACCTTCAAAATTTATAATGTCACCCTTCTTCAAAGTTTCACATTTCACTTACAAATTAATTTTGAATCATTTTTATATTTCAACCTTAACATTAACAATGATATAGTTTTGATAATACTGTATTGTCAAAATATTTACTGGAAGATATAATGATACATATTTTGTTTTCTTAATCAAAGATATGTTTCTCTAAATATGATAAATGTGTCTACCTTTAGTATTCTAAATTGAATACTAAATTGAATTGAGAGATTGATTTTAATCAATTCTAACTTTTTCGTATTTACATTGAGATCTAAAATTTTAAAATGTTAAAGCCTTATGTTTTCAAATGAATTTAGTCTCCTTAGTTGTGCTAGTAAAATATAATACGAATTGGGATTTTAGTTATTTTATATCTTATATTTCAAAGAAATGTTGGCATTAAATGGGTGTAGCTCTTTCAAACTCAAATTTATTTCTAAAAATTAAAAAGTAATGTGATGTAGGCCCCCCTTTTCTCCTAAGGGGTTGTGCGACCTCCCGATCAAGGATATTCGATTCTGAGCCGAATCGACTCTTTGAAACCTGAGTGGTCTCACTTACGATTTAACACAGGCCCTTTCAGTCCTTTGGCGCAGGTTATATGGCACTTACGACCTCTTTCTTCATGTTGTTTTACTCTCTAAATTCAGGCGCTAGCTCCTCTCTCCTTAGCCCTCTCCCACATGTGACCTCGAGTTGTGACCTCATGTAAACATGCAATTGCGGAGTGACCAAAAGTGGTTTGAGACCACACCACTTTTCTCCCCACAATTCACCTCCAGCTGCCACGTATCCCTTTGTTGATACCGTGGTTTCAATTGCGTCCTACTCTCGGATTTTTAACATTCAAGCACTTTCTAGTCATGTAATCAAGCATGACCGTTGATCTCGTGATCTCGGGTGGAACTTCTCGATCAATGGTTCAGATCTGTCTCCTCTCCTTCCTTCTCTCTGGATCACGCCTCCCTAGATCTTCGCGATCTGTTGACGCGTGTCCCTTTCAAATCAACGGTCGGGATTGATTTCACATTTCAAGCTTCGAGAGTTTCAACTCTCAACTCCTTCTCTCTCCGTAGTGGCTATCCTCCGAAAAGGGAAGATCTACTAACACCTGTCCTCCTCAAATCGAAGGCCCTAGCCACTTCGGAACTTCGGACTTCAGAAATCTCAACTTTCAACTTTCACTTTCCCTCGAAGTGCACAGATTTCTGCCACGTGTCCTCTTGAATCAGACGGCTATAATTCACTTTGGGTCTTTACCCAAAGTCCATGGATTTATGCTGCGTGTCATCCTAAATCAGATGGCTATGATTCACTTCGGACCTTCGGGTTTTAGAGATCTCAAATCTCAACTCTCAACTCGTCCAGAGTGATTTTATCTGAAGTTCACGATCTGTCGCCATGCGTCCCTCTGGATCTGACGGTTCAAATTCACTTCAAATTTCGGGTTTCAAGAGTTTCAATTCCCAGCTAAAATCCTCGAAGTGATTTTTCCCGAAGCCTCAGATCTATTGACACATACTCCCCCTGATGATCAATGGTCAGGATTTACTTTGGCGATTTCATCTCCTCCTTGTCCACAAACTTTCAGAGTTGTGGATCTCGTGCCACTTGTCCCCCTTGACGATGGACGGTCCCTAGTCACTTCAGGACTTCAGGACTTTGGCAGTCTGCTCTCCTATGCACTTCAAGAGACTTAAAGCTCACGCACCTTGCCCAGATCCAACGATCTGGAATGGTCCCCACTCCCCCCTGGGCACATCTTAGTCGGTGGCTCGTGAAACCTTCAGAGCTTCACTCCCTCGAAGATTTCTCCCGCTATCTCTCTTGATATTTCTCCTTCGAATCCTTTGACTCCTTAGAGGGTTACTTCGACACTTAGTCGAATTTTGGATCCGTGCACTCCTTGCAACTGATTCTTGCACAAGGCTTAGGTTCTTGTGGGTGACTGTGCACACCTTGCAGCAGTCACTTTGCACTCCTTGCAAAGGAAATTTTATGCTATCTCTTCTGATCTTACAAGTCAAAACAGATTCTGTCACTCCCTGTAGTAGATTCTCATGCAAGGCTTAGGTCCTTGCGGATGACTGTGCACACCTTGCAGCAGTCACTTTGCACTCCTTGCAAAGAGAAGTTTCTCGCTATCTCTTCTGGGCTTCTAAGTCGAGACAGACTCTGTCGACGCACTCCTTGTGGACTGTATGCACACCTTACATGAACTCAATGAAGAGAAAAATTGAAACTTATCTAAAACACTTCATAGTTTTATATGCTCAATAATATAACTCATTCATTCATGAAAACGACAATAACAGGGAATTGTAAACAGTAACGACACCATGCATTGGATCAATTTTCCTCTGTTATATTCATTCAAACGTAAATGGCTACAGCTATGATAAACAACAAAATTCAGCAACAACTAATTCACAGCAAAATCCTACTAACTTGCAGCAGCCTCATTCGGGCGTACAAAACCTCTATTTATCTCAGAGGGTTCTTAGGGTTCCCCCCACCCAACTACTCGTCTACTCTAGAAAACTAACTACTACTCAATTTTTGTTACATTCAATACTAGGAGTGAAACTCCTAGATCATTCATGATCATTCGGCTCCCAAGCATTTGATCTTCTTCAGTTTTTCGATCAGCTCCCAGAATATTTGCAAGAAACGCCAACGTTTAAGATTCTGAAATGATTCGAAGGCACTGAGTTGTCCTGCCATGCGTGCTTGCCGATGATGCTCCTGCGTCATACTCCCCTGGAAAAAATTTCATGGACTCATGTCCATGAGCTCCTGCACTGACTTTCCATGCTTCTGGATATCGACTTCATTTTCCCAACTGACATCTTCTATCGGGTGTCCCTTCCACTTGACCAAATATTCAAAATAGGTCTTCCTTCTAGTCTTCTTGCCAATCTTTTGATCAACGATCTTCTCCATCTGTGGTTTTTCTGTTATAGGCATTTGCTTCTCCCACTGAATCTTATCTTGATCTTTTAATATTTTTGTATCATTTTCCCTTTAAGGATACAGGTCTGGTATGTTGAATATGGGTGATATGCCCACATCATCTGGTAGCTCAATCTCATAGGCATTTCATCAAACTTCCTTAATATTTTACATGGTCATATCTTCTTCATCTTCAACTTGTCATATGTTCCTCTTGGGAACCTTTCTTTCTTGAGATGTGCCAAAACCTAATCTCCTACTTTGAATTGAAGCTCTTTGCGGTGTTGATCAACTCTGCGCTTGTACTCTTGGCTAGAGTTCTGTAACTACTCTCTGATCTGACTATGGAGCTTCTGCATTTCTGTAGTAAAATATTATGCTCCCGCGCTTCTAATCTCACTCTATTCCAAGTCTCTCAACTCAGCTACTCCTCTTGGCTGCATTCCATACAGTATTTGGAATGGGCTCTTTCTAGTGCTCTTGTTTGGTGAGTCATTGTATGCAAATTCTGCTTGTGGCAGAATCTGATCCCACTGACTATGATTCTCAGTGACCAGACTCCTCAATAAGTTTCCCAAACTTTTGTTCACCACCTTAGTCTGTCCATCTATCTGAGGGTGATAAGCTAAGTTGAAGGACAAATCTGTCCCCAAATTCTTCCACAGTGTTCTCCAGAAATGACCAACAAATTTAGTGTCTTTGTCTGAGACAATGCTCCTGAGCAGTCCATGAAGTCTCACAACTTCCTTGAAAAACAAATTTGCAACATGTGTTCCATCACTAGTCTTCCGGTATGGGATAAAGTGTGCCATCTTTGAAAATCTATCCACCACCACAAATATGGAATCACATCGTCTTTGTGTTCTTGGCAGTCCCAACACAAAATCCATGCTTATTGCATCCCAAGGCCTCTCTGGTATTGGCAATGGTTGATACAATCTAGTGTTCTGTTCCCAGATTCTACATCTGTTCGCAAACTTTATCACTTATGTTCTCATACTTGGCCAATAGTATGAACTGCTCAACTGTGAAAATGTTTTATCATGGCCAAAATGTCCAGCCAATCCTCCATTATGCTTTTCCTTCGAAAGGTTATCCCTCATTGAGCATTTTGGTATGCACAATTAATTTCCTTTGAACAACAATCCCTCTTGAATCATATACTTTGTCCACTGGCTCCTGTCTCTCAGCATAGGATTTGCACATGCTCCATATGCTTCCTTGAAATATGGATCATCACTGTACATTTCCTTAAGGTGTTCAAACCCCAAGGTCTTCACTTGAAACTCGTGCAGAATCAAACATCCCCTGCTTAATGCATCAACAACTTTGTTAGCATTTCTAGCAATATATTTTATGATAAAAGTAAAATTCCGCATAATTTCAATCCACTTTGCATGCCTCTGATTCAATTTTTCTTGCCTGGTTATGAATTGTAAAGCTTGGTTATCGTTGTACAAGACAAATTCCTTGGGAACAAGGTAGTGCCTCCATTTCTTCAAGGCTTGAATTATGGCATAAAATTCTTTATCGTATGTGGAGTACTTTCTCTTAGTCTCATTCAACGTCTCACTAAAATATGCAACATGCATATTATCCTGGCTCAAAACTGCTCCATTTACAACTCCACTTGCATCACATCTCACTTGAAATGTCTTCTCGAAATTTGGTAAGATCAGAATTGGTCGTTCTGTTATATTCTCCTTCAATATATTGAAGCTCCTCTCGGCCTCCTCTATCCATTTAAAATACTTGTGCCTCTTCTTCACTGTATCCATCATTGGTGCACAAATCCCACTGAAATCTTTGATGAACTATAGAAACTTGCTAGTCCATGGAAGCTTCTCACTTCAAACATACTTCTTGGTGATGGCCATTCTTTGATTTCTTTCACCTTTTCTGGATCCATCTTCAATTCATTTGAAGAGATCACAAAACCCAAGTAAATGAGTTATGTATTCATAAAAGAGGACTTCTTCAGATTTATCAATAGCTTCTCCTGCTATAGTCTCCTCATCACTAATGCCAGATGTCTCAAATGCTCCTCTTTAGTCTTGCTAAAGACCAATATATCATCTAGATATACAACCACAAGCTTCCCAATGAAATCTTTCAGTATTTCATTCATCAACCTCATAAAAGTACTTGGGGCATTTGTTAAGCCAAATGGCATAACAAGCCACTCATACAACCCTTCATTTGTCTTAAAGGTTGTTTTCCACTCATCACCTTCTCTCATCCTTATCTGTTGATATCCACTTTTCAAATCTATCTTAGAAAAGAAATGTGCTCCATTTAAACAATCCATTAAGTCATCCATTCTTGGCAAAGGAAATCTATACCTGATGGTGATCTTGTTAATGGCTCTTGAGTCTATACACATTCTCCATCCTCCATCCTTCTTTTGACTCAACACAGTTGGTATTGCACATGGACTCAAGATTTCTCTGACCAAACCCTTGTCTAACAATTCCTGGACTTGGTTCTTTACCTCCTCATTCTCTTGAGGTGTCAATCTATATGTTTCTTTGTTTGGAAGACTTGATCCTGGTATCAAATCAATATGATGGTTGATACTCTTGATAGGGGGAAACGAGTTGGGTAGCTCATCCACCACTATGTCAACAAAATTATCCAACAACTCCTGAATTTCTTCAGGCAAATCATCCATCGAAGTACTTGTAAGGACAACTCTAGGTTTCCTCACCACAACAAACTGCATCTCATGTTCTTTCTTGACTTCTCTCAGGAGTTCCTTTCCACTCATGAGAAGTATGCTTGTGCTGGCTTCCTCTTTCACTTTCTTCTCCTCTATTGGCAGCAACACGTGTGTCCTACCATTATTTTCCAAGGTGTATGTATTTTTTTTCCCATCATGAATGACATTTCTGTCAAACTGCCACGGTCTTCCCAACAAAATATGGCATACATCCATGGGAATTATATCACATAGAATTTCATCTCTATATCCTCCTATCTTAAATTCAACAAGGCATTGTTTAGTGACCATTACCTGGTGTCCTTTCTGCAACCATGAGACTTTATATGGCTTTGGATGTGCAGTTGTCTCTAGCTCCAATTTCTCCACCATCTCTGTGGATACTAAGTTATCAGTGCTCCCACTGTCAATTATCACCTTGCATACTGTGTCTTTAGTCTTGCAAGCTATCCTGAATAGACCATTCCTCTACACTGGCTTTTCAACTTCTGCTTTTGGTTTTAAGAGAACCTTTCTCAACATCAAGGATGTTTCATCCTCTGCTCCTTCTGCTTCAACATTCCTTTTCTGTGCTTCCGAAATGTGAGCTTCACCTCCTCCTTCTTTCTTTTTCTTGGGACACTCCCAAGACATATGTACTGTCTTTCCACGGGCATACCACCTTACTTATCCTCCTCTTCTTCTTCCTCTTCCTCTAGAAGAACTTCTTCCACCACCTTGTCTTCCTCGGGAACTTCCTCCTCTTTTCAAGTGACTATGTGGTTTCTCAGTCTCGTCTTTGGTTTTATGTGCCTTGTAATGGGCAACTCCCTTGCCTTTGTTTGGGGTTGGGCTTCTACCTCTGCCTTGTTGGCTTTGTTTTCTGGCCAACTTTTCCTCTGCCTTCAGTGAAATCTTATAAGCATCCTCCACTGTCCTCAGTGACATCATGTTGATCTCATCCTGGATTTCATACCTCGGGCCATTTATATACCTGGAAAATTTTTCCTCATCTTTCTCTCTTTGTCCAGTCCTAATATTTAGCTTGTAGAACTCCTCTATGTACTCTTTCATTGTCATACCCTTCTGTCTTAGGTTCTGTAACTTCCTGAATAGATTTATCTAGTAATCTTTGGGCATGAATTTAGCCTTCAACTTGGCTACCATTCTATCCCAATTCTTTAATTTTTGTTTTCCCTTGCGTCTCCTCTCAATGTTTCATGTCCTTTTAGCCTGGTAACATCATGTCTCACCTTTTTCTCCTCATCGACATCTCCATAGTCGAAATATTTGTCCATGGATCTTATCCAATATAGCAGCTCTTCAACATCCTAGTTTCCTTCATACATTGGGATCTCTATCTTTGCTCTAGCTCCCAATCTAACAACTGCTCTCAACAAGTTTTCCTCGGCAACAATTTCTCCTACAACTTCTTCGACTTCTACTTCTTCACTCTCTACATCACTGATGTCCCCAATATCAGGTTCTCTCCTCTGCGTTGCTTCCATCACCTCTAATGTTGCAAGAATCTCTCTCATTTCTCTTTCCATAGCACGATTGGTTAAAGGTAGATCCACACATCTCCTTGGTGTCATTGTGTTGAATGTCTCTCACACTAAGAGTACACCTTTGAGCTCTTCTTTGTTTCATGAAAACAATTTCAGGCTCTGATACCACTTGATGTAGACCCCCTTTCTCTCCTAAAGGGTTGCGCAACCTCCCGGTCAAGGATCTTCGATTCTGAGTCCAATCGGCTCCCTGAAACCTCAATGGTCTCACTTACGATTTAACACAGGCCCTTTCAGTCCTTTGGCACAGGCTCATGGTACCTGCAACCTCTTTCTTCACACTGTTGTACTCTCAAAATTAAGGCGCTAGCTCCTCTCTCCTTAGCCCTCTCTCGCATGTGACCTCAAGTTGTGACCTCATGTAAACACACGATTTTCGAGCAGCCAAAAGTGGTTTAAGACCACACCACTTTTCTCCCCGAAATTCACCTCCAACTGCCACGTATCCCTTTGTCGATACCGTGGTTTCAATTGCATCCCGCTCTTTGATTTTTAACGTCCGAGCACTTTCTGGTCCCGCAATCAAGCATGACTATTGATCTCGCAATATCAGGTGGAACTTCTCGATCAAGGGTTCAGATCTGTCTCCTCTTCTTCCTTCTCTCTATATCATACCTCCCTAGTTCTCTGCAATCTGTTGACGCGTGTCCCTTTCAAATCAACAGTCGGGATTGATTTCACCTTTCGGGCTTTGGGAGTTTCAACTCTCAAATCCTGCTCTCTCCACAGTGTCTATCCTCCAAAAAGGGAATATTTACTGACACATTTCCTCCTCAAATCGATGGCCCTAGCCACTTCGGAACTTCGGACTTCGGAAATATCAACTTTCAACTTTCACTTTCCCTCAAAGTGTGCAGATTTTTGCCACGTGTCCTCTTGAATCAGACGGCTATAATTCACTTCGGGTATTTACCCAGAGTCCACGGATTTATTCCGCGTGTCCTCCTAAATCGGATGGCTATGATTTGCTTCAGACCTTCGGGTTCAAGAGATCTCAACTCTCAACTCCTCTAGAGTGCTTTTATCCAAAGTTCGCGAGTTGTCTCCATGCGTCCCTTTGGATTTGACGATCAAGATTCTCTTTGGATTTCGAGTTTTGGGAGTTTCAATTCTCAACTGAAATCCTCAAAGTGATTTTTCTCGAAGCCTCAGATCTGTTGACACGTCCTCCCCTTGACGATCAATGGTCAGGATTTACTTTAGCGATTTCACCTCCTCCTTGTACACAAACTTCCAGAGTTGTGGATCTCGTGCCACATATCCCCCTTGACAATGGACGGTCCCTAGTCACTTCAGGACTTCGAGACTTTAGTATTCCGCTCTCCTCTGTGCTTCAAGAGACTTAAATCTCATGCACCTTACCCAGATCCAATGATCTGGAACGGTCCCCACTCCCTCCTGGGCGGATCTTAGTCAGTGCCTCGTGAAACCTTCAAAGCTTCACTCCCTTGGAGATTTCTCCCACTATTTCTCTTGAGCTTTCTCCTTCGAATCCTTTGACTCCTTAGAGGGCTACTTCGACACTTAGTCAAATTTTGGATCTGTGCACTCCTTGCAACTAATTCTTATGCAAGGCTTAGGTTCTTGCGGGTGACTGTGCACACCTTGCAACAGTCACTTTGCACTCCTTGCAAAGGAAATTTTATGCTATCTCTTCTAATCTTACGAGTCAAAACAGACTCTGTCACTCCCTGTAGTAGATTCTCATGCAAGGCTTAGGTCCTTGCGGATGACTGTGCACACTTTGCAGCAGTCACTTTGCACTCCTTGCAAAGAGAAGTTTCTCGCTATCTCTTCTGAGCTTCTGAGCCGAGACAGACTCTATCGACTCACTCCTTGCAGACTGTATGCACACCTTGCATGAACTCAACGAAGAGAACAATTGAAACTTATCTAAAACACTTCACAGTTTCATATGCTCAATAATATAACTCATTCATTCATGAAAACAACAATAACAAGGAATTGTAAGCAGTAGAGACACCATGCATTTGATCAATTTTCCTCTGTTATATTCATTCAAAATTAAATGGCTACAGCTATGATAAACAACAAAATTCAGCAACAACTAAATCACAACAAACTCCTACTAACTTGCAGCAGCCTCATTTGGGCGTACAAAACCTCTATTTATCTCAGAGGGTTCTTAGGGTGCCCCCCCCCCCCGACTACTCGTCTACTCTAGAAAACTAACTGCTACTCAATTTTCGTTACATTCAAGACTAGGATTGAAACTCCTAGATCATTCATGATCACTCAGCTCCCAAGCGTTTGATCTTCTTCAGTTTTTCAATCAGCTCCCAGAATATTTGCAAGAAACACCAACGTTTAAGATTCTGAAATGATTCAAAGGCACTGAGTTGTCCTACCATGCATGCTTACTGATGATGCTCCTGCATCATAATGCTAGTTGGGATTTTAGTTATTTCTATCATATGTTTTAACTAGTTTAAAAGTCTAGCTTACATAGATAAGGATGCCTTTATTTTTATTAAATTAATGACATATAGTGTACCTTTGGAAATCTATCGAAGCATACTGTTTAGAGGAACATGTCATATTTAGATTAAAGATCCTTGTAAAGAATGATAAATTTTTCAAGTGCAATTTATATTTTTGTCTTTGATGTAGTGTTTGCTTAGAAGTTGGAAGTCCACTGACTACAAATTTTTAGTTACAACTCTAAAATATTGAAAAATTATATATTTGAGGAATTTGCTTTAAGTCTAATTCCAATTCTAAGGTCTAGATCTAGTGTTACTGATCCATACATAAAATGAACTACTTTTGAACCCTAGTATGAGATCATCACGACTCATTTATATAGCTCTAAAGGGCATAAGAATAAAAAGTATTAATTTCACTAAGTGTATTTAGACACGCAATTTTATTAATAGGGTTAATAAAATTACATAATATGTGAGAGGAATAGTATATATATAACCTTTGAAGCCTTATTTCAACATGCCATGTCTCATTGACCAACTATGCAAGGATAATCACTATGACTAGGATATAATTTAAGGACAATCTATCTCCTACGAAATAACTATCTTCTAGAACAACTTTATTTATTCTTATTCTAGAAAAATGCCTATTTAAACAAACTTTATGATTATTAGCCTAACAATTTGTTGGCCCTTGACCAAGTTTTGAGGAACTTTGGTCAATTTTGGCCCACTTTTGGACTTCGACACATTGGTCGAAGAAGGAGCGCCCAGGCGCAGCTGAGATCGTGGATCTCACTTATTTTGCGAGCTATGTGGACCTAGTAAGGGGTCCTCTAGGGTTTTTGTAATGGGTTTTTGAGAATGTTAGCCCATGGGTTTTTCCCCATGCTTAGGCCTTATTGTAAGAGTATTGTAAAGTATAAATAAAGGAGAATGCATTGTAAAAGTAGTAGCAAAAGTAGTTTTGTGTGCAAAAGTGTATGTGGTCGAGGCTTTGTTCCCGACTGTGATTCTGTAGAAGGTGCTTAGTGCACAGATCTGGTGTAGAGAAGGAGGATCTAGTGCTTAGTGCGCAGATCTCCTTTCTAAGTGTGAGGTTAGGCTCTATAGCTTAGTGCACAAATCTGACTAAATGTAAGATTTTGGTGGCTAATAAAGAGGCGAAGCGGTTGGTGGACATAGCCCCACACTGGGGTGAACCACATATATCTGGTGTCTTGTGGTTTGCTTTCTGCTATGATTAATTCTGTTATATGCTTAGTGCTTTAAGTATGATGTGTAATGAGTAGATAGTTTATTACTTAAGTAATTTGTTTGTGTTAAAGGATAGATGAATGTTAGATCTAATTCAAAATGTTAAGTGCTAAAGGTTAAGTGTTCAGGGAGTATCATTACTTGTTATTACTATGCTAGATCTACTTTTGGTTATGCTCTATGATGTTAAGGAACTAATGCATGTCATCTTCTAAGTGTTAATAGAATATCTTGCGAAGTGTTTTTATCACAGATCTATGTCCCAGCCTGGTTACAGACACCTGTGTCCTGTAACCCCCCCTGCTTCTACCTCGGGTGAGACTTTGCCTGCTTTGCAGGTGTTGCCGAAAGGGCCAGTAGTCGGGGTTTTGTTGGTGCCTTGTTGAGCGTTGAACCCTAGGTGTGCCCCTGTGCCAACAAATGGTTCTGTTGCTTGGACATGAAACTGTGATTGTTGGGAACTAAAGTAAAGAAAAAGAGAAGCTATGTGCGTAGATCTGCTGCTGAAGTGTGCAGTACTCTACTTGACTTTGTGAAACTTTGTGCCAAGAAAGTAAGTTGATCTGAAGAAAAGAGGTAATATCCTAAAGGAAGCAAGCTTTGTTCTTTGGTAAGAGAAAGATAAGTGAAAATTTTTATTTCAAAAGCATGAATTTAATTATGTTTAATAGATTTTGTCCTAGTCTGAAGGCTAGGGCACAGTTGAAAGAAAGAGTTGATTTGAGTAAATTTAATGGAAATGAAGAAATATATGTTATTCCAATGCATAGAAAGAGTTTTTGGACTAATAAGTGGATGCATGAACCTAGAACTGTTTTTTGCAGATTGCAGGTCCAACACTATGATCCTAGGGGAAATGCGCAGTACATAAAAGGTTGGGGAACATTTAAAAGAAAAAGAGGATTGACTTTCTGTTATAACTGTAGAAGGTCAGGACATCTTGCTAAGGAATGTCCCGAGGTAGGCCCTATTTGTCTTTGTTGTAAGATTGTTGGTCATGAGGTTGAGGATTGTCCAAGGATTATTGATAAATTTGAAGGGATGAACATGTGACAAGAAAACTATGAAGAAAGTCAAGAGACTAAGGGCATGTTAGAAAGTCCTAAAGAAAAAGGGTCAGAGGAAGTTCAAACTATGTTATTATAGTTGAAAGAAACGATGGATGTTCATAAAGATCTCAGTTTACTAGAAATCCTGAAAGCAAAACAACTCATAAGTGCGAGAATAGAATACTTAGACATAGACTATGTCTTGGATGAAGAAACATAAGTGAATATGATGACAGAAGAAACTTGAGGAATCTTGGGAAAGCCTATTGTGGTACTTTCGTTGGGAAGGATAGGCTTGTTTAAGGGTAATATGATAACTTTATGTGGAAGAGTACCTAATGTACCTATTATTGTTCATGGAACGTCGACTAAAGAAGAATTTGAAGTCATTTGGTTTGTTGGGAACAACGCCCCTTTCCCACTATTGCTAGGTAAGACTTGGATTGAGAAGGATCAGATCAGAAGGAAAGCAGAGGAAGAAGCTATAGAAAAGAAAAAACAAGAATTAAGGGATTTCATAGCTAGAAAAATAGACCAACTAGTAGAAGAACGAGAGGATAAGTCGAAGCAATAGAACAAAGTAACAACACAGGAGGGACATAAAGCAAGAGAATTAGCTATCAAGGTTGAAAGAATGCAAGAAGACTTGAAGAACTTATTTATTCAAGAAAGAAGTATGCCCACTCAGGAAATGTTAAGAAAAGGGATATTAGTTGCAGAATCTTTGAAGGTACCTCAGCAGTGTGAAGCCACTATGCTAGGGGAAGATAAGAATGAAAATGGAAAGAGGATTCCATAAATAGTTAGAGAGACCCATATAACAAGAAAGCAGGAAAGGAAGCTCAATAAAAAGAAGGCTAAGTTCGAAAAGCTACAAGAAGTTACAGAAAACAGATGGAAGACTTCGCAGATTGGAACCTCGTAGGAGGCAAGCTCGCAAGATTTGAACCTCGCTGGAACAACAGGTCCGCGCAGAATTGGACTTCACCCTGGCAAAGTTAGATGACCATTGGAGGCGCCCCGACCGTTAGAATGACGCTCCAGAACTATTATAAAATGCATTTATGAGCTTATGGACCGCTTTTGGACATTGAGACCGTGCCATAACGGATAGATTTACATTGATGGAAAAATTTCCTGGCCGTTGGAAGATCTGTCGTGATACCTCGCTTATTTAACTCATCGGTTGTAGCGTTGGGACCACTTTTTGCTACTCGTGATTGACTGATCTAAGCAGAGAATTTTCCAAGTGTCGAGTTGTGCTATCTGAATCTAGACCCCACCTATTCGTTTGTCTACCCCATCTATCTATTTGTCTACCCCGCCTGTCTGTTAAAAGATAGAATGTCGGGTGAACTTAGTGAGTTGGAGAAGTCTGTTGAGGAAGTTCTTAAGAAGCTAATGGCTAACAAACCGATATCTGAAGGTATTAAGGCATCATCGACTAGGGGACTGCAAGCTACCCCTTCGACTGGACGTTGTCCCGACCGTGTCAACCCTGTAACTAAACAACAAAATAAGCACTGTGGCGATCTGGTTAACGTGAAGCAGATCCCTTCAATCCTACCTGAATATATTCCACCTTTGGTTGGCATTGTTAGCCATGATAGGATCCCCTGAGATTTTAAGTACTTTGTGTTCACTGCATACATTCTGAAAGGAATTCAGATAGTCGAGAGTCAGTTAGGATATATCCCGTTGTTGAAGAACAACGACTTCAACTTAGGAGACTGGAAGAACTACGCCATGTTAGCGCCCCACCGCTATCTCACAAAGACAACCGGAAAGAAACCTCGCCTCGTCTCGCAACCATGGATTAAGGGGTTGGCGCAGTCCACTGTGTTGAACGTGATGAAGATCCCTCATTTTGGCCGCCACCAGGAGGTTGATGCTTGCGTTAAACTCCTTATGTCATGCTATCATGGCGGATACTTATGGCTTGACAGGAGGATTACTGTGGATCTGGCGCTGATCCATCGGATCACAAGCTTAAGCGTGAAGGGTTCCGACCCTCAACAGTTTTATCCAGGGAAGGTTGTAGACTAATCTTTGGCACAACGCATCAAAGAAGCTTATGGAGAAGTAGAAAAGGGAAAACGAGGTTACAAGGTAGCCTCTATACAGGATGGCACAGTGCGCCTTGCTTGTCAACTCCTAGCTGGAAAGCTCGTGAGGAAGAACTGACCCACACAGGTCACCGGGTTCGTGGTGGACCTTGCAGGAAAGTGTGTGGAGGGCTTGCAGATGAACTGGGTAAAGTACCTTGTCAACGAGCTAGAGAAGGATTGTCGCGAAGCTCAGGACTTGGGATAGGAATTCCATTACAGTTGGCTGATCATTTTGTTCATCACAGACTGCAGAATTGGGGGATGAACCAAACCAATTGAGAAGGTTGGCGGATGCAACATAAGCTCGATTTCAGAGAGCTCAGGAAGAGAAGGAGAATGCCACAGAAGCCTTGAGAAAGGAGAAGGACAAATTCCTATTGCAATTACAAGTAGTGCAGGACAGTGTAGTTTACCATGAAAGAGACAAAGCAGAGCTTCAGGCGAAGTTTTAGGAGGAAAAATCCCAGCTACAGAGGGAAAAGGAGTAGTTGCTCACAGAGCAGGACATGGTCAAAGAAGTAGTAAGTAAAGCATGTCACTCTATGCTAGGCTTGACACATGAGGAGCAAGAGTTGGTCAAATCTCAAGTAGTGAAGCTTGCTGAGACCCTCCAGTAGCTTTAGTCTAGGATAATAGAATTGGAGGCCCAAACAGTACTGAGCACCATGCAGGAGGTGCATGACTAGAGGGAGGATACCGCTAAGAACACAGTAGTAAGAATAAGAGCCCTCGCCTTGGAATGTAAGCAGTTAAGTGACAAGAGCACCTAAACATATGAATGCCTTGCTGAGGATCCAAAGCTAAAGAAGATAGAAGCGCAGTTACAGGAGGCACAACAACAAGTAGTTTTGTTACAGGCGCAGATGAAGCTGCTCACCACAGTGGAAAGAATGAAGAGATCCCAGGAGCAACGCACAATACAAAAACAAATCACTGCCCTCCAGGGTAAGGTAATGGAAGTAATGTAGAAGCTACAACTTGTGAAGGATGAAGCCTGGAAGGTGTTCGAAGAGATTGATGGACAAGGCTCGCAATTGGATCAAGTGGTTGCAACAACAGAATAGCGTCTGGAAGGGCCTATTACAGAGTAGACGGTCCAGGAGCTTGCTGAGCAGGAGGCTCAGGAGAAGCATCAAGTCGAGGCAAATTGAGTTAAGATTGAGAAGTTCGAAGCAACACTGTCTAGACCTTAGTGACTCGGGATGAGTCATAGGTGAGTGTTGGGGGCCTGTTGGCCCTCGACCAACTTTCGAGGAAATTTGGTCAATTTTGGCCCACGTTTGGACTTTGACACATTGGTCGAAGAAGGAGCGCCCAGGCAGAGTTGAGATCGTGGATCTCACTTATTTTGCGGGCTATGTGGACCCAGTAAGGGTTCCTCTAGGGTTTTTGTAATGGGTTTTTGAGGATGTCGGCCCATGGGTTTTTCCCCATGCTTAGGCCTTATTGTAAAAGTCTTGTAAAGTATAAATAAAGGAGAATGCATTGTAAAAGTAGTAGCAAAAGTAGTTCTGTGTGAAATAGTAGCTCTGTGTGCAGAAGTGTATGTGGTCGAGGCTTTGTGCTCGACTGTGATTTTGTAGAAGGTGCTTAGTGCACAGATATGGTGTAGTGAAGGAGGATTGTAATGGCCCCACTTTGGGACATCATCATAGGGCAGAGATTTATGATGACCAGAGTAGCCAGATGGGTGCTAGAGAGAGTACAGGGGTATTTGAGAGGCATTGTGGGGTCCAGCTTGCATTGATGATCATATTCCATCATTA
>ML782153.1:117361-136943 GCA_009831015.1 Picea engelmannii | reverse complement strand
TCTGATACCAGTTGTTAGAAAAACAGGACCGTGGAGCAATAAAATAAAACAAATGCGGAAACAAAACACAGAAGATACACAATACAAGAGAGACACAGATTTACGTGGTTCACCCAGTGTGGGATACGTCCACCAGAGAAATTTCTAGGTCCTTTCTTTATTATTATCCAACAAAATGAAGGGATACAACCTACATCAAAACCCGCTGTAACTTCCTCTTATTTCTCTCACAGTCTTCTCTCTCAGAATACAATACTCGCCAACATACATAGCCGCAATACATTTCCCTCATAAAATAGGGTTGACTTCTAGGGAAGAAAAACCCTAACATAATCTCTATCGTTAGATCTACGACCTTATAATGAACAGTCCAGATTTATAATGAAATTACAATATAATTTTACAAGGCAATTTTGCTTCGGGGGCTCGCTTGCCCCCAGACCCCCCAACCGGGGGGATAGCCCCCTCAAACCCCGCAGAGGGGGTACCCCCCCTCTGCACTCCCCCACGTGGAAGAGTGTACATACTTCTGGGGTGTAAATACTTCATGGGGTATAAACACGGCCGAAAGTAAAAGACCTCTAAATCAGGAAGATAATCAGGCTCCACAACCAACAGTCAGGGGATACATGCTATTGCAAAAAGACTGGACATATGTATTGTCTCTGAAGGATTATTATCTACAAGCAACCTATATTGCTCCTGGGTGGAGTATCTGTTCATTTCAGATCATGCTCCAATAATACTTTAGCTGGAAACTTCGCCGATGTATAGATCTTATCCCTTTAAGCTCAATCCACTTTGGGTACTTGATGCAGATGATAAGGCTATAGTTTACAAGGTATGGAAGGATCCAAAATACAATACATAATTGGGTTGCCAATGCAGATTGGTATGGAAGTTAAAAGAACTAAAAAGACAGAAAAAATAATGTTCAAAACAGAGAGAAGGAAATCGTTTAAAGTGTATGGTTTATTTGGAATCATAGATCAAAGATACCTTCTTAAATAGTGTGGAGGATTACTCTCAAATAGATAAATATATCCTTCTCAGAAATTTAGAGATGGAAAGCAACAAGTTGCTTAGAATCAATGAAGAAAAATGGCGGCAACGAAGTAGAGCGATCTGGATAAATAGTGGTGATCGTAACACTAATTTTTTTCATCAATTTGCAAATCATAGATGCATTCACAAACACATCTGGGAAATAATTGATGAAGAAGGCAATGGGCACACAGGGAAGAATGAAATTAAGGATGTGGCCGCTCAGTGCTTCAAAAATTTCTTCAAGGCTTGCGCAAACTCTTATACAAATAAACAATTTGAAGTTACTAATCATTTCCCTAGGATGGTTTTTGATGAGGAGGCAAGTACTTTATTTGAGCCACTGACTGCTAATGAAATTAAATAAGGCTTAGCTCTGTTCAAAAGAGATAAGAGTCTAGGCCCAGATGGCTAGACAGTGGAATTCTTCTCAACTTATTTTGATTTGGTTAGCAAAGATCTTGTGCAGAAGGTTGAGGAATCAAGGAAATTGGGATCTATACTAGGTAACTTAAATTCCACCTTCTTAACATTAATTCCTAAAGAAACAAATCCTACAAATTTCGGGGATTATAGACCTATATCATTATGCAATCTATGTTACAAACTGATTTCCAAATTCATCACCAATCAGATAAAACCTATTATGTCTAGCAATCTATCAGAGGAACAACTAGGATTTCTAAAAGGCAGACGGATTCAAGATGTTATTGGTACAACTCATGAATGTCTCCACAACATTACAAAAAAGAAAACAAAATCTCTGGTTCTCAAACTGGAATTGTGTAAATCTTATGACTGCATAGATTGGGACCTTCTCCGTATGATTTTAATTCAAGTAGGATTTTGCATACAAATGACAAAGTGGATTATGAGTTGTGTAATTTCTCCTACTTATGCTGTATTAATCAATGGGGAGACTACAAAATTATTTCGGAGCGGTTTTGGATTGCGTCAGGGATGCCCACTGTCCCCTTTATTATTCATCCTGGTAATGGAAGGACTTAGCCTCTTATTAAAAAAGAGTAAAGAAGAGAAAACACTAACTGGAATAAAAGTTTCTATATTGATAAACATTCTACATTTATTCTTTGTGGATGATGTTTTAATCCCGACTAAGGTCGATCTTCAAGAGTGGAGGGAGATATACAATCTCATTATTCTTTTTTGTAAAGCTTTTAGTCTTCAAGTAAATACTATGAAAACTACAATGCATTTCGATGGTCTATCAGAGTCGGAGCTCACTCCTTTTAGATCATTTCTTCCATTCAATTATTGATCATCTTTGAACACAGATTTCAAGTATTTGGGTTATCATTTGAAGACTAGTTCTTAGAGGGTGACAGATTGGAGCTGGTTAATAATTAAAATGGAAAATAAGATTGGTCACTGGTGCACTAAGTGGTTATCCTTGGGTGGCCATTATATTCTTCTCAAATCGGTTCTGGAGAATCAACTAATTTACTGGATGTCTCTGGATCTTATCCCACGAACAATCATTAAGCAGATCTGTAAATTAATGTTTAATTTCTTATGGAAAGGACACAGTGATTCCAATCACTACCATCTTTGTAGATGGGATGTATTATCTCGTCCGAAGTCTTGTGGAGGATGGGATTTTCGTAACTTCTTACACTTCAATACAACGTTGAATTCAAACACTCTCTGGCATGTTTTGACCAGAGATGGTATCTGGCATAATATCATTAAAGAAAAATATTTAAAGGATACAACTGTTATTAATTGGATTAGATCAACTTCATTCAAACATAATTCAGTGTCCAGGATTTGGAATAATTTGTTAAAATATGTTCACATCATAATGCAGTGGCTTTGTTGGCTACCGGGATCATGTCATGTTATTTCTTTAGGCAGAGATCATATCTCGGGTTTGGGTGAAATATATCTGCTATCCCGGGATCTTATTGATTATCTTCGCAAGGAAAAGATTTCAATTTTATCTCAAGCAAAGACAGTTTAGGACTCAACTGATTATACTGGAAACTGGATTGGAAGCACAGATTTGGGTTTGAGTGGTAATCTAGGAGCAGAATGGGAGCTATTTCGCAAAGAACTTATAGGAGATGGAGTATCTATCGGAGACACTCCAAATCAGTTAATGTGGACATGAGGTAACTCATCAGGCATATTATTAGTTAAAAATGCTTATATGGCTCTTTTTTCTACTTTTAATATTCAGTATATGGATCATTGGAGGCATAAAATATGGAAGTGGGATATTCAATTAAAGATCAAACTTTTTAAATGGCTGGATTTGGAACAATTGTTTTTTACTTGGGACAGAAGAAAGGTTGGGAAGGCCCTAGTATTTGTTTCTTATGCAAGAGAAATACTGAGGATATCAATCATCTTTTTATAGACTGTGTGTTCACAAAAAAGATCTGGGAAAGAATTAAGTATACACAAAAAATTAAGGGGAATTGGGAAGGTAAGAATCTTTCTGATTGTTTCAATCATTGGGTTAAAGATAAATCTATTTCTCCCTCTCTTGCAACTATTATATGTTGGTTTATATGGACCGAGAGGAACAGAGCTACATTTGAGAATTTGATCCCCTCAGTACATTAAGTAATAATTAAGGTACTGGGTCTTTATAATCTTCGTCCATCGACTCAAGTTCATGTCCCTATTAAAGAATGTATGATCCTGTATTCAGATGGTTTTTCCATTGCGTTTTTTGATGGGGCAATGCAAAGTGATAAAAAATCATGTGGGGCAGGGGGAGTTATCAAAACAATGGACTCTCTTGTGTATAGATGGCATCTTAATAGTGGAGAAGGTACCAACATAAAGGAAAAACTCTTGGGTATTTGGGTGACACTTACCTTAGGTAGCCATCTATCCCTCCCAAAATTACAATATTTTGGAGACTACACGGTGATTATAGATTGACTCAATGACAGAGGACATCTAAAGGCTTGTGCTATTGAAGGCTAGAAGATACGTACAAAAGCTCTAATCAAGAATTTTCAGGCTATTAGCTTCCACCATATTTTCAGAGATTTCAACAAAGAGGTAGACCAACTATCAAAAGCAGCCCTTCTGGTGCCTGAAGGAAACATATCTATTATCGTTGGGAACCTGGAGAAGCAGGTCCCATGAACCATTTGGCAATGTTATGATCACTTTTCATTTTTTTGTTGTTGAGCAAGATAGTTTTTTTTATTTTTTATCTGATATCTAGTTTAGACTTGTCATTAACCTTCTGAAGGATATGTCTATCCTTTTTGTATGGTGTTGCCTTCGATGTATCTAAGAAAGATCTATATGTAAGCTATCTGTGTTTTGACATTGAAAAAGATTATATCAATCATGCTTATAGACTAGGCTCAGGCCATGTATGATATTATGTAAAAAAAATTATATCTAAATATAATTTTATACTAATTTTCATTTTTGAAAAAGCAAGTTAACTATTAATAAATTAAATATTAGAAAGCTACACTTCACATAAGTTGTTTAAATGTTGTTTTGATTTTTCATTGTAACTCTTCATTTAAAGTTCAATTAGTTGAATTAAATGAATTATATTTTCTATATATATTTTGAAATCTATTTTAATCTTTAAATTTCCTCTTCATATAATTCATCTTTAATTGAAAATAAAAAACAAAAAAATATAATAACTTTATATTTGTTATGTAATGTATATAATGAAAAATTATAAGTTTTATTTAAGTTATCTAGAAAAAAATAAGTATTCAATTGATTAATTTTTAATTAACAATTTTGTTGTTTTTAGTATCAATTATTAGATTATAATAACAAAAAATAATTTTACTTTAATCTAATTTGATTGATAAAGTTTACTAAAATATGCATATCCTATTTCACTCTAGATTTGAACTTGAAACTTTTTATGAAGAAAGACATGTTTTTCATCATTAAACCCACTCAAAGTGTATTATATAACATATATTATAACATATTCATTTATTTCCTTTAAATATATATATATATATATATATATATATATATATATATATAATTGAAGAAAATGAAACTCATTCTTAGATATTTTAAACTTCATAGTTGTTGAATTATATATTATTATTAATAATAATCTATTTTTAAGGTCATGACTAAGCCACACCAAATTGGTATATGAGACCCTCTTGTTTGTGGGACAAGGGACCTCCTCCTCCCAACAATTTGACTAATAAAGTCTATAAAGGTATACATATTCTACCCCCTCTGAATTTAAACTTATGATCTATTAGGAGAAAACACATGTTACATCAACAATCTATACATAACATGACAATCAATATTATATACATGCAAGATTCTATGTTTAACAATTCTATATTTTCCCATAACATTACAATCAATATTATGTACATACAATATTCTATGTTTAACAATTCTATATTTGTACATCTATGAGAAAAAATTCTATGTTTGTAAATATCTTAAGCGAAATAAAATTACTTCTCAACTAAACCATATCTCATGCAAATAAATCTCTTAGTCATTCAAAAGTTGAATGATTGGTCTAAATCTATATTATGCATTTTCTAGATTTAGAATTTAGAATTAAATATTTATTAGAAATAGAGTAACTTTTTATTTTTATTATTTTATTTTATTTTATTTATTATATTATATTATATTATATTATATGTAATTTGATTTTATTCTATGTTTAGAATTTTGGATTAAATATTTATTAGAAATAGAGTAACTTTTTATTTTTATTATTTTATTTTATTTTATTTTATTTATGTACTTTGATTTTATTCTATGTTTATGTTTATAGTAGACTTTTAAGTTATATATTTAATTGCAATGATATAAAAAGTCATAATATTAAAAATAAATAAAAAATAAAAATCAACTCTAGAACAAATAAATTAACATTAATTTATTTAATTTTTTATATAAATATTTAAATAAATTAGAAGTTTAAATAATTTTTTGATATAAATATTTAAATAAATTAGAATTTTAAATTTCCTAGCATATAAGATATTCAGTATTAAAATCATCTTAATTAGATTTTAAATTAAAAATAAATTTAATTATATTGTTTTCTTCATAATAGTTTTTTTTGTTAAATAAAAAAGTAGAACCTGTTATATTAGATTATCAAAAACTTGACAAAATAGACAGTAGTATAGGTCTGATGTCACCAAAAATGCTGCCGATTACCGGAAACCAGCATAGGTGGAGAGCAAATATCAGTAGTATGATAAAACATGAAGTAAAGTAACATCTGTCCTACCCGTAGGAAACCAGGACAGATGTCTATAGTCCAAACACACATAAAACAGTAACACAATAAGACTAGAAACCAGGAGAGAATAAAAACCTAGGTGCCCGGTGACCTGTCGTCCTCGCTAGTCTGCAACGTGGACCCAAATGGGATGGCAAATGCCTGCGCGCAGAGGGGGCACTTCCGCTGAGCTGGAACATTGGAATATGCATCAAGGAGCGTGTCCAGTCGCTGGCCCATGAGAAGGGCCCTATGCTCCAGGTCAGACATGTGTCCACGAAGGTCGAACACCAGAGCCAGGTGCTCTGCATGGAGGAGAGAGCCATGCATACCGCCACCCACGTCGCTGAGGGGAACATTCCTCGAGTCCATCGCCGCTCCAAAACCAGCGTCGAACTCCCTCTGCTCCGCATCAACCTCTGCACCCTTCGCTTCTGCTCCAGTTACCTACAAGTCGTGGCTGGTGGGATTGTTGTCGCCTGGCCAAGGGATTTCTTCAACAATGTAGCCGGGGATATCATCTTCCTATGCCAAATTGGGTCTGCGTTCCTCCCTGTGAGTCGCCTCAATGGCGCGGGGCTTCTCTGCAATTGACAGGTCCTCCATGAACGGGTCTTCCACCACGATACAGGTGGGAAACTCATCCTCAGTCGCAGCCTCCTTCCGATCTCCCGGCGTGATTGTCGTGGCATCTCGACTACAACCAGCTCTCGATTCAACAATGGTGGCGAGCAGTGCCAATTTCTCAGCTTGATATTTCTTCCGAAGTATGGAGGTCGCCAAAGCCAAATCTCGTTCCAATTTATGTTTCCGTCGCCGCTGTGCCTTATGGGCATTCTAGGCTGCGCCACGGCGAGGCCTGCCTCTCTTTCTAGCCATAATATCCGGGGGATGAGTGAATGAACAGAGTGGTTACAGTGATAAGCTGATGAGCTAGGACGAGAGAAGTTGCAGGTGCAGAGCACGAGCAGACCAACTCTGTCTTGGCACACACAGAGACAAAATACCTGGACAATCCTTACCTAAATGCAACGAAGATGTGGTGAGCCAGGACGAGGGGAGTGCAGGACTGCACCAGAGCGTCCAAGTGAAAAGCAGAGCCGAAGCAAAAGCAGTCCCGCTCTGTCCGGGCATATAAAAAAACAAATAACCAGAAGCTGAGGTCACCTATCCACACTTAACCCCTTCCATGCCGAGTGTGCTGTGGGCATTAATGGTCGCGTGAGGGAGGAGTCCCTCCGTCATATAGCTGCAGCTATGGCCGTCCCCCATCGTTAATGCAGACTTGTGGGTGGCGGCCATCGTCATTTATGCCTGGGTTGAGTGCTATTCCAACTGTCACCGTAGAGCCTCGTGTCACCCCATCCGGGGGTTTTCCTCATAATAGTTAATATCTATAAAAATAAACTTATATTTTATAGATCTTCTTATAATAATAATAGTTATTGATGAGAAGGTGACATTATCAACCACAAATCCAATCAAGAGTTTGGAAGAATGCTTGATTACTAATTGTTTTAATATCAAATCACCAAATGATTATTTTATAATATCAAATCACCAAAATTAAATTGGACCACATAATTTTTTTTCTTTTAAGTAAAAAAGGGGTGCTTCCTTATATATTAAGTAGTAAAAAATAGCAGTATTTCTAGATTACCCATCATTCTGCCAATTAATCAGAAACCGAAACAGGGTTAATCCTTGTTCAAGTAGGACTAAATTGCCATCAATCCTGCCCGTAGGAAACTAGGATTGATGGTAAGTTATGTCCCTAATTCTACTAGGAGTTTTACAGAAAACAACTTGAACGACATGGAAAATTATGAACAAAAGATTGCAAGCATTGGACCGAATCAAAGCTGTTACCCGACTGTGTCTGAGGTGTCCTCCCAGGTGGCTAGAATGACAAAGTGCTGAAAGCAGGTTGGACATCTTTGTCCAGGAGGTGTGTTGGAGTAAGCACTATAGAGCATGTCCATCCGTTGGACCATGAGGGTGCCACGATAGGCGTGATCCACCATCTGGTTCCTCAAGTCAAAAATCAAATTAAGCAGGTCCAGATGGAGTAGAGGTGGCAGGTCTTGCTAGGTGGTGTGGATGCAAGAAAGAGGAGGTGGCACAAGGAATGGACCAGCTTCCGTGACCTGTCCCTCGGGCTCGCTTGTCTCTGCATCCCCTGGCTCGCTTGAGGATCCTCTTCCATGTAGCAGTTAAATCCCATGTCCATTGGAGTCTCCTCTTCCACATAGCAGATGAATTCCTCGTCCTGAGGCACCACATTTTCCTTGCCCTGGTAGTTTTTCTGGATTTTGAGTAGCTCTGGAGTCTCCAATATTTCCTCCTGAGTTTCCTCTATGACATACGTCATGGTCATCTCCTCTATATCTGCTACAACTAGAGGCTCCACTGGAAGTGCTGCAGCCGGAGGATCCTCGAAGGCTTCAACAACCAGAGGCTCCACGTTGGGTGTGGAATCCGGAGGCTCCTCGAGGACTGCTACAACTAGAGGCTCCATAAAAGGCTTGTGGCCTTTTGGGATGCACCACCCAACATCTCGCTTTCTCCCACACTACGAAAACAAAAACCATTCCTCCAAATCCAATTCCCAATCCCATTGCCAAAGCCATCAATGGCATCTTTTCATCCACACTACTAAGCCATCCCACTCTAAGCTTACCACTCTTACTACTACCATTGTCTTCTCTCTTTAGTCTTTTATTTTCATTGCATGTATGTAAAGGACACCCATGCAAGAACCTACTCCTTTGAAATGAAGTTAGATTAAAAGTGGAAAACTGTGTGCCTATTGGGATTAGCCCACAAATGTTGTTAGATGAAACATCAAAAACACCCATCCTAGATAATGTAGAGATCTCTTGAGGAATCTCTTCACTCAATTTATTTTGAGCCAAATCTAACTGCTCCAAAGCAGATATGTTACTAATAGATAGGATTAACCCTTCTAATAGATTCCCGGATAAATTCAATAAGTGCAAGCTTCTAATATTTCTTATTCTTGTGGGTATTTATCCATTATGATTATTGTTATAAAAATAAAAGATAGTATATATAGACCACTGATATATGTACTCACTTCTTTTCATGTCAAATGTCATTTCCTCAAAAGATATTGTTTCATCCAAAAAATATGCATTGACAAAAATTCCAGCTTAGATGATATTAATCCCTCAATAGGAGAAGATNTTCTTTTCATGTCAAATGTCATTTCCTCAAAAGATATTGTTTCATCCAAAAAATATGCATTGACAAAAATTCCAGCTTAGATGATATTAATCCCTCAATAGGAGAAGATTCATTGATTGCAAATCCAGATAGTCACTCAAGATCAGATGGTATTTTTCCACTGAATTTATTGTTGGATAAATCCAACATATACAACTTGGTGAGATTTGTGATGCATTGAGAAATAACACCATGAAGATCATTATAAGCAACATCAAAAACTCTCGAGTCATGACAAAATTTAAAGTAACAAGGAAGCTCACCTGCCAATCCATTTTTTCTTAAACCAAAAGCCTAAGCTCAGTACCGTTGGCCAATGATGTAGGAAAAGTCACAAAGAATTTATTGGAGCAGCCCATCGATAATATGAATTCAACTTCCTCCAACATGCATTCATAACAAAATCAGAATCAAAATCAAGTTGAAGCGAAGTTAATCAACCGACCATGTGGTGATATAGATATTATTGATGATCATATAAACCATCTTCCCAATGATGATGATGAGTACAGGAACATGAATTCAACTTGAGTAATCAATAATTGCTACAACAATAGAAGTCTCAGAGATCACAAAGCACACAAGCATGAGAAAAACATCAATATGATCCATTTCTCTGTCTTCAGATACAAATTCCTCAAACATTTCTTGGATATGTGGATATATACAATTACAACAATTTTGTGATAAATCCTTGCATAGAATTCCAATGATCTAGAAATTAAAAGACAATTAGAAATTGTTGTATGAAGTGGGACACATAGATGAAGAAAGCATTGGTAAATCCTTCAATATCCACCAAACATGTGTAGAATTCATGAAAAGATTGAAAGATTGAGGGAAAGGGAAATTGGGACAGAGATATGAATAAAGTGTGGAGAAATTCTTGGTTACGTGAGCATTGGGAAATCCTTCAATATCACCAAACATGTGTAGAATTCATGGGAAGGCAATAGGAAAAGATTGAAAAACTGAGGGAAAGATAAATCAGGGTAGATATATGAATAAAGGGTGGATAAATTATCGGTTGCATGGTATAAATTTAATAAAAGGAGGAATGTAAAAAATAAGAAGATATGTACAGTATAGAGACAAAGAAATCATTGGAAATTCTTCAATATAAATCGATTCTTCCATCTGTAGTGGATCCTATTATGGAAGATATCAAAGTTGATAGTTTGGTTGTCATTGATGTCAACCCTTGAAGAAGGCCCGACGGTGTGGTTTTGGTACCCGAAGTTGAATGAGGGATATGGACATGACAGACATATTAAATTCATGAAATACACTCATAAATGGATAGTACTCGCCATGCCATTTCTGGTGATATGTGGAACGCCACATAGTTCCTCACGGTTAGGGAGATATGACTTTGTGAAGTTGTAAGCCCCTAAGATATGGTCAAGAAGCCCCTAGTTGGTTACAAGTTCTTAATGAAAGGGTAAAGTTGTTGTAACAAGAAAACCCTAGAAGCCATAAATTAAGGAGAGGAGTTACCTAGCACAAGTATAAATACACCTCAAGGAGTCATTCACAAGTACACTCTCACAATTCTTCCTTTCTTATCTTTCTTGTGATCTAGTGATCTTTTTGCTAAGGTTGTATCATCATTTTCCAAGGTAGCAAAGGAAGGTTGAAGGTGAAAGTTTCAAAGTTGTATCAAACCCTTGTTTCTGAGGTATACGTGGGTTGCAGGGAATAAATGGAGCATATGTACATGGGCTACAATGGAGAAAAGCATGTATATACACGGGAAATAGAAGAGAAAGTCATGTATCTATAAAAAGGCTCATGAATGATTGAGTAAATGTTGGTACAAGGTCCCTGAAGTCTGAAGGAAGTCTATAGGTCAACATCTCAGAGTTTCAGGTCAACTACAAAGGTATTGGCGTGGTTGTATACTTGTTTTGATGGTTACTTCTTGTCGTGATACGGTGTATTCTTGAGGCATACTTGGTATGGTTGGTTTGGTATTTAGATATGGTATGTCTTGGTTTCTTAGCCGAGTGAGGAGAACTCTTATATTTGGTTCAACATATGACATGGTTCTTATAGTTCATATCTTTGAGTTGATTATACATGGTTGAGGCATATTCATGTTGTTTGGTAGCATATGCATGAGAGACATGCATTGGTTCTTTGAGATACTACATTGATGATATGGTACATATCTGCATGTGGTTGATAGTATGGTATATGGTACAAGTTACACATGGTTGATGATCTAGTTCATGATTCACTATTCCTTATTGATGTATGATTGATGCATGAGATAATATGCATGTTTGTATACAATTGATGCATGGTATGGCACAAGTATTAATTGATTGTTGAGAAAATACAGGTTGATGAGACAATGAAGGTGAAAAAGACACAGTGACAGTGACAGAGACAAAGTGACATATACAGAGTGACAGTGACAGAGACATAGTGACAGTGACAGAGACATAGTGACAGTGAAAAACTCAATGGCGGAGTTTGTGATAACGACAGTCGGTCTACATTTTTATTTTAGGGTGGTTATATGGGGTAAGGATAAGTGGTTGTAGACACCTTCCGATTGGATCTGAAGAACTCAGGGGATGTAGCCTCCTTCTGGTTGGAGTCGAAGAATTCAGAGAGTTGTAGCTTCCTTCAGGATGCATCCTGAGAATAAGGGGTTGGAGCTTCCTTCTAGTTGTATCTAGAGAATCAGGAAGTTGGTGCTTCCAATGAATGTATTGAATAGGGTAGGTAAGATGGAGGGAAGAGCTCGAAGAGCCCCCTCATGCAAAAGATCTTGGATCTTATGTCTTTAGTTGGATAGCAGAGAGAAAGGAGGAGAGCCGAGACTCAGTCAAAGTTTGAGCTCATGAACACCTTGTAAAGGAGGCATTTTATATTAATACAAACAGAAGCAATTTTCCTGCATGATTATTCTATGTATGATGAATTTCTATGTGTGTTCTATTTATGCTGTGAATGTATGTTGTAGATGTGTGTTTACAAGGACAGATAGGTTTTGCTATCTGTAGAGTTCTTTGATTTCAGGTTGGAGTTCTTTGAGGCTTCATGCCAATAGGGTGTGACAGGACACTGCGGGTTCTGATAGTCAGTGCTTAGAGAGCACTTCCAATTCTATGGAATTTGGACACAGACGTGCTAGGAGGGCACACCAACTGAAATCATTGACTTAGAGGAAGACCTCAAGGTTGATAAACACCTTGGACGCAAGACTGTGTAGAGGAAGACACAGTGGAAGACAAAATCGCTACGGGATTATGCAAGAACTCTGCCAGGTGGGCATTGAGTAGATGCACAGGTTGCATTGAGGAGGAACTCCATTATGAGTTCATAAAGAAATAGAATCACTGAGGATTTTGAACACTCTGCCAGGAGGGCATTGAGTTGGTGCAGGTGTGCATAGGAAGAACTCTTTTGAGTTCTAGAATAGAAGAAGTGTCAAGAAGAATACCTTCACAGGGTTGCTGAACACCCTGTAGAGTCAGAAAGAAGTTGCTTGAGCAAGAGATCGATAAGAGGGCATCAGATTATCCATCTGAGGGAGAAGGGAAAAAGGTGAAATCCCTTAGTGGTCGAATCTATAGGAAAAGCTTAGAAGAGATAGCACCTTCATGCATGCAAAGACTCTACAAGGAGCGCAGAAGTCGAAGAATCCTTTGAGGATTCAAGGAGAGAAGCTCAGGAGGACTAGTGATTTTACTCATAGGTCATAGCTGCAAAGATCGCAGAGGCTGAAGGAGGGAACTCCTTGGAGAGGTTAGAATCCCAAAGCTCGGGAAGGAGAATGTCCTTGAGAACGTAGGTGAGACCCAATGGTGTAGAGCTCATAAAGGAAAGAAGTAAAGGTCGAAGCCTTTGGGATTTGGAAAATATTCTAAAGTTTGGGAAGAAAGCGCAAACTCAAAGGGAGAGCACATCCACCGTCGGATCAGGCTGAGGGGAAGATCTAGACCGTTGAAGTTTCCACGTTCAGATATCAGTAGGAGAGCACACAGGAGAAGAGAAGACCTAGACCGTTGGATCTTACTCAGACAGCTGATAGCCGTCGGATCTGTGGAAAGCTGCATGAGTTTTAAATCCTCACGTGGAGAGCAGAGAATCCGAAAATTCCCGACAGGGTAGAGGTATCGAGATTTCAGACTTCGGAATTTCGGAGGTTCAGAGGATTAAGGACCAAAGATTAGGACTCACGAGTCTCGAAGTCCCGAAGGTATATGGACCGTCCATCTATGGAGGACACATGTCACTAGACCCTCACATCTCAGGGATTTGGATGTTTGGAGGTGAAGGAGATGAGGAGTCTTTTGGCTTCGCGACTTTCGAATTCCCAAAACGATCAGGGCCATCCATCTGTGGAGGACACGTGGCAGTGATCAAGGCATCGGGGGAAAACCTCGAAAGGACTATTTCGGTACTTTGGATACTGGGAACTCAAAGGAGCAGAGGTCTTGCAATAGGGGTAGAGAAATTGCGAAATGCGAAACCCCGAAACTCTGAAAGCATAAGGTGGACACATGGCAATAGTCCGAGGACATCGGTATTTCAGATATCGGGAAGCCCAGGGAGAAAGGACTGGGAGAACCTTGCATCGTGAGATCGCGAAACATGAAATATCGAAGGCATTGAGAACGTGATAGAAGGTCAACATTTCAGAATTTTGGGATTCATCTTTTTGACCATCTCGAGGACAAGAAACTGGGCATTTCGACGTTGGAAACCCTGAAGTCCCAAAAGCAACGTGTTGTTGGAGTGAGGTTGCGATCGCACATTTCGACACACTGGGTATTGGGATTTCAGAAATCGGTATTTCAGGAATCCTATAGCCAGGAAGTGGGATACTTGACATCAGAGGTCTCGAAATCCTGAAATGCAAAGAGCCGGGAAAAGTAATCCTTGGGGGAGAAAGCCGAGGATATCAGGATTTCAGAATATCAAGGTTCGACATTTCAGGAATCCCGAAGACTAGGAGTCGGGGGCTCACGGATTTGAAATTTCCGGAGAACGCTGTGGTCATATGAAGGGTGGTCACATGGACCAAAGATATGGCCCAGGGGGCTAATCATCGTTGAGTGATATTTTGGCATTTTTGCATTCAGAGGATTGAGAGGACCGGGAACTTGACATTAGGACTCAGGGAGTCCCGAAAACTGAAATTACTTTTCAGGAAAAGGAACACGGAGATGTTGGAGGTCGTGGGAAAAGTAGAAGGACCTGCATATCGAATTTTGAGGATCCGATAGGGATCCGAAGGAGCCATTTTGGCTCAAAGGTGAAATCGAGAACGATCCCGTGTGGCAGATCTCAGCCCGAGGGTCGGGGGTCTTGCGCCAAGTAGTAGATAGATACAAAGCACCAACCACTCCCTCAACAGACAAAGATGTAAATAAACTTGAAGAAAATGATTCAAGGGCTAGAAACTCTATTGAGAATGGTTTGAATCTATCAATACATACCAAGATTATGCATTGTGATTCTGAAAAAGAAATGTGGGACAAACTAAAGACTATCTACGAAGGAGATAAGAAAGTTAAGGAAGCTAAACTTCATATTTTTAGAGCCAAGTTAGAACAATTGAATATGAATGAAGATGAAAACATAGCAACCTACTTTCTACGAGTCGATGAAAAAGTAAACAATATCAAAGGTTTGGGAGATGAGATATAGGAACATGTCATTGTTAAAAAGGCATTGAGATCTCTACCAATGTGATTTGATTCAAAAATTTCAGCCTTAGAAAAAAGAGCGGACCTGGATACAATGACCATGGATGAGTTGCATAGGATACTCATAGCTTATGAGATGAAGACATAGCAAGAAAATATAATCACGAATAAATCCACATTCAAGGCATCCAAGAAGACGACGAAGAAATATAAACAAAATCTAAAGTCAGACTGTAGTTATAGCGATGATTCAGAGGAAGATTAAGAGGTGGCCAACTTCGTCAGAAGGCTGAAAAGAGGAACCGAAAAATACAAAGGTATTCTTCCATTGAAATGTTTTAATTGTGATAGTGTTGGTCATTTTGCTCATAAATGTTCCTATAAGAAAAAGAAAGGTAATGAAGAAGATAACTCTAAAAATAAAAAGCAAATCCAAAAGGGTAGAAGAAACAAAAAGAATTTTTTTAAGAAAAGTCTCTGCACCAAGGAAGATAGTTCCTCATCAGACGATGATGAATTTAGTGACAATGATACAGAAAGGGTACTATTCATGGAAATAGAAGACTCCAATGAATAAGGCTCCAAACAAGAATGTGAATATGCAGAAGTCGATTACATGGAAGAATTGATGTGTGCCATAGAATCTCTAAAGAAGGAAAATAAGAAAAAAAGTCAGTCCAAACGAAACTAAAGAAGAAATAATAATTTCATAACTCGAAAGAATTCGAGCAAATGATCACGAAGCTAAAAATCCAGGTAGAAGAAGACAATAAGATTGAAGAAGAACTTAGAGGGAATTTAGATGAAAAGGATAGGATCATTGAAGGGTTAGAAATAGAGATAGTCACTCTAAGAAAAGATCTTCAGAAGAAGGATGCACAACAAAAAAACACCATGATATTGGATACTATCATTAACAATCAAAGACCTTACTATTACAGATATGGATTAGGATACAATCAGAAGAAAACAGAGAAAGGTTCAAGCTCCAAAGCGACAGAACAAGAAGCAGAACCAAGAAGCTATGCAAAATCCGCTAGAGGTCCCTCTAAGAAAGAAGAAGAAAGGAAGATTCAAGAGGAATATTATAGAGACACTGTTACACATAAAAAATACTCACTTCAATGATGACCTATTGTCGTCATTACCAGTGTCACAAGTGTCACATTTTGGCCGCAAGTGTTGCAAACATCATACTATCATCTTGCCTATGTCATGTCTCTAATGACATCATAGGGACACTTAAGACACCTTCAAAGACTGGTTTAAGAAGGAGAAATCATATGACAATGAGTAAAAATATTTTACCATGAAAAAGACCACTTAAAAATGATTTTTGAAGGGAAACGCTCCCCTACCCACTGTCAGGGAGTGCCAATCCTCCTTACCCTTCTTTGAGGGAGCATTACAACACTCTATGCACCATTTTGGGGGAGAGTTGTTTTTTTTGAGGAAATCTTGGGCAGTGCTCCCCTACCCACTGTCAGGGAGTGCTAACACTCTGTACCCTTCTTTGGGGGAGCGTTCCAATGCTCTGTGCACTCTTTTGGGGGAACACTGGCCTGTTTGAGGAAATCTTGGGTTGTTGAAGACAATCAGGGAAAAATCCCCCTCATCTTGGAAATCAGTTGGATTTGAATCTGAGGTCAAGGCTAGATCTTAGGGAGGATCCACAACTGAAGGAGAAATATCCTCAACCTATCCCAAGAATCTCTAAGGTGGTTGGGTCTCTCCAAGTTTATATAAGGAGGCTTTCTCATGGCAAAGGGTACATATGGAGAAATTGAGAAATACCTAATGTTACACATTATTTTCATCATCCCTATGACCGTTAATGATGTAAACCTATCTTTTGCCTTCAGAGGGGTTAGTGGCCTGAATTCCTGAAGAAAGAAGAGAGAAGAACTTTTCCTGAGAAAAGAAGTTGCATTTTCCTTCGTAAAAACCCTATAAAAAAGGAAGTTCGCAGGTTGCTATATAGGCAGGGTGCGAGAATGCCCGATTCTCGCAGGTTGCACCATAGCTGGTCTATGAGAGGTTTGTAGGTTTCTCTATAGGTAGGGTGCAAGAATGATTACACATGGGAAAAACGAGTGTTTTCTCGAATCTTCTATAAGGAGAAACTTCTATGGTGAGGTGGCATCCGAATGGTTTGGATCTTACTCACTTTCATGATTTAGTGGGATCATCATAACCTCCTCACCTTATCCTTTTCAACTTATAAAAGGAGAGGATCTTTCATGGAGAAAGTTAGCTTTGGAGATTTTTGGCATTGGGTAAGTTGTTTTTGGTTTGGGATTGTTAGCTTGGTTAGAGTGGCTTAGACATTTTCCTTGTCAAGATAGATTGTGAGTGGATATCAGATCCATGGTCTCAGAATCCTTGGAGCAAGAAGTGTGTGGGGAATGAAGGACAGTTGGAAGGGACCTTACGACATCAAGGCCATGGTTGTAATCTCTCTTTCACATTTAATATGATACAATAATATGATTCTTTCCTANACATCAAGGCCATGGTTGTAATCTCTCTTTCACATTTAATATGATACAATAATATGATTCTTTCCTATAAAACTTGTTGTGTTTTATTGTATGATTCCTTGATCACATACATAGGTTTATATTGAGTTCGTGTTATTACTATCATTTTGGATGGTTGTGTTCTTTTGCAGGTTCTACATTGTATGAGCGTTGGAATGAAGCTAGGATGGAGATGGCGAGAGGAAGTGGTGTTTAAATGATATGTCACCCATCCCTCTTTAGTTAGTAAATTCAATATCTAAAACTTAAAGAAAGCGTCATGTTCTGGTGTGTTTTAGGTTGATCTAGAGAGATCAGTTAGTGTCCGCACCTACCGATTTATCCGATAACACCTAACTTATGATCTCATAAGGTAGGGGAGACATTGAAGGCATCAAACTTATGATCCCATAAGGAAGATAATCGATGAATCATATTCTGTTTGTGGATCATTTGAGAAAAGGGTTTGGACAAAGAGAGCTTGGTGAGGCTGCTGCATCTGCATCTACAGTTGTAAGAACTTTACTTTGTTTTCATTAATATATATGTGCTTGGCATGTTTCCTTCAAGATTATGTTTATCTACATGAACTTGTCTTTAATGGATAGATCTAGTTTCAAGCCAATCATAGTAGAATAGGAAGCATGTTTTGTCTTTGATTGGATTGCAGGATTTGTTGAGGAGCTTGGAGATTGGAGCTCAACTCGGACTGGACGAGGAAAAACATTGTAAAAAGGTACATCTTATTCCTGTTCTCTATAGATTATCCTAGCTAGGTTTAAAAGGATGTCAGTGACCAAAGTTAGCACCTTTCTGTCTTGATCTTAGAGTTTAGGGTTCAAGAGGAAATCCACTTGTCCGTAGGGGGATTTTCTGTAAAAGAAATTGGTGAATCGTTAAAAAATGAAACAATCACCTCTCCCATCACGTCGAGTCTTTCCTTAGGTCTCGTATTTGAACCTTCATTTCATCCACCCTTATCCTTTTTCTCCTTCTAATAGAGAAATTGGTGACAACCTTAAAGTCGGTGAATGAATTAAAGCTTGGGGGGTACATGTCTCTAGCCTTTGATTATCATTCTCGAGTTATGCCACTAGCTTTTCAAGATGGGTGTAGTGCCCATATATTTCTAAACAACATTAAGTTTCCTAAACATTTCTATTTCGTAAACTAAAACAATAACTTCTTAACATAATAGTGATTTTCATGACAACAACTTAGATTTCTCAATAATTACTAAATTAATGACAGTATGAAATAATTACATAATTTAACAAGTACCTGGATCTGATGCTAATTTATGTTCCCCCCTTGCCTTGCCGCTACCTTCTGCTCCCTGCTACATAGTCCAGTCTTGACACAGGCACAGAAAAACTGCCCAAAACTAATATCCACCCTGCCAACTAGGAAAACGACCTAGCTCCAGGATATCTACGGATATCCTGGCCCTCCATGCCCAAAACCTCCAGCAACTTGGGGGCTCAACTGGTCCAAAGTCACAGCCAGAAATCGTGCCTCAATCTGATCACATGTCACAGTAAAGCTCTCGGCTCTCAGCAAGCCCCAAAAAATCTCTCCTCTGTCGATTATCCCCCTCTCGACAATCTTTCCCCTTTCCTTATTCCTCCTTCCCCGACTCACGCAGTTACTCCTCCCACCAACCTCCATGCAGGTCCCATACCTTTCCTTTAATGTTTTATCTTCTCGGGATTCCTAGCTCTCCCTTCTTGCATACGCCACCATTTTATATCATTTCTCAGTAATTTCTTAAGATTTATTTCTCAGGTCATTAAATGTGATCTGTAGTTAAAGTATAACTTAATTAATCACAATTATTTTCTTTAATTAATTTTACTTTATAGTCTTTAAGT
>ML782153.1:77396-106984 GCA_009831015.1 Picea engelmannii | reverse complement strand
TAAGGCTCTCCCCCATGTCAAACATTGGTGGGAAACTTACTGGGAGCAGAGTTCCACAGAGGATTCTGGAATATATGGGGCCGAGCCCACTTGGGAATTTTTTGTGGATGTGGTAAAGGAACAGTGCTACCCTATTGGCAACTATGAGGACCAGTACATGAGATGGACCACACTACAGCAAGAGAAGGGCCAATCAATTCTGGAGTTCACCAATAGCTTCCATACCTTGCGCACCAAGCTGGGTATCAAAGACTCTGAATGACATTTGGTTCTGAAATATCGTGGGGCTCTACACAGATACATCCAAACCGAAATGGATTTTCTGGACATCTCATCACTCGGTGTTGCCTATCGATATGTTGTTAAAATCGAGCAGAAATTTAAGCACCAGAACAAACGGGAGTTCGGGTTTACAAATCCACAAAAACCAAAGTATGACAAAGACAACCCTAACAAACAGTCTCCCAAAAACCAGTCCAAGCCACAGGAAAAGAAGGGTCACGGGAAGACAAAGAAGGACATCGAAAAATGGTACGATTTCCACAAAAGCCCCTGGCACAACACCGATGAATGTTGCTCAAAACATTCATTGGTGGCCGAGATCAAAGACAAGGAGCCGAACCCTGATTCAGAATCTGATTCTGGAAATACTGGTAAAAGATAGATCATCGACGCAGACCCCACTGCTATTGTCGCGACCGCAACAATTCAACCAGAAGAACCAACAGATCCTGAAGAAGGGGAGCGACTTTTTCATTCACAGATGTGGGTGAAGGGGATCCTGCTGCATTTTATTGTTGATAGCGGAAGCCATAAGAACCTCATCTCAGTAGAGGTCGTCAAACAGTTGGTATTGTTGACAACACCACACTCGCAACCATACAACATTGGGTGGCTTCGCCAGGGACGAGATCTTCGTGTCAGCCAGCAGTGTCGAATGTCATACGACATCCAACCCTTCAAGGATGAGGTATTATGTGATGTTTCCCCACTAGATGTCTGTGATGTTCTCTTGGGCCAGCCATATATGTGGAAACGCCATGCTATCTATGAGTCTAGACCCTGTAGTGTCATTATTACTATGGGGGGTCATCTCTACAGGATAACAGAGGTAGTTCCAACTACTGATCCACCTAAACAGTGCCGCAAGGTAGTATCTCATACTACAAAATTTATCTTCTCCACAATCTGTTCAAAAGGGGAACAAAAGGATACTGCAACCACCATAGCTTCGGTCCAAGCACCTTCTATCCAACAGAAGAAGGTCGACAAGGTTGCAACAAAGCACAAAGATTCCTTCTTCACACAGTCATCTAAAATAGCCAGATTGGTTAAAAAGGTCCAAACCTTCCAGCCACAGGTTCATGACAGATTTCCACAAACTAAGCAGCACGACTTCTCCAACAAGACAAGCAGCTCACCAAGATGCAGATTCAACAAATGCTTTTCCCTCTCCCTCGGGAACTCAACGCAATGGAGACCATTGCTTCCTAAGGAGGGAGGATTGATCCAGGTGGATATCGGTGGCCACCCACCTTTTCCAAATGGCTCAAAATAGTTTTTTGGCCATTTTGGCCATTTACTATTTTTAGCAGGTTTTAACTTCCGGGGCCATTTTGAGGGTCCAAATGAAGGTTTTTCAATATCAAGGTTCTCAATGATATCCAAAGGCATGATTTATCCACCAAAATTAATCTCCTCAACAATACCTTTCCAACGAGCTATCACATGCCTAAAACGGAGATCGTATGCAAAAGTTACGACCCCGAGAAGTTGATGTACTCACTTACCCAAACAGGGCCCACATGACTTTTGGCGCTTCATCTCCTAGGGTTAGGTTTTTGGATGTCTAGGACTTTTGGCATTCTCGTTTATTGTAAAAGGTCCTTCAGAGCCTCATTGTAATCATCTTCTTGTGAATGCGAGTAGCCGTCACATCTCTTCTCAGAGATAAGCTGCCACCATTCCAGCGAGTCTTTCATTCTGTATTTTTACAGTCTCTGTACATTTCTTTGATTAATAGAAATCGTGTATTACTGTATATCTGTGTTTATGGTTGCATCTCTGATACATTTCTGTTATATTATTGAATATCTGCAATATCTCTGTGCATTTCTTTATTATATCTCCGATCTCATTTCGTGCCAAAAATAATCCGGATCACTAAGGTGGTTGGGTCTCTCCAAGATTATATAAGGAGGCCTTCTCATGGCAAAGGGTACATATGGAGAAATTGAGAAATACCTAAATTATGATCTCATAAGGAAGGGGAGACATTGAAGGCATCAAACTTATGATCCCATAAGGAAGATAATCAGTGAAGCATATTCTATTTGTGGATCATTTGAGCAAAGGGTTTGGAAAAAGAGAGCTTGGTGAGGCTGCTACATCTGCATCTACAGTTGTAAGCACTTTACTTTGTTTTCATTAATATATATGTGCTTGGCATGTTTCCTTCAAGATTATGTTTATCTACATGAACTTGTCTTTAATGGATAGATCTAGTTTCAAGCTAATCATAGTAGAATATGAAGCATGTTTTGTCTTTGATTGGATTGTAGGACTTGTTGAGGAGCTTGGATATCGGAGCTCAACTCGGATTGGATGTGGACAAACATCGTAAAAAGGTACATCTTCTTCCTCTTCTCTATAGATTAGCCTAGCTAGGTTTAAAAGGATGTCAGTGACCAAAGTTAGCACCTTTCTGTCTTGATCTTAGAGTTCAGGGTTCAAGAGGAAATCCACTTGTCCACAGGGAGATTTTCCTGTAATTGCACCACCTAGAATATTCAGAAGTCGATATCAACAACAACCAACTAAAGAAAGACCTCAAGAAGAAGAAGGATTTAGAAGAGCAACACCATTAAGAAGGTCTTCCATTCCCAGGTATCAAACTATTTTTCTTGGTTCATGTTATAATTTTGGGAATAAAGTTGTGAATTGTAGAGCCAATACCAAGAACAAAAGCAACTATGAGGGCTATACAAGAAATAGTTATCCAAGAAGATCTCACAAAGCAAAAAATAGAAGCTACAACAGATTTGGATCATTGAGTGATGTGGTAGAATGCTACAAGTGAAACAACTTTGGACATATGGCTAAATATTACAGACTTATTGTTCCTCCAAGGGAAACAAAGTAGAATATAAACAGTGATAAAAAAGAACCACAAAGGATATGGATAGAAAGAAGGATCAATTAAACATTGAAGAATACAATCTTGATCTACAAGCTCAACACAAGAAACATGGATGATATGTTGACAGTGGATGCTCAAAGCATATGATAGGTGATAAAGACATATTTCTGACATTGAAGAAGGAAATAGATGGATTTGTTTCATTTGGGAATGACAACTCAGCCAAAATTATTGGAAAGGGAACAAACAAGCTCAGAAGTAAGCATCCATGGCAGAAAATGTTTTATTGGTCGAAGGCATGAAACACAATATGCTAAGTGTAAGTCAAATGTGTGATCAAGGAAATATAATTGTGTTTGACTCAAATAAGTGCAAGATAAGGAAAGCATAATCAAGCAAGTTGGTGGATATAGTTGTAAGAACTACAAGCAACATATATGTTCTAAATGAAATAGGAAAGGAAATATGTTGCTTAGGAAAGGACGATGAAAGTTGGCTCTGGCACAGAAGAATGGGTCACATAAATTTTGATAATCTTGTCAAAGTCATCAGAAAGGAAGTAGTAAGAGAAATTCCTGAGATCTTGAAGCCAACAAACATCCTATGCAAGCATTGTCTACAGGGAAAACAGGCCAAGACAAAGTTCAAGTCAAAGGAGTATTCCACAACAAAACCACTGGAGATTGTACATACTAATCTAGTTGGACCAACAAGAACGAAGGGTTTGAAAGGTGAACAATACTTCATGCTGCTGGTTGATAATTACACAAGAATGACTGCAGTTTTCTTTCTAAATAAGAAGTCAGAGGAATTATAAAACTTCAAGACATACAAAGAGATGGTTGAAATTGGGACAAAGTTGAAAATCAAGTGTTTGAGATCAAAGATGTTGGCCCTTGACCAAGTTTTGAGAGAACATTGGTCGTGTTTGACCATTTCTGGGACTTCGACAGGATGGTTGAAGATGGAGTGCCCAAGAGAAGTGGAGATCGTGGGACCTCGCTTGTTTTGTGGGATTTTTGGGCTTTTAGGGTTTATGTAATGGGTATGGGATGTCGGCCCATGGGTTTACCCATGTTTAGGCCTTATTGTAATGTATAAATAGGGAGCTAGGTGATGTAAGAAGTACTAGAATCAACTTAGTGCAAGAGGTCATTGGCTTAGTGCACGACTAGAGTATCTCAAGACTTGCAGAGCTAAGTGCAAGTGATTGTAAGAGGCTTTGTGCACAGACTGTGTAAGGCTTTGTGACCTGAGCTAATTCGGGGAAGGAGGATCTGGCGAGATGCGTGTAGATTTCCTGTCCTTTGTGGAGTTGGTTCTGTGGCTTTGTGTACAGGAGCAGAGGAATGTAATAAGCTTGAAGACTAATAAAGAAGAGAAGAAGTTGGTGGAAATAGCCCCACACTGGAGTGAACCACGCATATCCTGTGTTGATGTGCTTTATGCAATCTTGTTTATGTTGTTTATGTATTTTTCTTAGGGCACTGATCTTGATGTATGATAGATAGATCTATGGATGCTTAGTGCTTATGTATGATGAATTCTAGGTATGAGTTGATGTTATGTGCTAAATGATTGGATGTGCTTAATCTTGATTATTACTGTGTTGATCTGTAATAAGGGTTTAACCTGCACTGTGACTAAGTTTTAAGAGCTAATGCATGTTATTGGCTAAGTGCTTTGTCAAGTATTGTAATCACAGATCTATGTCCCAACTAGGTTGTAGACACTCGATTCCTACAACCCCCCTACCTCTACCTCGGGTGAGACTTCATATTCTTCGCAAGTGTTGCTGAAAGGGCTGGTATTTAGGGTTTTTTTGGTGCACTGTTGAAGCGTTGAACCCTGGGTCTGCCCTTGTGCCAACAAATGGTTTCGTTGTTGGGACCTGAAACTGTGATTGCTGGGAACTAAAGAAAAGAGAAAGATATGTGCATAGATCTGTTGCTGTATTGCACACTATTCTACTTGACTTGTGAAGCTCTGTGCTAAGAAGGAAAGCCGATCTGAAGAAAAGAGGTAAGCTCTTAAATATTTGTGCTTTGGTAAAGGTAAGATAAGTGGAATTGTTTTCTTCGAAAGTATGAATCTAGGTATGTTTAATAGATTTTGTCCTAGTTTGAAAACTAGGGCACATCTAGGAGAAATATTTGATCTGAATATATCTGATAGAGATAGTGAAAGATATGTTATTCCTATGCATAGAAATAATTTTTGGACTAACAAGCGGATGCAAGAACCTAGAAAGAATTTTTGCAGATTGCAGGTCCATCACTGTGATCCCAGTGCACAGTACATGAAAGGTTGGGGATCGTTTAAAAGAAAGACAGGATTGACACTGTGTTATAACTGCAGAAGACCGGGACATTTTGCTAAGGAATTCCCTAGTACAGATCCTATTTGTCTTTGTTGTAAATCTATTGGTCATGAGGTTGAGGATTTCCCTAGAATGATTGCCAAAGTTGAAAAAATGAACATGAGGCAAGAAAACTATGAATAAGGTCAAGAAACTAAGGATATGTTAAAGAACTAGGAAGAATCAGAGATTATGTTATTAAAGCTGAAAGAAACACTGAATGATCACATAAAGATTAGTTTACCAAAGATATTGAAAGAAAAGAAATGCATAGAAACAAGAATAGGAGACTTCGACATAGACTGTGTCTTGGATGAGGAAAAAATATTATGCCAGAAAGCACTTGGGAAATTTTGGGAAAACCTGCTATGGTTCCTTCATTGGGAAGGATAGGATTTTTTAAAGGAAAGATGATAACCCTATGTGGAAGAGTTACTAATGTACCTATGATAGCTCATGAAACATAGACTGAAGAAGAATTTGAATTCATTAAGTTTGTTGAGAACCACACTCCTTTTGCACTTTTGTTGGGAAAAAATTGGATTGAGAAGGACCAGATTGAAAGAAAAGCAGAGGAGGAAGCTACAAAATAGAGAAAGAAAGAATTAAGGGACTTCATAGCCAGAAAAATAGAACGACTAATACAAGAACAAGAGGACAAGTAGAAGCAACAGAAGGAAAGAGAGTTAGCTATCGAAATTGAAAGAACAAAAAAAGGTTTAAAAAACCCGTCCATGTAAGAAGTACATCCACCCCAGAAATAATAAAAGAAGAGGTATTACAATTCAATCCTTTGAAAGACCCTCAGCAGTGCGAAATCAATTTACTAAGAGAATATAATAATACCAATGGAAAAATGAATCTAGAGACTCAGATCATAGGAAAGAAGGCATGAAGGATTAGTAAGAAGAAAGAAAAGTTAGAAAAACTGCAGGACGTTCCAGAGAAGACTTCACAGAAGACAAGCTTGCAGAACTTGAACCTTGCTGGAATTGCAGAACAACGCAGAATGGTACTTCTCCACGATGAAGCTATATGACCGTTGGAGGTGTCCCGACCATTAGAATGATGCTCTGGAACGGCTAGAAATGCAGTTATTTCCAGAAATATCGCCATTGGACCATTGAGACCGCGCCGTAACAGATGGAATCATATTGATTGAGGCATTCCTACCTATTGGAGGAATCCATTACAATGTTGCTTATTTAATCTGTCGGACGCTGCGCCGGGACCACTTTTTTCAAACTGAGATATCCGTGCTAACAGAGAATCGATTGCATATCGCGCTATGTTGTCTAGACCTCACCATCCATCTGATCATCTCATCTGTCTGTTCACCTACTCGAGTTATTTGATCACGAGTGTGCATGTCGGGTGAACGTAGTGCAATAGAAAAGTTTGTGGAGGAGATTTTGATAGACCTCATGGCTGAGAAAGTCATGTTCACAAGAATATAGGCATCGTCGACTGGGGGATTGCAAGCATCCCCCTCGACTGCCCGTCGGTCTAGCCGACCTGTTGCTGAGAAAAGAAGAAAGCACCGTGACGATCTGGTGAAAGCGAAGCAGATCCCGTCGGTCTTGCCGGACTACATACCACCTTTGAATGGCGCAGTGAGCCATGACAGTGTCCCGTGTGATTTCAAATACACACTAATCAATGCGTACCTCCCAAAAGGGATACGCACAGTTGAACCTCAGTTGGGACTGATCCCATCTATCAAGATCAGTGATTTCAACCTTGGAGACCAGAAGAACTATGCGATGCTTGCACCGCATAGGTACCTGACAAAGATGACTGGGAAGAAGCCCAAGATAGTTTCCCAACCATGGATTAAGGAGATCGCGAGATTGACGATCTTGAACGTGATGAAGATCCCCCACTTCGGCTGACATTAGGAGGTTAACTCTTACGTTAAACTCCTCCTATCATTCTATCATGGAGGGTATCTGTGGCTAGATAGGTGCGTCATTATGGATCCGATGATGATCCACCTCATCACTGGATCGAGCATGCAGGGACTAGACCCTCACCAGTTCTACCCAAGGAAGATGTCAGATCACTCCTTGGCCCAACATATAAAGGAATGCTATGGTGATGTAGAGAAGGGAAAGCAAGGCTACAAGGTAGCCTCCATCTAGGATGGTGCAGTGCGCCTAGCTTGTCATCTGATCACTGACAAGTTCATTAGAAAACACCATCTGACATAGTTCACAGGGTTCGTTGTCGACCTCACAAGGAAGTGTGTTGAAGGAATGCAGATGAACTGGGAAGGCTACCTTGTCAATGAGTTGGAGAAGGACTATCGTGAAGCACAAGACCAAGGGTATGAATTTCACTTCAGTTGGTTGTTGATTTTAATCGCATTTGTCGCCTGGAAAATGTTGGAAGGAGCAACCTTCCCAGAAGTTGAGCCATCAGAACTATTGGCCGCGTGGTTCACCACCTTGTGGTATACGAATGATATGGAAAAGCAGTGGCAGTCAAATGCTGTCTTCCATACCTACTACATCCAGTTGATGCACGCCATTGAAGCATTTCCGCGGATGACCTCGAATAATTTGCACACATACATGCCTCTAGCAAAGTTCCATGTAGATTGACACTTCATCTACATCACCGCGCGGAAGGATGAAAGTAAGGAGGAGCTATAGTCTTATTATAAACTAACTGATGAAGATATGGAAGAGATCACTAAGGAATGGCTAACATAATTCCTTGTTCCAATCGAAGATTCAGAAGTCTCTGACCCCGACATCATCAGAAATCCTTTGGTCACCCAGACTGAGTATGATGGACAGAGAAGTGCAAAGATGAAGAAGAAAAAGGAGGAAGTGTAGGACATAGAAAGTGATGAGAAGGACAACGCATCGGAGGAAACTGCGCCTGATTCAGCCATAAAAGGAGGAGGAGATGAAGTGAACCAAGAGGAAGGAGGGGAAGAAGGAGAAAAGAAAGATAAAGGCGAAGTAACATCGCTGAAGGATCCCCTCACCATAGAATAAGCATCGCAAAGGAGGAAGTTTTCCCCGGAGAAACCTTCGATAAGAAAGAAGGCACGTGCCAACAAGCCTCAATCAAAGAATGTGCTCATAGTGGATGATGTTGATCTCATCATCACAGCAGTAGAGGACGCTTTAGAAGACATCTTGCAGAGACATGGAGCAAAGCAGGAGTCAATGTATGATAGAATAGAGAAGGATCTCAAAGACATTCAACAAGCTATCTATTTGAGCCGCAGAGTCCCTACTGTGCCTTTGTCATCATAAAGTGCAGAATTGGGGGATGAACCCACTCAATTACGCAGGTTAGCAGATGCAACCGAGGCTCAACTCCGTCAAGTCCAAGAATAAAAGGAGCAAGCCATAGAGGCCTTAAAGAAAGAAATGGAGGAGGTCCTGGAGAAACTTCGAGTTGTGAAGAAAGATAAAAATGAAATTTAGGTGAAGTTCGAGCAGAACAATGCGAAGATACAGGAAGAAAAAAACCTACTGCTCGCAGAGAAGCTTGCGATCAAGGAGGTAGTAACTATAGCACTTCACTCTGTGTCGATATTGAAGAAGGAGGAAGAAGAGTTAACCGAGATACAAGTGGGGAAGCTCGCTGAGGCCATTCAACAACTTCAAGAAAGAGTAGCAGAGTTAGAAATCCAAGCAGTGCCAAGCACTTCGCAAGAAGTGCGAGATCAGAGAGGAGAAGCTGCCAGGAGAATGGTAGAAAGAATCACGGTGTTGGCCTTAGAGTGTAAGAAACTAAGTTATCGAAGTGTGAAGACCTTGCAGAAGATCCAGAGCTGAGGAAAGTGGAAGAACAACTCTAGGAGGCGAAGTAGCAAGCGTCCACCATGCAAGTGCAACTGAATCTTCTTATTGTAGTTGAGAAGATGAAGAGGTCGCATGAGAAGCGTGTAGTTCAACAACACATTAATACTATCCAAAGCAAGGTTATGGAGGTGATACAGAGACTCCAGCTGGTGTAGGACGAAGCCAACACACTTTTTGAAGAGATCGAGGGACAAGGCTCATAGTTGGAATAGGTGGTTGCAACAATGGAACAGTTCCTAGAAGGGCCTGTCACTGAGCAAGTAATTCATGAGTTTACCAAGCAGGAGGCTCTGGTAAAGTAGAAAGTCAAGGCATCTCAAGCTAAGATCAAGGGCTTTGAAGCAGTGTTTCCCAGATCTGATTGACTTGGGACAAGTCACGGGTAAGTGTTGGGGGCCTGTTGGCCCTCGACCAAGATTTGAGAGAACATTGGTTGTGTTTGACCATTTTTGGGACTTTGACAGGCTGGTCAAAGATGGAGTGCCCAGGAAAAGTGGAGATCGTGGGACCTCACTTGTTTTGTGAGATTTGTGGGCTTTCAGGGTTTATGTAACGGGTATGGGATGTGGTTTACCCATGTTTAGGCCTTATTGTAATGTATAAATAGGGAGCTAGGCGATGTAAGAAGTATTAGAATCAACTTAGTGCAAGAGTTCATTGGCTTAGTGCATGACTAGAGTATGTCAAGACTTGCAGAGCTAAGTGCAAGTGATTGTATGATCCAAAAATGAAGGTATTACTGATAAATCACAGGTTAGTTTAATGTACTTTTTGCATCGGATAGTTAAGAATGCGAAATACATAAACTTGTTATCTTGTTTGTGGAATATCAAATGTGACTTTTACTTGGTGATTATTAATGTATAAAGAGATCAAACATTAATATTCATGCTACAAATGAAGAGAATAGAACAACAAAAAAGAAAGAGAAATAGAGACAAGAGGTTGATAACGGAGTTCACCAATCGTTGGCTACGTCTCTGGGCCCGCTTCCAAGTGGAGGACCTCTTTATTGCTCTTTAAAATGCTCAAAGTTCTCTTACAATGATATTTTCTATTACATTACATGCTTCATGTATTCTGTACAAGACCTCTTTTCTCAGATTCATGCATGCTCCATCAAACTCTTTTAAAAAACATGGCAAAATTGCCTCTTAAATCATGAGAAAAGACCAAAATTTACAAACTGCCCCTTCAAAACCCTGCATCAAAAAGTCTCTTAAAAGCTTCAAAAAGCCTATTTCTTACAGTTTTCAAGGCTTAGATGAGGAATCCCAAATTCCCTCAAGATATGGCCTCTTTTTGGGATCAAATCCCCCTTCAAATGGCCAATATATGCTAAAAAAACCACTTTCTGGTCTAAATATCAGTCAAAAAATCCCCAAAAATCATTAATATATGGTTTAAAAACCACTTTCTAGAAATATATGGGCTAAGCCCCCAATGGATGGGTGCGCGCCCGCAAACAGGGTCACATAACACCATAAAACCATGGGCTGGGGTTTAGCCCCAGCCCTTTTTCGCCCACATAGTAATATACTACAATTTAAATAAATTTAAATGCATATTATTTAACAAGAGGCATGTGGGGCGCGTTGGTGTTAGTGCTCTCCTTAAGGAGTTTGTCTTTGTGTGTGGTCTTGGGTTCAAAACCCATAGACCCCCTAACATTTTTAACACTTTCCATTCGACCCTTAACCAATACCATGGTGCCACGTGGCAACCCATGACTGAGCCACATGGCACACAACCATTTTCTAAACAAATGCCACTTGTCAGCTGTTGGTTGGATCCCTGTCACTGACCAATCACCTTCTGTTGGACTGCCACTTGTCGCCACTTGTCTCTGCCATGTCAGCACTGCTGATGTCATCATTTGACTGGACCTGTTGACTTTTTGCCTGTTTGGGAAAACGAATAGAGTACGATAACTCGCACATACAACGTCTATTTGAGAAAGTAAATATATGGTTGGAGTCGGGAGAACGAGCCGGATGCAATGGAATTGGTTTCATCCAATTCCAAGAAATTTGATTTTTGAGCATTTTCTAAGCCTAGGGAGCCTCCTGGATCATTCCTCCCCACTTTGGAAGCTTTTAGACCACCAAAAGTCTGCTTTTACTCAGGTAAGAAGTGAGGGTACTGCCTCCCCACTTTGTCCAGTATCATCCATCCTCTTTGCTAGGATAATGATCACCTGACTAATCACAACAAACATGAAAACTGAGATAACATTGTTTATCAAAGTAATCATTTCATTTATCACACAATCATCTATATTCTTTGTCACACTTTGCAGCCATACACTACTGAACAACAACAAACTAATCAACAATACCGAGTATGCAAATGAAAATGACAAAACATGCTTCCCCTTTTGAACAGGAACAATAATCAAATTATGTAGCCGAACCTCATGTTGTACCCCTGGTGACAATTCATGACCATTTGAAACATATGGAATCATCTCATGTTTAGAATCACTAACTTCATGTTTTGTTACAGACATAAGTGTTAAACTTTTTCTTGCATTTACCATTCTTTTTAAATGCCCTATAGCTGCAAAAGATCTATTAGTTTTCATGCGATGAGCACGAATAATGTACTCCTTCCCATCTTTCTTGAAGCAATATTTATTTTCCTCCCTGTAGAATATAACCTTCCTATCATAAAGGTATGGGATTCCCAGTACAATTCCACATATGTCCAGTGGCACTATATCAAGCTCTACTTCATCAACATAATTAGAAGTGATTGCAAACTTGATTTTACATTGCTTGGTTACTTGTAAATTATTATCCCCACATATCCATCCCAATGGATGTGGTTTAGGATGTGGCTTTGTTTCAAGTCCCAAGTTATTTACAACCTCTTCACTGATTAGATTGGATTGTGATCCACTATCTACAAGAGTATCAAATTTAACATTATGTGTTATAACCCTTATGTGGAAAAGTTCATTCCTTTTACACTCATCATTTTCATCCACTGATCTAGAAGAGCTAGAAGTTGCAAAAAAAATTATACCTTAGATTCCCATAGCTACAACCCGTGTCTCATCACTAGAATCTAATCCAAGATCCACTTGAATTGTCGCAACTATGGTATTCTTCTTTTCATGGTTGGCAAAATTCTTTGGCTTCAAGTCAAGATGTAAGACCCAACAACAATCTTCATCATGGCCTACTTTCTTGCAATGCTTGCAAGTAGGCTTCTCCTTTCTTGCTGTGGCTATCTTCTTCTCTTTCCTTTTCCCTGCATTCTTTCTTTGCCAAGTATCTGTATAAACACTATCACCAAGATTCCCTTTTCTAGATTCAATGTGAATGGCTTGTACACATACTTCATCAAAGTTAGAAGGATTTAACATAAGAATAGTGTGCTTAAGATAAGAATATAAACCACCAATATATTTTAGGAGTGTCTCTTGTGTATATAATGGAATACCCAAATTTAAATCTTTCTTACGAAATATCTGAGTATATTCTTGTACACTTTGACCTTTTGATTGCCTTAAACATTGCCAATTCATCATTTCTTGTTGCATGCAGGCTAAAGGGTAAAACTGTTGTTTTAATGCAATAACAAAATCATTCTAGGAAGAGATTGTTTTACAACTTTTCTTAAGATCATCTCTAGTTCTTCTTTCCCACCATATGAGAGCTGTGCCTCCCAATTTGAGACTTTCATGTTGGATCTTTGTTTCATCATCAACAATCCTTTGTATCCTGCAATAGACTTCTAACTATCTTACCCAATTATCTATCTTTTCTGCATCTAATTCACCATCATAAGTGGGTAATTGAAACTTTACATCTAACTTTAATAATGGCATATAAGAAGAATGATGAGTTTTTTTCTTATCCTTGGAGGAATGTACACTTGATTCATTATTAGATGATGAGGATGAAGGAGAAGAAGGTTATGAAGGTCCACCACCTCCAACTCCTTCTGCTCTTACCGAAGATTCACCTTCTTCAACTTTTGGATTCCTTCACTGACCTCTTTCATGGTAAAGCTCCTCTACCATATCTTGCATCAATTTAAAGGCCTCGAAGAAATCATCCTCAGATTTGAAGGGACCCAATTTCCGTGGCGAAGACATCTCTTGCTTATGCGGTTGCCTTTGAATCTCTGTGTCAAAAGCCTCAAGTTGGCCTTCTCCTCGCTTGAGTTTTTCTCTCGTGAGCATCCAATGCTTGCAATTCCTGTCAAACCTTCACAAAAAAATGCTTTGATACCATAAACTTGATCCAAAAATGAAGGTATTACTGATAAATCGCAGGTTAGTTTAATGTACTTTTTGCATCGGATTGTTAAGAATGCGAAATACATAAACTTGTTATCTTGTTTGTAGAATATCAAATGTGACTTTTACTTGATGCTTATTAATGTATAAAGATATCAACCATTAATATTCATGATGCAAATGAAGAGAATAGAACAACAAAAAATAAAGATAAATGGAGACAAGAGGTTGATAACGAAGTTCACCAATCGTTGGCTACGTCTTTGGGCCCGCTTCCAAGTGGATGACCTCTTTATTTCTCTTTAAAATGCTCAAAGTTCTCTTACAATGATCTTTGTTGTTACATTACATGCTTCATGTCTTCTGTGCAAGACCTCCTTTCTCAGATTCATGCATGCTCCATCAAACTCTTCTAAAAAACATGGCAAAATTGCCTCTCAAATCATGAGAAAAGACCAAAATTTACAAACTGCCCCTTCAAAACCCTACATCAAAAAGTATATTACAAGCTTCAAAAAGCCTTGTTATTATATATTTCAAGGCTCATATGAGGAATCCCAACTTCCCTCAAGATCTGGCCTCTTTCTGGGATCAAATGACCCTTCAAATGGCCAAGATATGCTAAAAAAACCACTTTCTGGTCTAAATATCAGTCAAAAATTCCCCCAAAATCATTAATATATGGTTTAAAAACCACTTTCCAGCAATATATGGGATAAGCCCCCAATGGACAGGTGCGCGCCTCTAAACAGGGTCACATAACACCATAAAACCATGGGCTGGGGCTTAGCCCCAACCCTTTTTCGCGCACAAGTAATATACTACAATTTAAATAAATTTAAATGCATATTATTTAACAAGAGGCATGTGGGGCATGTTGGTGTTAGTGCTCTCCTTAAGGCGCTTGTCTTGGTGTGTGGTCTTGTGTTCAAAACCCATGGACCCCCTAACATTTTTAACACTTGCCATTCGACCCTTAACCAATACCATGGTGCCATGTGGTAGCCCATGACTAGGCTATGTGGCACCCAACCATTTGCCAAACAAATGACACTTGTCAGCTGTTGGTTGGATCCATGTCACTGACCAATCACCTTTTTCTAGACTGCCACTTTTCTCCACTTGTCTCTGTCATGTCAACACTGTTGATGTCATGCTGATGTCATCATTTCACTAGACTTGTTGACTTTTTGCCTGTTTGGGAAAAACGGTCAGAGTACGATAACTCTTACATACAACGTCCGTTTGAGAAAGTAAATATATGATCAGAATCGGGAGAACAAGTGTTTCAGGATTAATCTGTAAGTGCGGACACAAACCGATCTCCCTAGATCCACCTGGATCTAGAACAAAGCAGGACAGAATAATACTCTTTCCCTAGATCTAGACTATTGAATGAACTAGGAGGCAAGAATCATGAACATACCTTATGATTCACTTCCTTGGGTCTCTATTGTTCTAGCTTTGCTCCAATTCTCTTGCGCCGTCAAGACCACAACGGTACAAACCAATCGAAGTGAAGATAACTCAATATATCCAATAGTTAATCTATACATATGATCAAGGAGTTATGTAATAAAGTGACATCAGCTTTATGGGAAAGGGACATATTACTGTATTAAATTGATAGAAAGCAAGAATTACAACCTGAGCCTTGATGTTGTAAGTCTCCTTTCGATAGCTTCTAGCTCTGACACACACACTTGCTCATGCATGAAGAAGATCAACCACTTTTGATAACCTTGCTGGTGTCTCTAACTGCTGTAGCATCAGTCCTTCATACAATCTTCCACTAATTCTCCAATAATTCTCTTGCTAGTTTGCTTCTCACCTTTTCCATGAGCATTCCCCTCAATATGTAGGAGAGAATAGATTAGTTACTTGGATAGGAATGATCCCAAGATATCAGGAAAGCCAGTACTTAGATAACTATTCGAATGCCAACTCATCCTTCTAGAAGATTCCCTTCTAGAAGGTTCGAGAATCTATCTTTTTCCTTCCTTTAGAAGATGTTCACACCCTGATAGTTAGGTACAGTGCGAACCTCTCACACCCCAGCTTAATGCAACCTGCGAGAATCATGCATTCTCGTAGGCAAATATATAGGTAGCCTGCGGACCTCCCTTAAAAATATGATTTATGGAAAGAGACAAAGGTAACTTTTCTCAGGAAAGTGTTCTAGTAAAGAGCTTGATTTTTCCATCATCATTACATCATCATGATGACCAAAATTGTGGATAACAGAATGCCCCCCAAATTCTGAGATTGGAACCAGTGACAGTCGATAGACTTTGTAAGCTGCATGTGTGTGTCAAGAACCAAGAGCATATCTAATCGGAAACCTGCAAACATCCAAGCATCTGCAAAATATCATATATATCAATTCTGAGGTAGACATTCCCATACTCAGATCATAGACTAATGACATCATAAACAAAGGTCATGTCCACCAATCATACACTGTGGATCCATGCCGTCACAATATAGCATAGCCACCTGAATACACTGTGGATCTATGCGACAAAGTTTAAATTAAGACGACATAGCCATGAAACATACACAGTGGATCTATGTGTCGCAAATTATACATACTCCATCGCAACCTATATCACAAAGATAATATCCAGGGTCTTCAATCTCGTTGCCCAAAGTATGAATCTAACCATGTGATTACATGTGTTGAAGTCGAACATGGTAGAAACCACTTGATTACCGGTCATTGATGTAACCGTTAACAAGTGTGAGGGAAATCGCCATTGATGTGAATGACTCCCAAGGTACTATAGTACAATCCATCGACTGTGAATAAATGAGTTGATGTCGAACATCCGACGGAATCTTTTGATCAGGTGTCAATGATGTAAACCCATTGTCGAAAGCGAGGAAACTTGCCATTGAGGCATGCAAGCTCCAAGGTACTGAATAATTTCTAAGTCTTGATTCCGGATAATGCGCTGAAGTCGACGGAACAAAACCCATCACAGGAGGGCCTTGATGTATCCCCCATCAATGACACGAAATGAGTAACAGAGTTTAAAGGTGAAACATAGCACTTGACAATTGGACTTTGGACACAGGGAAGGCCGACACAGAATGAATGGATAACTGCAGATGGCCGACTCGACATAGGTTTCAGATGGACTTCTCTTGAACATATGAATGACACGACCAACGATTTGGTAGCACCGACTCAAAGGCGACACATGGAATGACCTTGTAATCAATCGAAAGAGAGACAGATGGAGTTCCCAAACCAGTTTCAAATGATGAATAGGGGGTGTCATGTTCAAGAGCGACATTTACTGCCAATCAATACAATGATGAAACATATCCCTTTCCCAAATTTTCCCCCACCATTTCTGGCAAGTACCTCTTTATTTTTACACAAGCTTGAAGAGGATCACATATGCTTGTTGATATAAGCTCATCCTTCAGACGAGTCCCTCGAAGTATTTTTAACGAACCCTAGGAAGGAGTGGTTCGGTCCCATCACAGGTCTGTCAATGTTTGTTTAACGAGTCCAGAGATAGTAAACTAGAAGGTTTTTCAAGATTATAGAGTTGGGAACAACACTTAAAAGAAAACTCTCTCAGTTCCTTTTTCGTACAGTAGTCCAACGAGACCGAAAAAGGGTTAAAGTATCACTCGAAAGATGCGTACTTCAAATACTTTATCGAGCATGAAAATAACAAGATCGCTCGGAAATATTTTCATGTTTAGAGAGTCTGAAAAGAGCTTAAAGAGAACTCCAGGGGGTTCCTTTTTCGTATAACCACAGTGAGCCCGAAAAAGTGATAAAACGACGCTTGATCACGTTCTTATGTTTTCACAAGCGCAAGAACGGACAAAAGGCGCTAGAGGTTTTATGTAAAAACCATAAAAAACAATTAAAATCACACCACACCAGAGAAAACTTTGTCCATAATCATCCATGTTTCACACCTGTAAGTCATTTCACTCATTTTCACATTAGTGATTAGGTTTAAATAATAAATAAACATAAAAAACCCCAATTTGATATAGTAAAAAATAATTAAAATGAGTAAATAACTAAATTTACCATATCATTTCACATTTTTATCATTGAGTTCCAAAAACCCTCATTTTACCCTCTGCATTTGGTGTCGATTTTCGGGAGCTACGAGTGATCATTTGACGAGACGTCAGCAACATCTTGGTAAGTTCTTCATTCCTGATCTTTTCATGGTTTAAAATTATGATTTCATTGGTTAAAAATCCTGTTTTAAGTTATTTTTTGGACCATATATGCGTGGAGACATTCTCGCAGGTGACCCATACGGGACCTGCGAGAATGAATCGTTCTCGCAGGTGGGCCTTAAGCCACCTATGAGAAGTTCACACTGTGCATAATATGGCACCTGCGAGCAGTGCAGAACTCAAATTTTTTTGAAAAGTTTAGCCAATAGAAAAAATTCATTTCATGAATAAGATCATTAATCATGTTTGTATGTTTCTTATGCAGGTAAATAGCCACAACCATGGTTCTTGAGTGGCGAGAATGAGAACATGAGGAGGATAACGCAAATGCCGAGAATCACCCTCCCACCATAGCTGCATTAAGAGATTGTGGTCTCTTAAAATACTTCTGTATCCTGGGCATGAGAGCCCAAGTCCGATTACTAGAGTATCTAGTCCAAATGTGGGATCCGGACCAGCAAGTTTTCATTGTAGGAGCTCACACATTGGCTATTGACATCGAGGACATATATTTCTTGACCGGATTATCCAGACGTGGGTCCTATGTCAGTCTGACCGACAGCAGAGCAGGCGGGTTAAAAATGAGTGAATATTGCAACCAATACTGTGTACCTGAGGCCGAAAGAAAGAAAGGGAAAGTGGCAATATGGGGAGTAACTGACTTGACTCTCCGCACTATTATCTTCATGATTTCTCAGATGGCTGGAAGTGCCACTCCCCATATGGCATTGCAGAGCTATTTACAGTACGCCATCGAGTGTACTGAGCCCCGAGTATTTAACTGGGTTGATGTAGTATTGCGCAGTATCAAAAAACAACTGACCAAGTGCAGGCGGGGTGAACTGAAACAATTTGGATATGGATCTTTGTTAGTGTCTTTCTTCCTTGAGAGAGTCCCCGTGTTCAGACTATAGGATGAGTGGGACTTTCCGGGTCCTAGGGATCCGAGGATGTTACGATGGTGTCGGTTTATGGCCCGGCACGTGGCAGGACCAATCGTCAAATATGACGATATTTTCTTTGACTGGTTGCAAAACCAGATGCTAATGGTCGACGAATATGCCTATGCCGAGTTGGATTTCCAAGGAGATCCGGATCTAGCATTGCCTGAGGACGCTCAGTGGGGAGACCTCGGTAAGAAGTACACAAATTTTCTCTTTTTAAATGTTTTTGAATTTTTATCATATTTAAATGTTTTTGTTTTATAGATTTATCCAAAGACTAACACAAAATATTCATTGATAACACAGACGTTGGACCGTATAGACCTCCTGGTACCTCTCCTATTTAGCGACGAGGAGAAGCAACACCAGTATTACCACAGTATGCCGAAGATTACTAGGTGGTGGAACAGAACTTAGAAGGCCTGACAATAGACATTTCAGATATGACTCTGGAAGAGTTTCCACGATGCGATCAATGTCATACTATAGGGGTTTCAACAGCTATGGGTCGACTGCTCCATAGGGTAGCTAGGGCAGTAGTGTGTTACCATGAACGTCATCCGTGACGTCACTATGTAGAAGCTATAAGCTTCAATTTTTGATATTTTGGTCTTCGGACAAACATTTTGTGAAAACAAACTCTTTTGATCATTATATATATACAGACGGATTCTACCGGTTTACTTTACATTGTGAGTTGTAATGTGTTTGATTTATAAATGATTTAAATTCCTGTCCAAAACATAATTAGCCAAAGCATCTGTTAATGTATTAAGACATCTAGGAATATGCTGATATTCAATGTGATCAAAATACCGTTCCAAGAGGCGAATCCGCAAATATATCCTTAACAGAGTAGGACTTTGAATAGAGTAGACATTACTTAGCTGTAGTACTACAAGCCGTGAGTCAAGTCGCACAACCAAATGACGAATTCCAAGTGAGATAGCATTGACCAATAATTCAATAACGACGCTATACTCTGCGATGTTGTTGGTTGCTCGACCAAGACATACACCTTTTAAATATATAAGCTCGTTTGTTGGGGCATAGATTGTCCATGCAGTGGAAGCTAGGTTCTGAGTACTACGGCTAGCACCATCAAGGAAGCCAATATAAGGTAGTGAATACTCCGACATCTGGCAATCAAACACAATGTCACGTAAGGGCAGAGACCAGATAATGTCAAAAAGAACACTAAAGTAACACACACAATATGATACATAAAAATAAAAGTACTTGTGCACAAATGACTTATGCATAATACTTCTTCAAGTATAACCCATTTCTGGGTTCACTCAAAGGTATACCATCGTAATCAACTAGCTCATACGCTCCTTTTTCCAAAACTCTGTGAACAATGTAAGGACCATGCCACATTGGTTCGAATTTCCCAGCTCCTAAGACATCTTTATCTTGTTCATACAGAAGTACAAGATCTCCTTCAGAGAAAATGCGAGGCTTGACATGCTTGTCATACTGTGCCTTAACACATTTCTTCGGGGCTTCTATTACTAGAGTAGCATCACGATGAGTTTCGTCTAATCGCATCAGATACAACAGACGTTCCTCTTCAACAGAAGTATTGGGTAAGAGTTCTATAGCTAGCTTCAGAGAAGGTATCTCACATTCTATTGGCAGAATGGCTTCCATGCCATAGACTAATTGAAAGGGCGTAAACCTCGTAGAAAATTTAACAGATGTCCAATATGCCCACAATGCCGAAAACAACATCGTGTGCCAACTGGTTTTATGAATGCCTATCATCCGTCGAATCATAGTTATAAGAACCTTATTGATTGCTTCGACCTGGACATTAGCTTGCGGATAATAGGGTGTTGAGCTACCATGACGAAGACCCAACTTTTCCGTAAGTTCAGACATCATAAAATTCCTAAAATGACTACCATGATCAGTAACGATAGCTTGAGGAACACCAAAACGAGCTATGACATGGTTGAAAAGAAATAACGCTGCAGTCTTTCCAGTATTATCGAATGTTGGCATCGCCTTGGCCCACTTTGTAAAGTAATCAATAGCTACAATAATGTAACCATGCCCCCCGATCGAGTGAGGGTGACATGTCATGAAATCAATGCCCCATTTTTCAAAAGGACCAACTGAGACCACAGGATGAAGGGGAGTAGGATGCGACCGAATTTTCTGATTGTAGGTCTGGCATGCATGACACTTCTGAACAACAGTAATGCAGTCATTAAACAAGGAAGGCCAAAAATATCCCGCGCGTAACATATTCTAGGCAGTAGCATACCCAGACATATGACCACCACATGCTCCAGAATGACAGTCATTCAAAGCTTTCTCGGCTTCGTCAAAAGTAAAACAATGTCGAAAAATAGAGTCAATGCCTCGATGGTAAAGAGTATCTCCAAGGATAATGTACTGGTGAGCTTGATAACGGACGCGATGTCATTCAACACTAGACAAAGCAGGACAGAAAGTATGGGTTTGGAGATATATAATGATATCTCCATACCAAATATCATCAGTGTTGATAAGGAAAAGCGATTCATCAGGTAATGAATCGACTGCTACATTTTCCGTGGTAGAGCGGGGAAAATCACAAATTAACTCAGCAAAAACTAAGGATTTCTTCGACGTTGCATGATCGAATTCCAAGTCGAACTCCTGGAGAATGAAAATCCATTTGGAGTACTTTCCCCCCAGCAATTGACATGTCAAAATATGTTGCATGGGGTTACAATGTGAAATCACTGTAGTTTTCCTGGAGAGAATATAATGGCGAAAATGTTGAACCGCTTGAACCGCAGCCAAAGCCAGTTTTTCAACATGTTGGTACTTGATTTCAGTTGAAGTAAGACTTCAACTCAAGTAATATATAATATGTTCATCGTGTGCATCATCTTCCTGAATGAGAACCATGCCGATAGTATACTCAGAAGCAGCTAGATAAAGAAAGTAATCTCGACTATAATCAGGAGGAAAAAGAAGTGGAGCTTTCGTGAGGGACAACTTCAAAGCTTCAAAATCATTGTTGGCAACTTTATCCCAAACAAACTCTGAACCTTTCGTTAGAAGACGAGTAAAACCATGAGTAATCTTGGCGTAATTAGGGATGAAACGACAAAGAAAGTTTGCTTTACCCTGCAAACTTTGTAACTGGCACAGTGAAGAAGGAGGAGGGAGATTAAGAATCGCCTCAACCTTAATAGGATCTACCCGGATCCCTTGATGTGAAACAATGAAACCGAGAAGACGGCCAGACTCTACGCAAAAGATGCATTTATGAGGGTTTAAACGAATGCGATAGAACCGACAACGAACGAAAATTGCTCGGAGATGATTGGGGTGATTGACTCGGCGTAAAGAATGAGCTGGAAAATCGTCCAAATAAGGTTGAACGATATGTTTTATATCGTGAAACGCATAAGACATAGCACGTTGAAACGTCATGCTCGCGTTCTTAGGACCGAAGGGAAGTTTTCTATAGGCGAAAGTACCCCAAGGACAAATAAAAGCAGTTTTATGTTGGTCCTCAGGAGCGATGTTAATTTGATTATAGTCGGAAAATCCATCCATGAGAGAAAAGATTTCACTGCCGGCACAGTCATCGACAATCTGGTCGACGAAAGGGGTTGGAAAGTTGTCTTTCGTACAGGATTTGTTAATATCCCGATAATCAACACAAAAACGTATACTACCACCTTTCTTATGAATCGGTACAGGGTTGGAAACCCATTCTGTCAGAGCCACGGGATAAATAAAACCGGCTTTGAGAAGTTTTTCAACTTCGAGTTTGATAGTTGTCGCTTTATGTGGATGGACCGGACGAAGGTGCTACCGGACTGGTTTAGCTCTGGGGTATGTTTTTATCTCATGTACAACAATGGCAGGGTCGATACCTGGCATCTCTTCGTAACTGCATGCAAAGATGTCACGAAATTCTTTAAACAAAGATGTATAAGTGACAATTTATTCAGGAGAACACGAAGCTCCAATATGAACATTTTCAACTATTCCAGGTTTAACTGATATATCAATGGGTATCGTGGGAGAAATATTACTGAGGTTACCTTCCGCAAACACATCACGTGTAGATCTGGGAATGGTCGATATGACAGCAACGATCGACGGAGTCGAAATCCACTGGTAATTCTCCAGAGTGTGTTGTTCTAGAAACAATATGGAACGATGATGCCCATCATCCCAAGGTGTGTTAGCCATGACAGACATGATCATCTCATTAGTGGGAAAGATGACACGAAAAGGATCGGGAGACAAATCCTCGAGAGAGGGTATATAAGGTGTTGCTGATTGAATCACGAGATAAGCAGACTCAACCGGACTTTACGGCATGACGTCGTCGAAATGAGTGTGATCTCCAGGATCAGGGACTATCCAAGGGTTGACAGACACAGGAAGTTCATGAGGAACAACAAAGATCATATTAATAGAAGCAACTGACAGGCGTGGAATATCGGGTGGTGGTGGTATGGGAAAAGTGCCCATTAACGAAGAGTCTTTTAAAAGGCCTACACCAACATTCTCGTAACTCGGTGGAGTTTTAGCTATAAACGACACGTTGCCAGTGCGAGTATCAGAATTAAAGAAGGTAATTTGATCAACCGTAACCACCTTTCCTTGATGAGGAAATTGTACTACATGAAAAAGTGTTGACACAACAACGCGCATGGAATCGATCCAGCTACGACCAAGTAGAAGATTGTAATCTAAGGGAGTGTCGAAAACTTCCACTTCAACTTGGACTGTCTTACCTTCTATAGTAACGGGCAACGATGGAAGAACACCGTAAGGCTTAAAACCTGAGCCATTGAAGGCTTTCAAAGTATTTTGTGATTCACGTAAAGGAGGAGAGCCAATGGCTTTCCAACAAGCAAGGGACATTACACACGTAGAGGCACCCTCATCTATAATAGTTCGGAAAACGTTCTTGTCAGAGACAACAACTTGAATTTGAAACGCAAGCTGAGGGGGTAACCTTGGAATGTGATATTCCAAGTCAAAGACTATTAAATTCGTATTTGTAGGATCAATTCCACCTATATCTTTCAACAGAGCCCTTTGTTGTGCAGGACAAGACTGAAGGACTTCAAGGGCCGACATCGCTGAAGGTGCTTGGGCCAGATCTTCCACAATGTTGTAGTTCTGGGCTGCACGAGCATGAGGATTGAAATCCAACTTGCGAACAACGCCCTTAGGGGGTCGTAGGACTGTATTAGAGCTCGGTCATTCGAGATGAAGAGGACCGTTGGTAGGTGGAGTCGGTGGAGAGGGTTGTACCAAATCAAGAGGTAAATCGTCAACCTTCTCCTTAGATGGAGAATAATCTTTGCCTCTAGTTGCGATGGAAACGTCATTGTTCTTAGAATCACCAATGCACATCAAAACATATGATGTCGTAGAAGTAGATGGTTGGTCGTGGATGACCAACTGGGCTTGTTGTTGAGACGGGAAGGGTTGGGACAAGACTGTCGGCGTAGATGGTTTCGACGTCCCTTGAAGGAACTTAGTAACTTCGGCACGTCGAGGACAATCCTTCGTGTAGTGATCGTCACCACAGATAAGGCAAGGGTAGCGGGGTTTGCGCTTATCCCGATCTTCAACAGGAGGGGTTTTAGTTTGCTCATTTTGATTATTATTTTTACTCTCCTTATTCTTGCCTCTTCCTTTCTTCGATTTATTTTTACCGGTCGGTGTAGATTGAACAACGTTCACCTCAGAAGTTTTACCGATGGAAGCGGCAGGAGACGGAGCATTTTGAACATTAGAAGAATTATATTTAGGGGTTGTAGTTGAAACATAATGTGAGTGGGTATGAGAAGTACCAATCACACCATCAGCTGCATGTGAGGCAGCTGGAGCAGTTGAAGTGCTGGAAGTACTAGGATGAGGTAGTTCAGGTAGTAAATCGTAAAGTGTTCCTGTTTGCGAATAAATGCGATCAAGATACTGAGCACGACTTATAGCCTGCTCCTCTGTAACAACACCACCCATAACAATGTCTTTACCAATTTCGTTCACGAAAGATTTCGTAAACCATTCTGCCAATAACTGATCAGGGAGTTCAAGTTTAATGAGACGTCGTCTCCTTTGCCACTCATGAATATGATCCGATATATGAGTGCCTTTAGTTTGTTTGAAAGAAGTCAAGATATCAGTCCCAGTATCGTAACAGATCGGTAACTGGTAATGTGTGAGAAAATCCATAGCTAAGGTGTTGAAATCAGAAAAGAAACCTCGTGGCAATTCAATATACCACTTCGCAGCTAAACCGGTAAGGGTTCGTTGAAAAAGACGAAGAAAAATGGAGTCATCCATCAACGATTTGGATGAACACCATAAATGAAAAGTCATGACATGATTATTTGGGTCCTCTCCCTCCTTGCCATCGAATTTCAGAATATCCGATGGAAGTTTAGCAGGAATAGCAGGATATTGGGGAGAGTGACGAATAGGATCATTTAGAATCCTAGACAAATATGGCAAATCCAAAGTAGCAATAAAAGGAAACTGCCGATTCACTTGTGGGTACTGGTGACTTTGGGGTGGAATCCCTGTCGGCAAACCAGTAGGGCCATAAGTAGACTATCCGTAGAGGGAAGACCCTGGCTGATTCGGTTGTGGCCGGATAGGATAGTAGCCCCAAGGATTATAACCTTGAGTTTGAGTAGGGACCTGAGGCTGAGTAGGGTGACTCTGACCCCAAATAGGATTAGTTACACCCGGATAAGGTTGGCCCACTGTAGGGACAATTTTCTGCCCCCCATCATTTTGAGGAAAGTTTTGTAGAATCTGATTCCAATACTGGGCCAATTCAGGGGGTATATTTTGTCCAAAAGGTGAGGTTGGTCCCCCTATCATAGGTATAGTTCCACCCAAAAGTTGTGTGCCAACCGTAGGTTGCGTAGTAACTGTGTTGTGTCCAGGAAAAGGAAAAGGAACCGTATTACCTTTTCCACCAACAGGAATCTTTAAGTTTGGTGCAACAGTTGGAATAGTGCCACTAGGATTAGGATTACCAGAAGGAAACTGAGGGAGTGTCGAAATAAAATCGGGAATAGGGTGCCCAAGAAAAGGAGGACCACTTGGAGAAGCAGCTGGGGTTTGTGGAGGTGTTGGATGAGAAGCATTCAACCCATGGTAACCAGGTGGTAATGTCGAGATGACATCATGTATTCGCTGGGTATTGATATGAGCAAGAGTAGCTACAGTAATTTCGGTTTGGACACTCGTAGTATTCGTGAGATGGGTCATCTTGTGAGGAAGAACAAAGTGATAAGTGGTAGTCTCTGGTGTAGTTTCTGTCTCAGAAGACACTGGAGGGTTGATTTCGTAGACAGGGGGTGACTCAGTACCGAAAAGGACTCGTCGGAAATCACCTGAACAAAAAGGATCTTGGCCTACTACACCGTGAGAAGGCCCAACAGTTGATTCAGAAGATGTAACAACGGTTTCGTCAGAAGAATTTAATCGCACAAAAGGTCGTTCACCATGGTGAATGCGATAGTCCTCTCTAGTATTGGTAATTCGAAAATCTTCTAGAGAGTTAGTTCATTCTACCTGTGGAGGTGGTGTAGTATCTAGCCCGAAATCAACTGAAAGGATTCCACTCATAATTGTGGGTATACCTCGGAGTGACCCCCGTAATACGTGCAATCTCTACACTGATGTCAACAAAGCAGGGTGAGTAACTCTGCTAACACCAATGCGACCTAGTGCTTGACCCTTGTGTTAGAAGGGCTTCCCAGGACAATATGTTGCAAATGGAATTTAACACTCCCTAACTCAAGATGTTATTGTGTGTTTTGAGCTTTTGGAGAGTGTATCTCTCTTCCTACTCCAAAGCACTAGCCTAGCTAAATTTTGGTGTAAAAGAGCCCTAGAAAAGAGTTACTAGATAAATTTTAAGATTACGCAATGTTTTTAAGAGCTGTTGTTTACTCAAAGGTAATGGAAGTGAAACTCATGTTGTATGACTCTGACCCAAATAATGCAAGGATGATAATGAAATATAACACTTTTCATTCCATGAATCCTATTTATGGGAGAGAGAAAAAAAATTTCAAATCAACTCAATACTACAATGCAACGCACAATTTCCTTTCAGATGTCAATGCAAACAATCATCTATCAAAGGACAATCTCTATGTGTCTTTTTCAAATACTTCAATAAACTCTAAAATTTGATTTTTCAATGTTTTCTAAATGACCAAAACAATGTTTTTGAAAGAAAAGATTATTATTCACTTTCCAAAAAGAATTCTCACGATATCGATGAGAAAGCATAAAATCAAATCGTAAATAATCAAGCAATAACAACCCAATCAACTCTTTCAATGAAAGAAAAAACAAAAAACAAACCAATTAGTCTTCTCAATGCAAATGAAAATGTTCTTTCGAACCAACAAGCAAATGAGAAACACCAAGCACTAAACTCTCTACCAATCACTGGTTCTCAACCAATCAGACACACTCAACTCCAGAAGTCAGAGAGAATGAAATTTGCCAATAAGAGCTAAGAAACGAAAGTCAAGCTACAAAGGGCAAGAAAAACCTTGAAACCCTAAATCTATTCAAGCAAGCAAACTAAAGAAAGAGCCATGTCAATCAATAGTCTAATAAGCTCATAAGAGGTAAGTCAACTGATCTGAGCAGTTGAAAAAATCAAAAGTCAATTTCAAAAATTTGAAAAATCTTGCTTGCAGGCAAGCAGTTTGACACAGTGCGAGAATCTATGATTTTCACAGGAAACCTTTTAGTAAGGTGCGAGGTACTCACACTGAACCCTATGAGCAGGGTGCGAACCTGACTGATTCTCACAGGCTACAGTGAAACACAATGCGAGAACTCCTGAAGATGACAAAAATTTTGAAAATGAAAGCAAGAATGACAAAAGCTTTTGAACCTAGAAGGTCTATCAGGACATCCTGAAGACTCAGAGACTGACAAGACAAGAGAAATGTGAAACTAGAGCAAATGGCCACAGAAAATACAAAAAGACACCAAAAAAATGGGATTGGTCCCCAGTGGAGTCGCCAATTTTGTTTCAGGATTAATTCATAAGTGCGGACACAAACCGATCTCCCTAGATCCACCTGGATCTAGAACAAAGCAGGACAGAATAATACTCTTTCCCTAGATCTAGACTATTGAATGAACTAGGAGGCAAGACTCATGAACATACCTTATGATTCACTTCCTTGGGTCTCTGTTGTTCCAGCTTCGCTCCAATGCTCTTGCGCTGTCAAGACCACAACAATACAAACCAATCGAAGTGAAGATAACTCAATATATCCAATAGTTAATCTATACATATGATCAAGGAGTTATGTAATAAAGTGACATCAGCTTTATGGGAAAGGGACATATTACTGTATTAAATTGATAGAAAGCAAGAATTACAACCTGATCCTTGATGTTGTAAGTCTCCTTTCAATAGCTTCTAGCTCTGACACACACACTTTCTCATGCATGAAGAATATCAACCACTTTTGATAACCTTGCTGGTGTCTCTAGCTGTTGTAGCATCAGTCCTTCATACAATCTTCCACTAATTCTCCACTAATTCTCTTGCTAGTTTTCTTCTCACCTTTTCCATGAGCATTCCCCTCAATATATAGGAGAGAATAGATTAGTTACTTGGATAGGAATGATCTCAAGATATCAGGAAAGCTAGTACTTATATAACCATTCGAATGCCAACTCATCCTTCTAGAAGATTCCCTTCTAGAAGGTTCGAGAATCTATCTTTTTCCTTCCTTTAGAAGATGTTCGCACCCTGATAGTTAGGTACAGTGCAAACCTCTCACACCCCATCTTAATGCAGCCTGTGAGAATCATTCATTCTCGCAGGCAAATATATAGGTAGCCTGCGAACCTCCCTTAAAAATATGATTTCTGGAAAGAGACAAAGGTAACTTTTCTCAGGAAAGTGTTCTAGTAAAGAGCCTGATTTTTCCATCATCATTACATCATCATGATGACCAAAATTGTGGATAACAATAACCCAGACGCAATGGAACTGGTTTCATCCAATTCCGAGAACTTTGATGTTTGAGCATTTTCTGAGCCTGGGGAGCCTCCTGGATCATTGTAAGAGGCTTTGTGCATATACTGTGTAAGGCTTTGTGCCCTGACCTAATTCGGAGAAGGAGGATCTGGAGAGGTGTGCGTAGATATCCTATCCTTTGTGGATTTGGCTATGTGGATTTGTGTACAGGAGTAGAGGAATGTAAGAAGCTTGAAGACTAATAAAGAAGAGAAGAAGTTGGTGGACGTAGCCCCACACTGAGGTGAACCACATATATCCTATGTTGATGTGCTTTATGCAATCTTGTTTATGTTGTTTATGGATTTTTCTTAGTGCAATGATATTGATGTATGATAGATAGATCTATGGATGCTTAGTGTTTATGTATGATGAATGCTAGGTCTGAGTTGGTGTTATGTGCTAAATGATTGGATGTGCTTAATCTTGATTATTACTGCATTGATCTGTAATAAGGGATTAACCTGCGCTGTGAATAAGGTTTAAGAACTAATTCATGTTATTGGCTAAGTGCTCTGTCAAGTATTGTAATCACAGATCTATGTCCTAGCTAGGTTGTAGACACCCGAGTCCTGCAACCCCCCTGCCTCTACCTCGGGTGAGACTTCATCTACTTCGCAGGTGTTGCTGAAAGGGCTGGTAGTTAGGGTTTTGTTGGTGCACTGTTAAGGTCCTAACCCGCACATAGGTAGATCAATGTATTCAGATGTAATAAAGGTCAATATTAATAAGACCTTTCAATAAAATAGAATAAGGCGGATGTAAGAAGACCTAATAGAAGCTTTCGCTTCTAGAAGGATCTTC